>SNQJ01S0003648.1:20276-55324 GCA_010110895.2 Picea sitchensis | reverse complement strand
AAAGACAAAGAGAAATCTACAACCACTAAAATAAAATAAAAACAAGTAATATAATATATGAACAAAGAGGATTCAACCTCGGGTTGTAGCTTTGGAGTGGGCCCTTACTCAAAATAAATCAAGGTGTTAGAACCCTCAAAAAGAAATGTTATTTACAACAAGAAAGTTCAAACAAAAACTTTGATCTTACATTATTTTAAAATTCAAAATTACAATATTCCAATTGAAAGAAAACTAGTTATAGATTTTTCTAGATAACCCATTAGAGCTCATGCATCCTCCTTAAGTACAAAAGTGTCCTTGGATTCCCCCAAGATGAATCCCAAGTTACCTAATAGTTCATTCAAATTTTCCCTACAATTCAACAGGATGTTTGATATAGTTAGAACCATCCCAAGTCGTGGTTGACTTGTGGAGTTATAAACTCAACTTAGATACAATGGCTACTCTCATAAGCTACTCCTTTTCATACTAGACTCAGAGTTGTGTGTCCCAAATTACATGACACTCTCCCTCAAAATTCTCCTCGAGCTATAATGATGCATCAATGACTCTACAATACAATAATCATAGTAAGGGTTTTGATCCATACCTAGCATTCTTAGGATAAAGGTACATTTTTAATGGTGATAAGTGTTCGACAAAACATGGTATTCCCCCATAGAACGAACACCTTTATTAGTCACTCACACAAGTAGATAAAATATCATAACACCAATGTTTTTACATGGTTAAAACCCTCTAAGAGGGAAACAATCCATAGCCCCAACCAACATGGCCACTTGAGGAAATATATTAATGCAAAAGAAAACAATTTTACAAGAGAGTTTCTCACAATCGATCATCATCAAAAGACCCTCCATGCTCCTTAAATAGATATCATGGACCAATTGAGTGCCAAGCCATGAGTCATTGTAGTTGTTAATATTGAGGAGAATATTATTTGTCGGATCATTCTATGTCTAGAACATATTGTGATCGTCGAATACCATAACTACAAATGCATACTAAAGAAACACACTTTTACCTAAAGACACATTAGACCAAGTTGATCTTAACTAACTCCTGAGTGTCTAAATATCCTGACATCCCTCCTTAAGAACAACTTGGGATAGGATTGAAGGATTTACAAAGGTGACATAATAGGAGAAGGAAGGAGGAACTGGAGTCTATGCCACCTCAATGACAACTTCGTGAACTCCTAGCATAGATCGAAGATTGGAAAACTTTTCTTCTATAAGAGACTTTGTGAAAATCTCTGCAACTTTATCTTTTGTAGGGAAAAAAAACACTTCAAGAACTCGATCATGAATGAGTTTTCTAATGAAGTGCATTTGTATCTCAGTTTGTTTGTTCTAATGATGTTGAATTGGATATTTGGTAAGCTTGATAACACTCTGATTGTCACACCAAAGGGTGGTCAGTTGCTACTACTGGAATCCAAACTCTAAAAGGATTTGTCAAAGCCACAGGGCTTCTTGACTTATGTTAACCACTTCTTGGTACTATGCTTCTACTAAAGAAAGAGGAATAACATGTTGTTTCGTACAAGCCCAAGTGACAGGTCTGAAACCAAGGCTGAAAACATAAACTACAATATACTTTTAATCATCAAGGTCGTCGGCCAAATCTGAATCAGTGAAACCAACTGACAAAGGAGTCCCCCTTGAACTGTAATATATCCCAAACTAAATTGTACCCCAGATATACCAAAGTAACATATTTTATGCTTTCCAATAGATTTCATGGGATGTTTGCATATATCGAGCAACAAGACCGGTAACAAAGGAAATATTAGTCAGGGTATGAGTCAAATATAAGAGGATTCCAACTAACTGATGCTACAAAGTGGTTGTAATGTTCCCCACCCTCGTTGAGTCCCATTACGAGTAGAATACGCATAAAAGTTGAAAAAATTTGCTTACATATCATGTAGCTTACCAACTACAGGAAAACACACAAATTTAACCATTTTTTATACCATTAATTAAATGTATCTACAAAATTCTAAATAAACATCAATGTAGCTAATAAATTCATCACAACAACATATAAAACATTCTCATACGCAAAGTTAATGCATAACAATTAAAAATCATAATGCAACACAAAAAATAGATAAAAACACGTATCTTCCTAAATAGTTGTGCAACCAGTTGCTTGGGACGGACATTTCACTCAACCATGGAATTTTTGTTACATATATTAACAACAAGTCACCCCCGTTTTGGGGCTAGGAATCCATAAAATAGAGTGTCTCTCACAGTCCACTCACAGCACAGATAATCCCACAACCTGTTGATATTTTCCTATAGCTATCCTGAATTCCACCCATCTCTCTTCCTCTCAACCTTCCCAACCCAAGAAATGCACCCCTTCAATGTCCTCAGACCCTCGACATCCCATTCATTTATCAGGGTCTCTTTTGCACAGGTAACCAGGAATTTCACTACTGGAAACTCAAGAGAAAATCATTGCTAGGAAAACTACTAGGAAAACAACAATAAAAATCTTGGTGTTGTATTGCAACTCTCACAATAATTTACTTTTTAGTCTTGACAACCTAGTTCTTCTACAATCCTATCAACTTGTTTCTTCAATCTCCAACTCCAAAAATGCTATAGAATTCACCCTCCATTGTTGCTCCAGCACCAGTGCTTTCTCCCTTAGTGTTCTCCCTTCCCATGCAAAAACGTGACTGACTAAAAATTTCCCCCCTTGGCCATACAAATTTCCTCTCCTTTTGTTGCTTGTTTGACTTACACTCTTCCCCAAGCTGATTGTACTCAGACCCATGCTCCCAATAACTATGGGATGTAACTCCTCACACCCACCCTCTTACAAGTATTCAATGATTGGCTTTGGGAACACTCAACAACAAAATTAGAAGGTCCACTCAAAAAATTAAATTTAGGAAAAAGGATTTGGGAATTAAACTCATGCATAAAAAACCCCTTTCTAGACCCCTCCTCTCTTGTGGATTAATAATCCCCCATCTCTGTCCATGTCCCTCGACAGTTAGCATCACATTTTATTATTAAAAATTCAGATATATAATTCGCATATTACATCACTTGGACACAACCCCATATCATATCTACATTATGCATAATTAAACTGGAGATTATAGCGGGGATGTTATAGTGGCAACAAATTTGGGAGTAGTACAGGTGGAAGCAAGTTTGACTCCATACTGGAAGGGAGAATAGGTCAGTTTAGAATCTTCCACGTGATATTAATGAAGAAGGTCACATGCATACTTAGACTGGAAAAGGGAAATACCTTCCTTAGTTTGCAATACTTAGAGGCCAAGGAAATCATGCAAATAACCCAAGTTTGTTATTTCAAAGTTCTTCTTAAGGATGGATTTCACATGGGTTAATAGTTCAAGGTCACTATTAGTGAGGATAAGGTCATCAACATAAAAAACAAGTATTGTGAGATGGCTTCCTACTTTCTTGGTATAGACATTAGGATCAGAATGACATCTAGAAAATCGAGTGTCAAGAAGAAAGCTATTCGTTTTAGCATACCAAGCTTGAGGAGCTTGCTTAAGACCATAGAGATATTTCTTAAGGAAACAAACAAGACTAGAGTCATTTTAAACGTAGTCGGGAGGTTGTTTCATGTAGATTTATTCTTGCAAATCCACGTGCAAGAAGGTAGATTTAACATCCATCTAATGGACCTCCAATCTATGTGAGGAAGCAAAGTCTAGAAAAATGTGGATGGAATTCAATTTGGATACAGGGGAAAAGGTTTCATTGTAACCAAGTCCTTCAACTTGAGAGAATCATTTGGAAACTAATCAGGTCTTATGTCTTTGAGAACTTCTATCTGATGCATACTTAGTTCTTTATACCCATTTACATCGAAAGAGGCGGGAATGGTACCATGGGTTTAAAGCCTCGAAAGGAAAGCACATTAGACCTAATAAAAAAATAGTGTAAGCATGAAATTCTTGTTATTCCATGTCGAAGGACTGGGACTATAGCAATCATTTTTGTGTTGACTTTGAATTAGTTTTAGAGTTGACCAAAATTTTATCTCTTTTTTGCATAGTTCAACTTTGTTCCAAGCGATTCAATTTTTTTCTAGCTTATGATTGGTCCTTCAAAACAACATCTTATTTTTGGGTCAGCGATGGCAATTTAATTCCACACATTTAGTGGATGGTTGGAACATGTGCACGTACGGGTGCGGGTCAGATGCATGTATGGGTGCAAGACGGGTGCATGTATGGGTGAAGAACGAGTGCATGTACGAGTCTCAAACTGGTGCATACACGAGTCTGAAAGTTTTCAATTTCCAAAGCTTGCTTCTGTGTCACTTGGTAATTGGGGACATTTAAAGATATGGGCCAGAGTATTTTTTTTCGTTTTTATTGTGAGTATTTTTTTTTCATTTTTATTGTTGAATATATATATATATATATAATACAATATGTAGATAGATTTTAATACCAACTAACAAACATACATGTGCTTGGATATATTTTTGCAGGGATATATCTGTGCGCAGATATACTTGTGCGGAGGTGCACACAAATCGTCAAAGAAAAATCCTCCGCACATAAGCAGCAATGCATTGCACATTGCAAGCATATAGTACTAAGTTTTTACTACATGCTACCAACATAACTGCATAATTGTTCTAATAGATTTGAAACCCTGACGTTTCTTTTTTATAGTCTCGTACATGAGAAAATAATGTGTTTGACAGTGGAAGAAATGGATAATTTGTTGCTCAACATTGCCCCGCCTCCAAGAAAACGGAAAGTTGGATTATGTCGAATACAAGTAGGGAGGGCTTCCTGCAGAGCTAGCTAGTGAATATTAGAGAAAGAAAACACGTTTTGATAATTGATTTAACGATAAGAGGCCACGACTACGATGAGTTGGAGGAGGGGAATTGGTGTGGAAACTGTGTTAAAGATTTAGAGGATCAAAGTCTGAGGAAATGGAAACAATATTAAAGCAGACTCTATGAGGCCTTTGCTGCAACATTGGTTGCAATTATGTCGTCTTTTGGACACTGAAACATCGGAGCCTCATGTAAGTTTCGTGATCATAGTTGAACTATATATCTTATTGGTTATTTTGATAATAAAAAAAAGAACTATGGTTCTGCTTTTTTTTAATACAGCAAGTGTTTGAATTTGTATTTTTTGGGGAGCAACTCGATTTTCATCACTCATTCCAAACTTAATAGAGAAATCATGGAAGTTAGTTAATTGAATTAGTAATATGCTCAAATTGTCCACCACTCACTTATGGCCTGCAAATTCACTACTACAATCTTTTAGGTAAAACGCCCAAACATGTGCCATTTTTTTGATGAATAATTTGTATGTATAGTTGTTGTATGCGGGGATATACTTGTGCGAAGGTACGAACAAATCATCAAAGCAAAAGTCTCCACACGCACAATGTACGGGTATAAAACCCTAGTTGTGCGGGGATATACCTATGCAAAAGTCTTCGCACAGAAGCAACAGACTATTACACATTGCAATATTAAATAATTAATAGCTAATTAATAAATAATGTTAAATAATTAATAATTATTTAATTATTTAATTATTTAATTATTTAATTATTTAATTATTTAATAAATTGCACATTGCACATTAATAAATAATACCATACCTATGCTGGGAAATACCTATGCAAAGGTGCAAACAAATCGTCAAAGAAAATGTCTCTGCACATACAATGTACGGATATGGAACCATAGTTGGGGATATACCTGTGCAAAAGTCTCTGCACATAGGAAGCAACACGTTGCACATAGCACAATGCAATATTAAATAATTAATCAATAATATTAAGTAATTAATAAATAGTTAATTATTTAACAAATTGCACATTGCATATTGAGGATTGCACATTAATAAATAATATCATACATATGCGGGGATATACATGTGCGGAGGTGCAGACAAATCGTCAAAGAAAAATTATATGTGCATCCAATGGATGGGTACGAAACTATGTCGTGTGGGGATATACCTGTGCAAAAGTCTTCGCACATAAGCAACAACGCATTGCACATTGCAATATTAAATAATTAATAATTAATATTAATAACTAATATTAAATAATTAATAATTATTTAATTATTTAATAAATTGGGCATTGCATAATGCACATTGCACATTAATTTATAATACCATACCTATGTGGGGATATACATATGCGAAGGTGCGGATAAATCATTAAAGTAAAAGTTTTCGCACATAAATAATTAATTAGTAATACTAAATAATTAATAAATAATATTAAATAATTAAAGCCCCTGTGGTGTAGGGCAGTCAGTGATGGAGTGTATTGTTAAGGCACTATGTTATGTAAAGTCATCGGTTCAAAACTCCAGTTTACCTTGTGTGTCGCATATGGGGCATCGTGGGCACACCTGGAGGCGCACATAAGAATCAGTGCATTGCACATGGCTATATCAAATAATTAATAATCAAATAATTAGTTAATATTAAATAAATAATTAATATTAATAATAATTAATAATTAATAAATAGTTAATTATTTAATAAATTACACATTGCATATTGAGCATTGCACATTAATAAATAATACCATACATATGCGGGGATATACCTGTGTAGAGGTGTGGACAAACCATGAAAGAAAAAGTCTTTCCACATACGATGTATGGCAGAACCACTCTCTGTAGGGATATACTTCTACAAAAGTCTATGCACATAAGCAGTAGTGCATTGCACATTGCAATAATAAATAATTATTTAATATTATTTATTAATTATTTAATTAATAAATTGTGCATTGAATATTGTGCATTGCACATTAATAAATAATACCATAACTATGGCGGGATATACTTGTGAAGAGGCGCAGACAAATCGTCAAAACAAAAATCCCTACACATATGATGTACGGGTATGGAAGCATGTTGTGTGGGGATATACATGTGCAAAAGTCTCCGCACATAAGTCAATAGTGAATTGCACATTGCAATATTAAATAATTAATTATTTAATATTAATTACTTATTATTTAATTTAATAAATTGCACATTCCATATTATGCATTGCACATTAATAAATAATACAATACATATGCGTGGATATACCTATGCGGAGGTGCGGAAAATTTGTCAAAGAAAAAGTCTCTGCACATAAGCAGCAGCGCATTGCACATTGCAATATTAAATAATTAATAATTAATTTTTTTTTAACTAAGTTTTACTCTACATTGAACAATTTGTTTTTTATCTTATTTTTACAAAGTTTTATGCTAACTATTTTTACTTTATTCTTATCATTGTCCTCTTTGCATACACAATGATGTTATTTTTATTTATTATATGAATTATATTTTGACAAATACTATTCATTATCTATGCATCTAGTTATACTAAGTTTCATTGTTCAACATATATTTCCCACTCGACAGCATATATTTCCTAGTCGACGGGGACTACGCTGTCATGCAGCTCTTTTTTTATGATTTTGCAAATATTAAATTTTTATATGTTTTGTAACTTTGTAATTTTTATATTTTGTATTTGTGGGTGAAATGTAAATTAAACAAAAGACTTTAGTGAAAAATTAATAATGCAAGTGTAAAACCCCTTGTATCGTGTGACAGGGAAGAGATTAGTCATGGGGTCGTCATCTGAGGCAGACCGTCATGCGTCCCCTTAGCCTGCTAGTGCCTTCCACCCTCCTCAAACTCTCATCGCCTCATATCGTGCAGAATAACTATGTCCCCCAAAGGTGTAATACCAGGAACATTCCTCCACATGGTTGTAACACTCAAACTCTTATTATGATACTTGGAAGGTACCTTGCACCCACCTAGTACGTCCTTCCCATCCTGCATCTCATCATGGATCATCCCTCATCTTATCCTCTCATTACTCTCCTCCACTACCTTCATAATGGCGCCACCTTCACTTCTTTCTCTGACTTGTCGCCCAGTTATATCTTCCCTTCTCCTTCATGCACTCGTTCCCGTCAACTTTCTTTCCCACTACTCTTCCTCCCCCTCTGCACTATCACCTAAATGTTATCTCATTTTCCATCCTTCCCCTCGTCACTTTGCCTTCTCATTTCAATACCAATGCCACATGGATATCGCTCTTGACGTGCTCATGGTGGCTCCTCTCATAGAAAAAGGGGTCATTATGGTTCCCGTCTAGTTGTTGCTACAAAAGAATCATATGATTCTTATATTTCCCACACTCCTCCGCACATGCAGGTCGAGATTGATTTAGCAGAGGCCAATGTTTGGGTTTTGAGGTGCTTTGTCTCAGATGATGAGGTGCTTGACACTATCGACTCATGGGTCCCAGACACCGACAACACAAGGTCTTGGGTCTCCCAATACCTAAGGACTGTGGATATATACTAGCACTTAAAGCTTATGTTGGCTCACGCCATGGCTGATAGAAACGAGGAAAAACAATAAATTATTCTCCGGCTCGAGGAAATTCAAGGACATCTCCAGATCCATGACCACAAGATGAATATGTTGGCCAAACACATAGTAGGCGTGGATCTCTCTCGAGTCACTATTCCTCGAACCCAGGTGCCTCTGGGTGAGGGCCAACTCTCTACATAATTTTTATGATCTTTAGTTTTTTCTATTTGTTGTATAGTCTAGGAGGTTTTGGGCCCTCAACCCCACCTCATAAGTGTCAAAATAGGATAAATATGTAGACAATCTTTGCTTTTGGCATAGTAAATAGTCTTCTTTTTAGTTACAGTATTACTCTCAGTCATATTCAGACTTTCAGTTTTAAAAGGCAATTCTACCATCTTACCACAACCAATTTGATGCATTGTTGTTGGTCTAGTTTCCCTAGTGGCGAGCCAGCAACAAGATTTTTGTTTATTTTCATAATAGCAATATAAAAAATCAATATTATAAACAAACAAAAAAATTGCAAATGCAAAAATAAAATAGTTAAAAAGAAAAATAAATAAACTGAAACTAACTTAATTAGTCATTACAAGAACTACCATAGAAAGAACTGAAAACTTAATTTTTATTTTAAGAAAATATAATTAATAAAAAAAAGTTAAACTATTAAACTAAACAAAAGAAAGGGAAAAGATTATGAACATTAATTTAAAGAAATGAATAAGTTTAACCTTTTTTTTGCATTTTTTGAATATTGTAAAAAATAAATAAACCAAAAAACAAAAGGAAATAATTCTAGAGCCAAAAAGTTTGATCTTCATTAAAATATATATCCTCGTTCACTTTCTTAGATTTTTTTGATGCTCTCAAGATTTTGGACCAGTGTTATCTCTAATTATTCTAGATGGAATTTAAAATCATACATAGAATAGCAAGGCGTAGAAAGAAGATGAAGAAATAGAAGTCGGACATTGAATTGAACAATGACGATGAAGCACAAAGTTTTTATTTGCATATAAGAGAACTTATCAGTGTCAATATAACTCAGACTTTTAATACATCACACATTAAAAAATAAAAAGTTATCTTGAGATAACCATTAAAACTCAACCTTGTTTTGTTCCTTCTACCACCTTGCAAGATTCCCCTGCTATCAACAGATCATCTAATCCCTAGGCAGAAAATGAATGGAACATGAATAATGAAAGAAAGATTAAACCTCACAAAACTCTCAGCATACCTCTCATTAATTTTTTGCCCTTTTGTTTTGGTTGTTTCATGTTTGTTTTATAATTTTTTATGAGTGGTTCTATCAATTAGGATCGATTTAGTTTAACGGACCAAAGCCAACCGCTTGGGATTTTCTTTAATTAAAATAATAGATATTGAAAACCATGTTCTCCACATGTCTTTTTCCATTTGTGTTTTAGAGGCATCGTGGATTAGCTTCGTTATAGATCCGAATTCCTTCAATTCCATTGTTTGAAAAGAAAATTGAATTTGCATAAATGGCGTTGGCACTAACGACGTTTACCATGGAAATTATCACTGTTGCTACGACCACCATGTGAAAATGACCCGGATGCTCCTAAAAACATCAGGTCGAACAAATAAACAAGTTGTTGTGTGAACATGTTGTAGCTTAAGCCTTCAGCGACAATAGTGGTCTCCAAGCGAGCACGTGGAATATCTCTAACGTTTACAGATAACTCGCCCATATGTGAAATTGTTCAATATTTGTAAATTGTAGACATGACGTCCAACAATGTTTTGATTTGGTGAAAAACATATGAACAAGATTGTGGATCATCTCCGGCCTTTTCAATCACTGGGACTCGTAGATTATTGAAGATTATCGTGAGTGACAAGCTGCTCACTCATATTGACATTATTTAGGAATGCAAAGCTTGAGGACATAATATTCCTAATATTCCTTATGTATGGGGAACATTTTATTTTTTTCATCTCCAACCTATTCATTATTGGATTCTGAATAGCCTCCCAAAATTTCGGAGTTTTCATTTTCATTTGGTATTTCCTTGGAAGAAGAAAAATAATTAACATCAATAATCGCATGATCTCCAGTGTTAGCCTGTACAACAATATCATATCCAAAATTCATAAGATGGAGCTTTTCTCTCATCCACATCACACTTATTTATACTTTTGATAACCATCTCGGGAAGTCCATGGATTTAATGTCCTAAATTATCTAACTTTTCCATATGAGGCATCATCTGAAGTAGGGACAGGTTGAATATAAGATCGAGAAATTTGAATCTATTAGCTCCAACTTCTATTATATGTCCATCTGGGAGCTCATAAGGTGTTGCTGGAATGTTAAAATAAGCAGTTTCATCAAAGGTTGTGGCTGGTACACGGCAAACAGCTTCTTTGAAATCATTTGCAATAATCTTCTATGAGTATCTTTTATAACTTGTAGCTATGTTATGAAAATCAAGGTCTACAATTTGAAATTCTCCTAGTCGAACCTCCTTTCTCATTGGATGAATATCGAGGCCTGAGCAAAATTCCTTTACTCTCCAATGTCCTCATAAGGAAGTCAATTAAAACCTCCTTGCCAATGGGAGAAGACACCACAACCTTTTGAAGAACATAACCATCATGGACTACAGCAACAGTTGTCGATCCACCACTAGAATCAACAACTAAATAAGTGGGGCGACCTGAAGCAAAGGAAGTTAATATTGCATTATTTGCTAAGAATAGAGTTGGTACCTTGTGACTAAACATAAGCTTTGTTGCTCTCTCCCTTTGTTGTTGTGAATTGGATGATGGTTTAGCTAACAATATAGGATGCTCCTTCAGATCAATTAGCAAGCGCTTCCTCTTAATATGGAAGAGGACTGAGATGGCTTCCTTCTTCAACAATTTGTAAAATAGTAAATAATGCCTTTGATCTCATAAATAGAAATAATAAAAGAATTTATCTACCACTCAATAAAATATCTCAATATGGAACACTAGACCTTGCCATCGCCATGAGGAATTAAACATCTTTGCCTCGGGTCATGAACATTTTTTCTAGATTATCAATGAGATATTGTTGCGCTTTAGCTTTTCCCTTCCTATCATAGTAGACATCTCTTTATTAACTGATAATATATGCAATGAATCTTGGTTGTTGAAGTGCGTTTAATAAATTCATTTATCAGGATCACATGCTTTCCTGGGAACGTCTTTCAAATCGACTAGAAGATCCTCCTTCTCTTTTTGGAAAAATTCCTTCCTTATTAGACCTTAAACATCCTCATTTATTGGTTTGTCATTGAATGAATCAATGTATACCCTTGTAACTTCAAGAATATCCAATACTTTTGCTAGGGGATCGGTTAGATTGTCGAATCTTTTAAAATATGTAGCAATAACTCAACTAAAAAGCATGATAACTTTGCACACTCAATGGAATGAGGGTAAGCCTGGAAAAGCTTTTCCTATTAAGTATTGTTGACCGAAACTAAGTATTGTTGATCGAAATTGTGGTTAACAACAAAACCATTTTGTTGTGGTGTATATGAAACAATATGTTGCATTTGAATTGTATGTGTTGTGCAGTAAGTTGTAAATTTGTGGTTCACGTATTCACTATTATTATCTATTCTCAACCTTTGTAGTTGATGTCGAGATTATTTTTTTATAGGCAAAAAAACATGAAAAAACTATTCACTCGTAAATTTTAAGAAGTAAACTAAGAAAAATTTTAGAGGTGAAATTTGAACATTCAAAATTTTGAGGAACAAATTTTGACTATAATAGTGTTTTAAAATCTTTAGCCCAAATAATAAATTTAAAAAATTATATGCTAAATCATTCGTCCCCATAAAATAGAAACAAAATTGGCATAATTAGGTTTCGCCCTTCGAATTTCACGATCAAACCTCCAATTCGCCTTAATTTTTTGGAATTGAAATTTTTTTAAAGAATTTTGCCAAGATTTCCTAATACCGGGATGTTTTTGGACCTATTTTGCTTGCATTTAATCGAATCGGGGCTTTATGGGAATGATTTTTCCCATGTCTTTCCTTTAATATTTTATTGAATCGATTTTGCCAATGAATTTTTTTGTTTTCCCCATGGATATCTGATTTTTCCCATGGGTTTTCTTTAGGGTTTCATGGATCTTCTTTAGAATTTCACGGGAACGATTTATCCCATGGATCACCTTGGGTCACCTTCAGCATTTTATGGACACTCTTTTCCAAGAATCTCTAAAATTGAAGAGAGTAAATCAAATCTCTTGTTAGTGCTCACGATCATTGAGAAGAAGGTTATGCAGGCCAATATGGTCAATTGCATGCAAACTAAATGATGGGAGGATTTCTTTTAGAAGCTCCCCCACTTCGGAACCCCACCTACATTCAAGAAGGATGACTATGCAAGCTCCAATAGCAAAGACAAAAGGACTTTAGAAGAGATAAGCTACTTTATCCACTTTTTAATAGTTTTTTTTGTCATAACTTTTGGTCCAAAATATGGCTTTAGCTCAAACTTTAATATCAATTTTCTAATAGTTGTTATTTATCTAGTCACCATTTTGAATAACAAGGCAATTTGAATCTGAAATAATTTGAATTGTATTTTCTTGGTATTAATTTCACTTTCTACCAGTTAAAAAATGTAACTCTCTAAAAGATGAATAGAATGATATGAAGATTCAACAGATAAATCCATGAATTCTAACATCAATAATTTGGAAGAAATAACAAAATAAGTTATTTTATAGACAACATAGCTACATCTAGTTGCACTCCATGTTAATTCCTAAGTATATGAAACTAAAAATTCCAGTAGAAAATACACAATTCATTTGCAACCATAAGAATACCAACCAAAATCCTAATCCTATATCCATTATTCAACAAAAACTACAATATAGAATAGAATAACTTTAATGCAGTTACAACCTATTAGAAAGACAACATGTTGGAAGGAAAAAGCATAGTCTTCATCACCAAATCCTCGACACTTCCAAGCAATGTTAACTAAGAACCCCTCTCCATCCAAGCTACCAACCTAAAGAACCACTTGAAAATGCCAAGTACTTATTCCTCTCCATATCAACTGTGAAAGTAAAAGTCATCATACCATAAATTGCTACAAAACAACACGAAAACTCTTAGGTAGACTAATTATAATATATCATTTAAATCATTTTAGTTTCAATAAATTCTTCTACTTCAAGTATAAGCAATAGCAGTGCCATACCCAATGACATTTGGACAAAACCAAATCATGTTATCACTGAAAATGTTCTTCTCTAAAAAGATAGCAGATTCACCAATTAGGTTATCATACCAAGATAAGATGCAGCTTGGAATCACTAAACAACCCCTCTAAGATTATTGCTGGGATGTTTTAGAAACAATACAGTATAAGATGACACCCCCATGCTAATCTCTTTTGAAAGGAAAATATAGCAAGAGATAACTTCAAATCAATCTATCATTATTTGACCCCAAGCAATAACCCTAAAAAACTCACCATCCCCAACAAATTCGTCATTCTTTATCACTAAGCAACGAAATAACAAATACATAATAACCATTATTAATATATTCTCCAAGTTCATAATTCATGATGTATTTTTACATATAGAAGTTTAGAAATCATGCAACATGTATATTTTTATCTAACTTTGATGCATTTCCAACCCATATTCTAAAATTTATTCAAACATACACAACATATACATGTCCCCAATACCCACATATCTTTCAACTACAAGGTAACTCGTCACTATCTTCAACATATAATAATATTTGAAATATTATAAATGGACAGCGTGTTTGGGCCAATCTAGAAGGACAAATTGAAGCAAATATATCACCCTTCATATTGCTTCAAAAGTTATGAGTGATTGTTCATTGGAAGTGCCTTTCAGTCCAATTTCGACCAAAAATACAGAACCTTGATCCAACTCTCTAGTGGGAAGTTATGCCCCCTGCAACATAGAAATTTTTCTACCCTATAGATTCAAAATTGGATACAATACCATCTGCAACATAACTTCTCCCAAAATAGTACTGCTGCCACAACCAAATGTCCATATAACATTAAAATAGATTAGCAAGATATCTTTAGAAGCACAAGAATTTCCCAAAATATAATTAAAACAAAAATCAATGGAGCACCTACACATTACATTTTCTATTGAGAGAAACTATAGTATTCATTGATAGATAAGATTGAGTACAAGAAAGGTGGTGAAGCCCAATTTATACTAAAGAGGGATTGTATCCTTAACATTGACCAGGTTACATTTATGGAGTAATTAAGTTCTTTTTTAACAAGTTAACCCTAAACATATTGATTATACATATCAGACCTTATTTAACATAAATTGACATGTACAAAATCTCAATGGATTAAAAACTAAAACATTATTACAAAACTATGATGTTACGTACAAATAGCTCATGAACATAGATTAACATGTATAGATAGAAATGTTTTATTTTAGGTACACAATAATATTAGCCCCCAATGATTGCTTTATAATTGCGTCTATGTACACTTATAACATTATTCTAATTGTGTCTATGTACACTTACAACATTAGTTCTGACCAGCAAAAAGAACAGTTCACCTTGTCAAATTCACACAAAAAACTATCTGATCCAAACAACTTATCTGTGGCCATATCCAATATAGCAACAATCAATTCATTCAAACCAAGCAATTTTTCACACATCCTTGTCTTGACTTTAGAAAAGGTCTACAACAAAGCACACCCATACAAGTCTACATGGCCACCCTACATTCTTCAGGAAGGCCATGTGATTGAAACACCATTATGTAGTGGAAGACAAATTACCTCTATGCGTCCTTGGGGTCCAAGGGCTCTTGTTAATTCCAAAAGGGTGGGTGGAGTGGAAAATACACCCTTTTATTACCAACTTGATGGGTAATTTTTTGGTAGGGGCATGCCACCTCCTTCCCAATGGTTGAGGCCATTGTCTTATTGGCGTCAAAGTTCCAATGCAACAAAACTCAATGGCTTGTTATGTTGATCCTATAGGGATATAAAAGGAATCTTGTCTTGCAAACTCTTATGCATTGTTTTCCATACCATGGTAAGCAAATCCTACACTAAAAGAATAATCTTAAAAACCTTAGGTAACTTTAAAGATAAAAACTTGTCAAAACAAAAATCTTCAAATCCTAGATTTTACAAACACATACTACATAAAATAATAATAGCAAGTACACAAGCCTAAAATCTCAATCGCATCTATCTTCTATTGAATATGGAAAGAAGAAACTACGCTACAATAGATCAAAACCTAAAAATCTCTAACCAACCTAGTGAAAGACCCCCTTACTCCTTTATAGAATAGGAAGAGCTAGGTTTACAATCATTGCACTCCATCACTGTGTTGTGTCTAGGTTAAAATACTAATCCCTAGCCCTAAATCTAATTCTATCTTAGAGAAGTGCACCCTAGGCCTACATGAGAAAATACCTAGATTGGAACGATTAAAAAGAAGTAGAAAACATACATATAGGAAAGCACTAGCTACTAGAGATTTGTTCCTACTTAGACTGAGTCAACTCATGCACTTATTTCTATAACTAGAAAATAAAATCGAATTCAAAAAATGATTGAACTATAAAATGAACAAAAAATGGAACTTGCTAAATCTAGAACAACAGTAAAATGAGTTTAGTTGAAGGTGGCAAAATTGGAAATATGGTAAGATTGGTGCATGCATGCACCTTTTTCTCTCCTACATAACTATGCATCCCTCACACTCTGTTGTGCACAATAAATGAGGTGAATTGTTGCCATAACCATTGTTACATAGGTCTACTTTAAATGTACTCTTAGTGCTATATGGACCTATTGTTGAGCCTTTTGTCTATGTGCACCCTAGTGCAGTAAAGGAGATTGTCAGGGCTAAACAAGGTGAAAAAATAACACTCCTTAGCAAGAAAAATATTCTTCATCACACCCAATAATATTCTTGAACATATTGAACTTCCCCTTTTCCACGCACTTAGTCAAGACACCTACAACTTGTTGATTTGTCTATACATACACTAAAGCCACTACTCCCTTATAAACCCTATCTCTGAGAAAGTGGTACCTGATGTCAATTTGTCTTTTTCAGTTTAGAATCTAGATTCTAAAACTTATTTTTTGTCTTTATCATGGCCTATTTGTAAACATTATATGACAGTTAAGTTTGAACTATTGACTGCATATGACAACTCTTTGATCATGATGCCCAGTTTCATGTCATGGTTGATGTTTTTGTTACAGTTTGTTGATGACATATGTTATATGTTGAAACTTGAAACTTCATGCTCACAATTCCCTCTTTATGATCCCATTGTAACCAATTGGTTATCGATATTAATTGATGCAATTCAAATCAATTTCACTAAAATAAGAAAATGTAGAGAATTTTTGGGTGTCTAATGTCTTTCCTATGAACTTATGTTTTGGTAAATGGTTAACCAACTCAATTTTTTGCTACATCTAGGGGGTTTCATCGAGGTTGTCCTTTGTCTCCTTTTTTATGTATTAGCCTGTTAGAAGGATTGGCTATCTTTGGACTGCATTTTGGAATCCATACTATTGAAAGTCCTAGAGCTAGTGAATGGCATTCCTCTTGCTCACCAACATTTTGTAGATGACACTATACTCTTGGGAAAAGTGTCGGAGTGGGAAGTTGAGTGTTGTTGAACAACTTTAGATATTTATTATGTATCTACAAGAGAAAAAGTTAATTTTCCCAAATTGAAGTTTCTTTTAGATTTTTTTTCAGCTTGAGCTTGCCCAATGTTTAGCTGGTCTATTTGGAGTTCTCGTGTTGCATGATGGTGAAAATGTTTAGGTACATTGGGATCCCTATAGATTTAAGGTCTATCAGAATTCAGGATTAGTTTCCTTTTCTTGAGAAAATTCAATGTCAATTGGAGGCTTGGCTAGTTTAATAACTAAATATAGAAGGAAGGGTAATTATTTCGAATTCCACTTGAATCAAATTCCTAATTGTATTTTCTTTGTTCTTCATGCCCCTGAAAGTGTCAGAAAGAGACTTGTTAAATTTCTATGAATTCTCATGGTCTTCCCATAAATCTAGTATTCATGTGTTGAAGTCGGTAAGATGGTTTTTTGTTTGTGCTTGATATCATGTTGATGGGTTGAGAATCGGAGATCCTATGATAGGTTTTTCTATTAAGGGTTGTAAGAAGCTTTGGGATCTTGTCATGTAAGAGAATTAACTATGGCAACATGTTATTTGCACCAAATACTTGAATCTGATGTCTTATTGGAGATTCTTTATCTAAAGTTCCACTGCAAGGGTGGTGCTTGCCTATGCAATTTGTTGTGGTTGGCTTGAGAATGAGTGGTATTACATTTTTTCTAGAATTTAGGGAAAGAAGGTGCAGGGTAAACATTTGGAAGTATAAGTGGAGGGTAACTGGTAAGGTCCCCTTGGTTTTGGCACCAGGTGTCCAACAACTATCTACAAATTTAATGGAATGACAAAAGTCAAGGAATTTTTCAATGCATAGAGATTCATTTGGATTGATCATACCCTCTTCTCAGTTCTATCTAAAAGAATCATGGAAGAATGTGCTTTAGCCTTTTAGGCATCAAGATGGGCCCTTTTTGGATCTTCTCCAATCTTCCTCTTTTCCAGGTCAAGGGTTTAATATTTCTACCTGGTAAGGGTTGTGCTAGAAGGACAGACACACTTTATTTATAACTAGAGAGTTTTATGAGGATGTTTACAGGACCATAACTTGGAATTCAAGCTATGTGCCAGATTGGAAGTGGATCCGGTGGAAATAGCTAGTTCATGGGGAAATACTATTAACTAGTGCTTTGCTCAGGGAATTTTATTGTGAAAATATGGTGAAGAAATGGAACAATAGATCTCTCCCAGGATACTCAATTTATGAACAAGAACGTGGTGATGTTGCTCACAGTTTTTGAGCCCAATTTGACATTATTTTGTGACATTATGGTTTGCATTGGTTGATAATTTCTTGAGTCTGGTTTTAGTAAACTGAGCATTTTAATTTTGGATTATTGTCTATCATTTTATTGTGAAAATATGGTGAAGAAATGGAACAATAGAGCTCTCCCAGGATACTCAATTTATGAACAAGAACGTGGTGATGTTGCTCACAGTTTTTGGGCCCAATTTGACATTATTTTGTGACATTATGGTTTGCATTGGTTGATAATTTCTTGAGTCTGGTTTTAGTAAACTGAGCATTTTAATTTTGGATTATTGTCTATCATTTCCCATAATTATCTTGATTGAATCATTTCTCTTGCAAAAACAACACTATTATCCATTTTCTCTATTTTTTTGGGTATAATAAATTGCTTGTGCGTTATGTAAATTACATTCTACAAAATCAACTAATTGATTTGCTTGATTGTTGGCTACTATTACTATTGGTGTTTTGTCCATCTACTATCGCAAAGATTGTTGTGTTCAACCTCTACATAACATGTTCTTCTTTCCCATGGCACAAATTCCCACTACTGGATCATTAAACTCATATATATGTCTACTTACATCCACATAAATTTACATTGTTGGATTGGTGAGTATTGAATGTTTCTCTGCCTCTTATAGCCACGACATTGAACTAACCCAATGTTGCATAGGAATAGGAAAGGGGTAAGAGTTTCTAAGAAACTATATTCTTGGTTAATTATACATCAATATGGTTGGGCATTCATGTGCAACCAATTTATGAATTATATGCTAGACTAAGGCATTAATATGCCTTCATTTGCAGCCTATGTGTGAATTATAGAGTGCCATGCCTCTTAATTACTGTTGGTTCTATGAATGAACACAGTTTTCATTCTGGATAGATGATTGTGGAATGAGTGTTATGTAACTTAAATTATATATATATATATATACATTCAACAACCATTAAACAAATTTGGAGTGCTACCTTGAACTTGTTATTTCATGGGCATTGTGAACAGTTAAGCCTTGAATCCAATAAGCATAACCATTATTTTATGCCTTGTTTATTTTAACAACGGAGTTTGTTTCATTGTTGGCCATTAAAGACAGGGTGCTTGTAACTTTTACTGAGTTTTGGTCTTGGTAATACAAGCAAAAAATCAAGCTCGAAATCCCAAATCTAAACAGAGTTATTGTAGAGAACAAAATATTTTTTTCGCAGAAGTATACATGTTAGTAAGATTTTTGGGCTATAAGTATATTGTCTATGGATCATCATAGGTTTATAACTAAGGAGTTTTATGAGGACATTTACAGGACCATAACTTGGAATTCAAAATATGGGCCAGATTGGAAGTGGATCTGGTGGAAATACTATTTGTTGGTGCATAGCTTAGGGAATTTTATTGTGCATATAATAGTGGAGGAATGGAATAGTAGAGCTCTCCCAGACTACTTGATTTTCGAACAAGAAAAGGGTGATGTTGTTCACAGGTTTTGGGTACAATTTGACATTATGGTTGGCATTGGAATATGTGTAATCTAGCTACATATCATGAACACTAAGCCTGAGATTCCAATTGATCACGTTGTTTAGATAATGATTTTATGTTTGGAACCAATTTGAGTAGCATTATAAAGGAACTTGGTTACTATATAATTCATAGGGGAATCTCTAGTGATGATAGAGCACCAAAATCTCCAGTCAAAGAGATTGAAAAGGATTTACTTGGTATGTAATAGTCACAAATTTTGACTTCATAATTGAGGAAGGATTATTTCAGCCATTGAAATCACCAACAAGTTTACGCAACAATAAATTGCAATTCAGGGAAACCTATTTTTCCAAGGACTTGTCCATGGATTCCCTCCAAGAAATATGACAGGAAAATTGAAATATTTTTCTACTTATCTATTGGATTGTTGGTGTCTTCAAGTTGCAAATGGAAATGTAAAAATGGCAGAGTAGTGAGGGATTTGTCGTATGTTACCCCCCAAAGTAAATAAGCATTTTGAGATTTTCTTGACAATAGTACAATGATGAAGACGATCAAATCCATTGCATACTTGAATGTAAGATGGACATTCTAAAGCACAAAATCATCATACACAAGATTTGGATACCCTTATGACAGCATAAGAACCATGAATGGAAGCATGTGCAAGGCAACATGACAGATGGAGTTTCTTGTCGGTAGAAATAACAGAAATTACAGGTGCAATTTGTCTCAATTGATCCCCCATCCATAATAGTTTGTGATTACTATAGAAACTTCAGTTTGAACTAGACCATTATTCAATCTGTATTTTAAAGTTTTAGTTACTGGTTATGTTGTCTATCTCATAAAATCTACAAAAAGTGAAGTTTCTTTGATGTCAAAGAGGCCATAAGATTTCAATGGAGATAAAATTATTGATTCAACTAAAAAAACATATGTGTTCTCCAATTCTACAGTGTTGTTGAAGCAGATTAGATATCATGAACATGGAGTATCCCTTCCTGTCAAACAGGCATTTTGCTAGTATAATAGAAGTGATGGTAACATTGACGAAAAAAGAATCCAAGCTTTTGGTGCTTCTATATTTCACCCCAATAGTTCAAGCTATTTTCCTCTTGGGAAATCAAGTGATCGGGATATACAGTCAATTATACAAGGAGAACATTTTGATATATTAGAAATCCCAGCAGAGAAAATCAAGTTTTCATGAATAAACCAAATCTTGTTATATAACAAACATTGGATGTAGTTGTTGCAGTCATGGGTTGAAAAGATGCAAACATTTGTCCACTCTACAGAGCTTGACTGGCATATTGTGGCATTAAGGCCATGTATTGTAATCTAAGTACAAAAAGGTGTTGATTGAAGATGCAAAAAATGGGTTCATTTAACATTAAGGGTAGCTTTATGTTTGAATTCCAAACGAAGTTATGTTATACCATCATTAGTGCCTCCATTTGTGAGTATACCAAAGCAATCAAAAAGTTCAAAGTTGACGAAGAAGAAAATATAATGGAAGAAAGGAGAATAAATGAAGCACTTTTGTGGCAATTTTTCGATTTCCTCAATAAAAGAGACGCCCAATTGGTCCTCTTGTTGTGGTTGGTACCAGGGATAAGACCCTGTGACTTGTTGATAGATATTTGAGTGGAATTGTTTTTAGTTATATCGGTGTTTACTGTCACTATGGAGATGTTGTTAACACTATAAAATGATCAACCAAACTTGAGTGATGTTCATAAAAGAACACTTCCCTACCTTCTAACAATGAGAAGAAGCATTTGGCAAGATGTGAATGAGTTGTTGTTGGAATTGTAAGTTTAGAATCTAAACAAGAATATATTGATGATCCTGTTCCAATTTACAAAAGAAATTTTGACACTTGTTCTCAACATTTATTCCAGAAAAAAGGTTCTTCCATAAAAGTAAATTCCAGATCTGTTCCATGCATTTTTTTAAATTTTCAATGCCACCATGAGACCTCTTCCATCATGTAGTGAAAGAGACATGAGGACATGAGCACTGATGTGGTTTGCCGTAAAAATGACATTGATCTAAGGTTACAATTGGGTAGTCCAGCATCAAAGCATAAATAGCTGCACATTCTGGAATGTAAAAAAGGTGCACCCGGCATATTTGGAAACCATTTAAAGTACTTATGACTACTTATGACTGATTTTGGGATAATTTTCTCCAAGGAAGGCATGCAAGACCTTATTCATTTTGGTAACACACGTAGTTCCACTTTTGGAGGAGAACCATGGTCGTGTTGCACCTATCCCACTGTAGATCCACTTTTTTAGGGATTTATATGGGTGGTGACTAAAGTGAAAGCTTGATGGAGGGCGTCCAAGTCTCTTGTTTGCACAAATAAATTTTACTTCAATCCACTTTCGAATGAAGATATTAGATATAAAGGGAAATGTCCAGCCCTTTGGGAGTTATTTTAATTATTAATATTATGTAATACACATATGTTGAAGAGGGATTACATTAAGGAAGGATTTTGTTAGCCCAAGGAGGAAGACGGTCACTTTATTGAAGATAGAGTTTGTTACACTTTAAAATATATTCAATGATTTTACACCCTAGATAAGGGAAGTCATTCCACCTTGGAGGTCAGACGTGCCACATTTAAAGGTTTTTACATGTTGAAACACAAGAAGAAATGAGACGTTTAACTTGAGGAAGCACTTTTCACACGTGTTCATAAATAACCACCTTCACATTTTGTCATTATTGATTTTATTTTATTTTTTAATGAAAGTTGGTTATGTTTTATTGTTTTCCTAGGAGGGAAAGTGGATCTCAGACACTCTACACTACTTTGAGAGAAGCTATTGAATAAATTGTGGATCTAGAAAAAAAATTATTATTTTATTGTAAAAGGTGATAGAGCTCAACACTATTTAAAGAGTAGATCTCTTCATTTGTGATCATGGTTGTATTTGGGGATTTTTCTCTTTTGGGTTTTTGTTGAATACCTTTGAGACAATGGAAAGTTAAATATTTCTCTTTTTTCTCCTCTTGTGGTACATTTGCTTGGGTTTATTTATTGAAGATTAAAGCTGTAAATGTTTGTATTGAGTAGATATTGAAGGGTTGAAACATAGTTAACATTATCTCTCATCAAGAAGATTATGCGTTTGTTAAGAAGATCTCAAATAAAATAAGTTTCAAAATTTTACAAACTCACAAACTTACAATCCATTTTCAAGAGGATTAAAATTGCATATCTTAAAATTTTCACTTTACTCTATTGAATGCCAAGAAATTGAAGAAAATGGGCTTGTTACAATAGGCTTAATGTTAAACTATAATAAGGATAGGATTATAGGCTACAATATCTTCCCTATAAAAACGGTTCAAAGGTCTTCCAATATTAATACATTAATTTTTGAGATCAGAGATTAACCGTGGTTAAATAAAAGAAAAATGAAAATATTGTAAATACATGTTTTGATCTTGGAAAATAAGGATGGCTTCCTATATGGGTTTTTCATTTGAGTATAAATATAAAGGTTTACATGACAATATTTCCAAGACAATTATAGAAGCAAATATGTGAAATGACAAGCATTAGGAATAAAGATCTAATGGTTTGAAATTCAATCCCTTTTCAGTATCTTTTTAATCTGAAGTGACCTTAAACTCTAAAATTTTATTTATGGATGATTTCCAAGATGTGGGGAAGCTATTGAGAAGTTGGGGAGTCAAGCAAAATTTCAATTAAAGGTTGTTGGAGTAAGGATCCGAGGAAAGGAAATGTGATTATGTTAGACTAGTGCATATCAATCTTAGTGCTAATGGAGTCATGAAACATTGAAATTTGAATGAATGAAAGAACTAGTGTGTTACAATCAACCACTTTGCAGTACATTATATGGTTGAAAGGATTAGTTTACCATATTCAACCTCTTGGATGAAAGAACTTATTCGATGCATTCATCACTTGAGTTTGTACTTCTATCTGTTGACTTAAGGATATTCAACATATCTACTTTACTAAGAAGTTAATATCCATCAAATCTATATTAGTTGTCATACTAATTACATTCTAAGAATCATTTTGTGATTAAAAATTCAAAACTATTTACTAAAGGTTGCATACTATGACTACCCGCAAGGTATGTCACACAAAACCAATATTTCCACCATTTTATATTTGAAAATATTTCAAGTATAGATTAAGAATGGATTCTAGAGAGAGTGGAGGATATATTAGAATGGCCCACACCTTGTAGTACCAACCTAGAGTACTTAATTATTAAGGTTAATTACGATTTTTTAAGGTAACAAACATTTTTTTTGTTATTTGATGTTAGCATTTCTTTTCAATCTTTTGAGAAGGGTTTTGGATGCATTTATGTTGTATTTTATTACTCTGCATCCTACATTATTTTCTTTGGTGGTTTTTCTTTTTGGGTGTAAGTTTTCTCTGAGAATTTGGTTTCATAAAAAATATAATAGACAAATTACAATATAAATTACTCGGTCAATTGACCTCCGCACTGAGTAAATAGTCGGTTCAAATTGGTCACCCATCAACTCGATCGAGTTGATCGATTTCATTTGACTCGGACTGGTTTTAAAAATACTGATGCAGATAACTCACTTGTGATTCTTGGTGAGGTTGTGAATATGTCTATTTCTTATGTATCTAAAGTTAAACGCAAGGCTTCTATCACGTGAACTACAAGACAAGTTGCAAGTAAAATTTTATCTCAGGTAATTTCTAGCATATGATCTAGATTTGGGTCAAAGGATAGGTATTCCAGGAGGCTCTCATTAGGATCTAGTAGGTGCAATCTTGGTAATTTTGGCTTCACATCAAAATCTAATGAACTTCCATTTAATTTGACTTCATCCAATGACCATGTCATGGAGCAACTTGGCAATAGAAGACTTGATTTAGGTGGGAAAATAATTGATGGGCATGATTCAGCAAGGAGTTGGCACTTGGAAAAAGTGCCAATGGAAAGCAATATAGGTGGTTCAGTGTTAGAGAGAACTATCCATGTTGGAGCAGGAATTGTCCCATGCCATATGACTTCAAATACAAATTCAAATCTCAAGCATCTAGAAGAACAATTCATGCTATGAAACATGTTACTTGTTGTTCCCTAGGAATTCTAGGAGGGGTTAGTGTTGTGGAGTTAGGGATTCCAACTGAAAGCAACAAAAATAGCATGGAAACATCAGACCAATCTATACTTCTTGGGTAGCAATCCCTTCATCTTTCAGGGGGTGAAGTGCCCATGTTGTTTCACAAAGGAAAAATGAATTCTCGAATTTAGTAGCCTACACATTGGGGGAGAGGGTTGCAATTCAATTTGTCGGCATCACCGGAAGGGGCATATCAAGTAATAACAAGTACAGAACATTTGGATTAGTAGGATATTCAAGTAGACTCAATAATACTTTTACAGATACTAATTGTAGTTCTCAAATCCTTCTATTGGAGGATAATGTTGGCAATAACACATTGATTATATCTAATCCAACACCTTCAAGGGAACCTCTCTTATAATTCTCTCATTGGTGGAATTTATAGAAACGACAAGATGTAGGAAGCATAGGTTATTTTAGACTAGATGTTTGAGAAGGATTTTGATCCTACTTGTCTCACTTACTATACCCTTATTGTTGGATATTATAAATATGGAAATGTAGAGAAATCCCTAACACTTTATGAGGAAATGACTAGACATGATCTTGTTCTCGATGTTGTCACTTACAGTAGAATCATACAAAGATTGTGTATGAGTGGGAAAATGGTTGAAGTGACCAATTTCTTGCATAAAATATCAAAAATGGGATTTAAGCATGATTTTTTTACGTATAAGAGTGTAATTGTGGACACTACAATATGGGTAACTTGGAATATGCTTTCAAGGTCCAAGATGAAATGAAAGGAAAGGGATTTGAGCCCAAAATTGATATATACAATGCCTTCATTGAAGCATTTTGTAAAAAGGGAGAAATAGTAAATGCTCATAAACTTATAGAGGAAATATTAGAAATCGGGTTGTCTCTAGAAAGTGCCACTTACAAAACAGTGATTGATGCACATATAGCTAACAGAAACATAGATGATGCTTTGAAGTTGAAAAATCAAATGTTATAAAAAAGCCTAGAAGTTGACACTAACACCTAAAAAAGTAGCTTATAGATGCAAGAAGTTGATGCAAAAATTCTAATGAAAAGAGTCTAGTTAATGATTAATTTATAGTTTCCTATGTAATGTCATTAGAAAATATCAACACCAAGAAAGATGCTTGAGAGATGGGTTTATGTTTCTTTGGAGAGGTACCGTCTTGATAATTTGTTGAAACTGAGTGAATTTTCCACTCATACCGTACTCTTCTGATCTTCCAAGTCCTGACAGACTTCCATACTACTTCCACACCTACATATCTTGAGGCTTCTCTTGTTTTTCTCTCCTTTATAAGGGAATTCACTCAAATGTTCATTTATGATGTGGAATGGTTGTTTGGATCTTTTGGAATCTTTACTCAAATTTCTATTGTGTTTGTTGTATCATTAGTGAATAATAGATCGTAACCCAAATTATGACTTATCTTAATCTTTATGTCCATTGTGTTTTAAATGTGCTTTTGTCTTATACCCTCTCTAGATTAGCCCATTTACTAATGGAGACTAGGCTTTGATAATTGCAACATAAGGAATTAATAGTGAAAATATGTTTCTAACAATGATTTACCATGCATTTTGACCATTGTCTTGTAGATTTAAGAATTTATTACTCATCAAGGAATTGTTCTTTGTTTGAAAAGATATTTGTGTAATGATATGATGAGAATATTGATATGAGCACATAGTATTGAGGAAATTAGATACATAACTCTTGATTTCATTCTCTTTGTATTGCTCAATAGTGCATAATATAATACAAAACTACAAGAAAACAAATATTGAAGATGAAAAGAAAACTTCAAATGTGCTAAAGGGAGCCTATTTGGATGGGATGCACAATGGAAGCCTATTGATCTGAGGTTTTGAATGGGCATGTATGCAGGCCATTGATCACTCTTTATCTTTTGTATGTACTATGCATTTGATCTCACCTACATTTAGTAGTCATTATATGGCTTCAACCTTTTTAACAAAAGGAGTGGATGCTCATTGAGGTGAACAAATGGAGGGAAGTGAAGAAGACGATGACTATGTCTATGGATATTTTGAATATTTAGATATTGGAAGAAATGGAATAGTTGCATTGAGTTATACACATGATGTTGAAGAAGGCAATTTGTTTGTATTATTAGATCATTTTCTAGTCATGGCCAAGACTCTATCAAAACATGTCTATAAAAACAATGATAACAACCAAGGTAATGGAAACATATCCAATGATCATGATAGAAATAGGAGAGGAAATACACATCAAATGCATGATAGAAATGGATTAGAGTCGGGAACAGATCATGTATGAATGAAGAAAGGGTGCAACAACATGGCAATAAATCTCAGTAACTTATCTGAGACTATGGGAGCCTAAAAGGCTATTGTTTATTCTTGTTGAAACACAAGAAAATTGCAAAAAAATAATAGAGGAAATTTCAGTGCACCAACACTACTAATCGGATCTCATTTGGATATACTTATTGATTCTATAATGTATGATGGATCCTTGGGTATAGTTTACACTCTAGTTGCAATCAAGGCTATGAAAACTAGTGGAAAACTATAAGAACTTCCTCGCCCATTAGAGTGGATTGGAAATTCATGATGCACTTAGATATATTACTTTCAATGAAATTATCATGTTTATTTGAGAAACATATGGTATTAGTCTTAATATATGTCTTTGGTTATTCTCTGGGAATTCAATGTGTTTTCCATAATTATTATTATTTTATTTATATAGTTGATGGTTCAAGGAAATATTTTTTTATTTCCTTTCACTTTGTGGCATGACTTAAGCATCTTCACCTTTTAGGATCTACTATGTTTATTTTATATTTTATTTGAAAATACTTGTTAGTTATTTAGACAGGGAAATGAGTTCTACTTAGCTAAGAAAAAAGAAAAATAGTCTATGCACTTGGTTCTTATGCATTCATCATATGAGATCTATTAGCATGAGACCGACATTCCTCTAATGCAATTACACTTTTGATTCCGAGACTAAAAGAGCATTACATGTAGCCAGTGGAGAATGAGAGAATATTTATTGCACTATCATTCTTGAAGTCAAATTTGAAGAACAAACGTGATAAACAAGTTTGAAAAAAAATCATTACATAGTTTCTGCTAATAATGAACATGTTATGGAGAGTTTCATGTAACTAAGAAAGATGTATACTTATTGGTTCTTGTATCACATGTCAAAAATAGCTTTCTATATAATTCAAGATCATTTATTTCTTCATTACTCTTCCACAACTCAATTTTGAGAGTCAATATGTAGTGGGATCCAAGTGACAGAAATCACTTTCTATATAATTCAAGATCATTTATTTCTTCATTACTCTTCCACAACTCAATTTTGAGAGTCAATATGTAGTAGGATCCAAGTGACAGAATCATAGGTGCTATCCTTAATGGGCTTAAAATGGGTGATGACTTGATTGTGCACCGTATACCACTGCATATAGATATATACATGATGGCATGATAACCCTTACTTAATCTACATCTATTATTGTTCATGCTTAACTATGGAATTATAACTAAGACTATCTCTTTTTTTAAGACTTGATATATGCCCAACTTTTATTACAAAGTTATGTGTCCCTTAAATTTTTTATAAGCCAATAAAAATATAAGGGATAAAAGTGACCTCTCTTCCTTGGAAAAGGGGTCCTTTTTGGGTACAAATGGATGATTAGAGAGGAAGTCATGCATGGAATGTGAATTATCAATATTATTATACTTTTGGAGTTATTGATGGATAGAATTATGAGCACTGCTATTTAGGAACCTCCTATGATGAACTTGTTTAAAGGGTCCTTTCATAATCAATGAATCAATAATAAAGAAACAATAATAGAAGTGGTAGAGCAAAGAATAATATCCATGAGCTTAACAGAAGTGGTGGTTAGGATAAACACATATGACCTTTGTGGTGAAATATCATCAAAATTGATAGAGGGATATGAAATAGTGTATAGTGAGAACCTTTACAAAGACAACCCCTTATGCTTGCAGTGTTATCTAGAGGATGAAAAAATTATGTTTATTTTTCCAAATATGTAAAATGAGTATATTACAATTTAATGAATAGATTTTCCTATTATTACATATGGTTTTATACTTTATCAAAAAAATTGCCAAGACTTTACAAGGTTTTATATTTCATTGAAAGATTCGCCAAGATTTTATAATTTAGTGAAAGATTCGCCAAGATTTTACAATATTATATAAGTTACTAAAAGATTCGCCAAAAAATTATATATACATATTATATTATTAATAAAATAGCCTTCAATTTTTCCTAGGTATCATGGGGATTCGTCCATTTATTATACATATGAAGTTGCGGGGGGGGTGGTTCTTAAAATCACCCCTGAAGTAAACCCAAGTGCATCTGGAGAAGTCATCAATAAAATTTAAGAAGTACTTGCATCCAAAGAAAGAAGGAGAAGAAAGCAAACCATGTTTGTCGAGAAGACAACTGACAAAAATACCATCTCTGCAAGAAACAAGAGGAAGACCAGTCACCACATTTTGATTACATAGTTGTTGTGATCAACGATAGTTTAGATGACTAAATTTCTCATGCCAAATTTTGTTCAATTCATCATTGTGAGCAATAAAAACTGATGCAAAATATGATGACCCAAAGTTGTCAAATTTGTACAACCTGGTAATACCATCAATGATTCCAATGGCTAGGTCATGCTTAGGATCTTTTAAATCCTTGATTACAACTTGGTGAGGTGAAAACTCTATTGTTTTACCTTCACTTGAATAAGTGATCTAATATATCAATAGAAGTTTGTAGGAAAGACTTGGAACACATAATACATCATTGAAATGACCATTTTCTACCTGAACTATACTAGATCCTACAACATTAAGAGATATATCATCACCAACAACAAAAAAATCAGTGTTACAATCATTAAGATCATAAAAAATGGTTGTATCCTTATTCATATGATAAGATGCTTCAGAATCAATAAGCCATTCATCAGCATAAGAAACAGATGTTGCATTGAAGGAGAAACCAAAAGTAGAAAGTGCATTTCCATGAGAAGAAGAGTTAGAAGAAGAAGAATCAATATTGACGATGTGCTTCTTCATTGTTGTTTCTAAGGTTTCCATCTTTTTAAAACATTTAGACTCCATATGACCATCTCACCCACAAAAATTGCAATGCATGACAGTCTTCTTAGTTTTAGATTTTTGTCCTCTCTCACCTCTAGGAGTAGATGTTGCCTAAGAGGGTTTGGGACCCTTGTTTTTCTTATTGTTTTTGCAAGGATGTTGCTTCTTTGTATGCTTGGTTTTATCTTTCTGTTAGGCCACTAAGGATTTGTTGGATGTACATGTAGTGTCGATCACTCCAAGATGAAATAGCTTGTCTTGCTCTCTAATCAGAGAATCACAAAAATATTCAAGAGAGGGTTCTTGATTTCTAGCGGAGAAAATCCCCCTATTACTATATTGGGTCGAGGTACAGGCAGAGCACTGACTTCCCTTAAAAGACAGTTCTATTCCTAAGCTATCCCAAAACTACTTGAACTGAAAGACAAGAGAGAGGAACGAAGATCGGTAGGTGTACCTTTGGTCCCAACATCTGGTGTAGACCTCCTTCGCCTTTGTAGCTGCCTAGGTTGTGGTTCTCCTCCTAGAGATGACCTGGAAGAACACTTAGGAAAAAAATGCTACAAATATACAAACTCTACTTGWTACTTTCAATATTCAGATATAAGCATAGATGCATTAATCAACAAAGATATAAAGACAAAATGTATTGGGATAGGAAAGAACTATTTTATCCAATACGAAGATCAGAAAGATTACAACCTTCTTATCGRMAAACGCTCCACGAACCAGGTCTCGGCTCCTCTAATGYTGCTCCAAGTGCATCATTCCCATGCTTGCCTCTCACAACCAACTGATATATTTAGGAAAAGGGAAATAGTTGTATAAGGAAAAAGGTTTGGAGGGGAATGTTGAGGCCAAATCTCAGAAAGGGTTGCAAAACTTGGGCTAGAAGGGGAAGGGATTTTGGCATATTTTACTTGTTCTCTTGCTTGTTCTTGTAAATGGGACCCCAAGACCTCTTTTTTTATGAGAAAAATATGGTTATTTGGTTTGGGGATGGGCTACAATGGGTGAAATGGTTGGGAAACCCTCGATAGCCCATAAAATTCACCGAATTCCTTGCAATTATATATTTTTTGCAACTTTTGGAGGTAAACGCGGGTTTTCTAGTATATAGCTCATGTATGTATGTGGCCTAACTAGTATGCATCTAGCATGTGTACGTGGGATGTAGTTTAGCAGGGCGCGTACATGTTCCAAAAAATGGTTTTTTAAGAAGGATCCTCATCAATAATTTGGAAAATTGTGTAAGTGGAAAGGCCAATTCCATGTATGCATATGTTGGGAATTTTTGGGCTATAACATATGCCCCCTAATGTGTGAGGTCAAAAGAGCAACTGATGGTCGAAATACATTACAATATCTTTACCAGTGGGAATGCAGGGAGTCGAGTGAGGCCGGGACCAGAGTTTTGGAGGTGCCATCTGCAAAACACTGATAATCTCTCTAAGGTGGGCATACTCATGCTCGGAATAAACTAATCATGGTTTCCAATCAAGTACACTACATATCCATGTCATATAAATGTCTATATAAAGTGTAGCCGCGAGCAATACACAGTGGATCAACATCAAAATCATTTGATGATATTTAAGTACAATATAATATGCATCTTCCAGAAGCATCAATGCCTATGGTTGGAGATGAGGAGCTTCATAACTTGAGAAACAACTTCAAGATATTCAACAGCTCAGATAGGAGTACAATAGGAATTTAAGACTCACTACTCTAAGGTCTTTGACATGTCTTCAGGGAAAGACTCGAGGATCTCGATCACCAGGCATAGAACTTCATCGATTTTGAATCTAGACTTGACTGGACTCTCGGGATGGTCGACTCATGAAAGTCAAGAGACAAACTGCAGAATGGTCGACTCAAGCTTGATAAAACTTCCCATGGACAAAATCACGAAAAATTATGAGACTCAAAAATTATGAGACTCAGGCAGCGTAACATTGACAAAAGTTTGTGATGCAAGAGGCTCCACAAACCCTCCATATGTTTGGAAGAGTAACCAAACGGAGGAGGACAGAGTTGTATGTAGCAAGAATAGCTTCCTAAGGTCATACTAGATCCCAATGCTTGGCGAACAAACGGAAGGATGTGATTTGTCTAAGGGAGACTATCTTACTGCCGAATAAAATAGAATGTATATCTCGTCCCCTCTTTTTGGAATATTTGTTTTTTTTTTCTTTTCCAAATTTTTAACGAGCTTCAAAAAGAATAAAAGAACGTTTTGTTACAAAGGAGGAATGAGTGTCACGAGAAAACAAACTAGTTCCAAGCGCATGGAACATATTGATGCTCAGTGCAAGGAGACATGTGCAAGATAAGGACACTCAAGGAAAATTCCTCCATGGGTCAAGGTGTCCGATCGTACGGGAAAAAATGTTGCAAGGCTTGCATTTAAGGAATGATTTTGAAAGTTCAATTGAGAGCAACATGGAGCTTGCATTAGGCCAAATACGTAAGGATGATACATGCGATGTGATTAAGCATGACACAAAAAGACTCCTTCCATGTGAAGTTTTACGAGCCCATAGAAGGTAAGCTCGGTGGTTTTTTCACATTTAGAGAGTCTGAAAAAACACTAAATAAGACTCCACGGAATTCCTTTTTCGCAACTAGTCCAATCGATTTGAAAAAGGGTTAAACTTATACCAAATGGACGTCTCTTCAAAACCATTTTAACGAGTGTGATTGAGACAAGATAACTCATCGATCTTTTCAATTTTAAGGAGTCTAAAAATAGCGTAAATATGAACTCACGTCCTTTTTCTGAGTTTAGTCTCCTTAGCTCAAAAAAGTATAAAATATAACTTAGGAGAACTCTCCCGACGAGACAAGTCTCCCGAGGCGTACATTTTTCCTAGATAATATGTTGGTCAGAAAAAGGGTTAAACTTATGTCAAATAGATGTTCTTTCTGGACCAATTAACGAGTGTGAAAGGAACAAGGTCACTCGGCAATCTTTTCATATTTAGGGAGTCCAAAAAGAGTTTAACTATGGACTCTGAGGGGGTTCCTTTTTCGTAATTAATCTCCAAGACCCGGAAAAGAGATAAACTAAAACCAAGGAGAATGTTGTTTTTTTCAAAACTGTAGTCCCTCGGGCCCGAAAAAGGGTTAAACTTACACCTAAGAATACTCTCCTAGCAAATCGAAGTTCCTAGGGTATACCTTTATTCGTAAAATTAGTCGTCCAGATCAAAAAAGGGGTAAAATATTGTCGGACAGATGTGCCTTCAAATTTGATTTTAGCGAGCATGAAGGGCGACAAGATCGTTCAGAAATATTTGCAATTTTTTAGAGTCTGAAAAGGGCTTAAAGAAGACTCCAGTGGGCTTTTTTTCTCAAGTAATCCAAACGAGATCGAAAAGAATAAATTATTTCTCGTTGGATGTTTCTTTCAAAATTTAAGCAATCTTGAAAGACAACAAACCATGCTCTTTAGGGAGTCTCGTGGGTAAGGCTAAGAATGATGACTAGAAATAAGAATGAGGCTTCAATATGTAATCATGGTGGGACTAACAAGGACTCTCAAGCCTAAGAATAAAACTCGCAGCATGGACGCCAAAATGCAACAAAGGATATACCTAGGGGATCCATGTAGAGGTAGGAACTACCACCTAATTATGACACTTCTAAAGTAGCTGAGAAGGTTTTGTGTCGTACTTCAGTGGGATCGATCCTATGGAAAAGCGAAAAAGTCAACAATATGCAGAATTCAGGGAGTGAAAACCTAACCTATATGCAATATTTCAAAAAACAACTTTTACCATGGGATGATATAGGTGTAACCCGTCTCTAGAAAATCACCAAACCAAAAGGATAAGTTCATCAAAACGACACAAAGATAACTCAAAAGAGAACTCAAGTAGCCACCAAGTCAACACAGGGGGGAAAGGGGACCAAATTAGGGAAAAAAGGGCCAAACAATTCTATAAATAGAGGTGGGCAGCTCATTTTTACTATTGCAATTTGGAAAATAACAAAAAAGGTCAAAAACCCTCTTCATCAAAAACCCTCTTCCTCAAAACGTGAATTCAAGGAGCTATGGTGGACGAAAAACCCTCACACTTGAACCAAGTAAGTACAAATCAGCCTCTCCTTCATTTTAATTCATTTTCTTATGTTCAATTTTATGTTTGGGAGGGGCACGCCCTTTTAAAAGAGTTTTGCCTGCGTGTACGCAGGTTGTCTACGCTCAACCCGCGTATGTACGCAAGAAAAGTAATACTCATCCCTCGTACATATGTGACATTCTTAAAGACAACCCGCATACACCTCCTTTAATGCTAAAAAAAGAAACAACAAAGACTAAAACCTCTCCAATTCTTTTGTGTGATGGGATGTATGTGCACTGGAGATAAAAGGAACATGAGGAACTTGATGTCTTGGTCAAGGAGGATCCCGGGGCCATTGCTATGAAAGAACAGAGTGGCATGTGGAAGTTATTCCAGTGTTTGTTCATGAGGGCACAACCGAGGTTGCTAAATTCTTTGGTAGAGTATTGGTACCCTGATGCAAAGTCATTTATGCTGGAGGGTCAATCACTGACCCCAATGATAGAGGATATCTACTTCTTGACTGACCTCTCTAGGAGAGGGGAATCGGTTAATCTGAGGACCTTTCCTCCAGGGTCATACAACATTGAGGATTACATCGAGATGTATTGTGAGGTTGGTACTGAGAAGTTAGGTTCTCAGGTGTCGATTCACAAGATCACAAGTTTCCACCTTTGCATTGTATTATTCATGATTGGGCAGATCACAGGATCCACAGCACTCCATCAGGCCTCTCGTGCACAAATGCATTGTGTAGTTCAGTGTTTGGAGGCTACCATATTTGACTGGAGTACCACCATGCTAACATGC
>SNQJ01S0003648.1:0-20266 GCA_010110895.2 Picea sitchensis | reverse complement strand
GTCCATAAAACAAAAAAAAACAAAAATGTATAAAAACTATACATATATACAAGAATTCATGCTCAGGCGACCGACTTAAGTGTAATACTTCTTAATATAGAGCCCATTTCTAGGATATGCTAAGGCATTACCCTTGAAATCAACCAGATGATAAGCACCCTTTTCTAAGACTTCTTTCATAATGAAAGGTCTAAACCACATGGGTTTGAACTTGCCTGCACCCAAGGGATCTTTGTCTTGTTCGTAGACCAGGACAAGATTTCCTTTAGAGAAAATCTGAGGGCAGACGGATCGATCATATTGAAACTCGACCCATTTTTTATGAGCCTCGTTATCCAAGACTACATCTCGATGCTTCTCATCAAGATGCTCGAGATATAAAGACATTCCTCAAGCAGTGTAGTGTCGGGCAGTAGTTATACTGCCAACTTCACAGAAGGGATTTGACATTCGGTGGGAAATATTTCCTCCAACCCTTAGATGAGTTGAAAAGGTGAGAAACTGGTAGCAATCTTTACAGAAGTTCGATAAGCCCAAAGTGTCGAATATAACATCAAATGACAATTTGACTTGGTTGAATTAATCGTTCACTGAAGAAAAGTCTTGAGAGACTTATTCACAGCTTCTACTTTACCATTCGCTTGTGGGTAATACAGTGACAAATGTTCTTATTTAAACCCAAGCTTTGATGTTAATTCAAACATCATTTTATTTTGGAAGTGATTGTCATAGTCAGTGACAATCTCCTTCGGGATACCAAACCGGGCTATGATCTGGTTAAAAATGAACGAGGCAGCAGTTTCCCCATCATTGTTAAATGTTGGCATAGCTTCAACCCACTTATTTAAGTATTCGACTGCTACAATTATATAGCGATGCCCCCTGGAAGAAACCCGTTGACATGTAGTGAAATCAATCCCCCACTTGGTGAAGGGGCTGATAGCAATAACCGGGAACATAGGAGTTGGGTGTGCCTGCATATTTAGATAGAAGATATGGCATGAGTGACACTTCTTGACTGCATCAGCACAATATTTGATTAATGAGGGCCAAAAGAATCCATCGCAAAGAATCTTTTGGGTTGTTTCCAACCCAAACAGATGACCGTCGCATGCTCCTGTGTGACAGTTGTTCAAAACAAGCTTTGCTTCTTTGTTAGTAAGACATTTTCGAAGAATTAAATCTACCCCTCGACGATAAAAAGTGTCATCGAGGATGAGATAGTTCTATGCTTGGTGTTGTATTCGTCGATGCTCATCGTGAGAAGTAGAAGCACAGCACTTCAATGTCTGAAGATACACAAGGATATCTCCATACCAGGGGTCCAAAGATGCGATCAGAAAAATATCTTCGTTAATTGGTGACTCTTCGGGCGAAATATCACTATTTCCGACAGGAAGTTCTAAGATTAACTCCGCAAAGAACAAGGAATTTTTAGACTTTGCCAAAATGAAATCCATTTCAAATTCTTGCAGGATGACCATCAATTGAATGATTTTTTCGTCGATGATATGTCGCGTTAACACATATTGGAAGAGGTTTACGACGGCTACGAAAGTAGTCTTGCAAAGTAATATATAGTGACGGAATTGTTCGACAGCGTGAACAGCCGCCAAAGTGAGTTTCTCAACATGTGAGTAGTTGAGTTCTGGTCCAACTAGGCCTCGACGAAGATAATAGATAACTTGCTCCTCTAGCGCGTCATCCTCTTGGACCAAGACCATGACGATTGTAGACTCTGCGGAAGATAAATACGATAAGAAATCCTTGCCATAATCAAGAGGACTGAGCAGAAGGGAAAACGTCAGGGCACATTTCAACGTGTCAAAAGAGTGATAAGTTGCTTCATCCCAACAGAATGGGACCCCTTTTTTCAAGAGAAGCGTGAACCCTTTCGTAATCTCGGTATAATTAGCGACAAAATGCCGAAGAAAATTTGTTTTCCCTTATAAACTCTGAAATTAGGGAATCGTGCATAGGGGGGGTAATTGGACTATTACCTCAACCTTTAGAGGAATGACCATGATCCATTTTGTTGACACGATGAAACCTAATAAACGACCCGATGTCACACAAAAATTTCACTTGTTTGGATTCAAGTGAATCTGAAAGTAGCGACACCTTTGAAATATTAGTCATAAATGGGTGGGATGATTGGATCACTTGCGAGAACATGATGCCAGATCATCGATGTATGCCTCAACTATGTGTTTGAGGTCGTGACAAGCAAGTGACATGGCCCGCTGAAAAGTAGCTCTAGCATTATTCAGGGAAAAAGGAATTTTTCGATACGCGAAAGTACCCAAAGGACAAATAAAAGTCATTTTATGTTGGTCCTCAAGCTTGAATAAATTTGATTGTACCATGAAAAAACGTCCATGAAAGAAAATACCTCGCAACCCGCACATTCATCGACGATATGGTCAATAAACAAGGTTGGAAAATTTTCTTTCGACTAAGCTTTGTTCAAGTCGGGAAAGTCCATAGATACACGGATCGTGCCTTGCCTCTTGTTGACAAGAACAAGGTTCAATACCCATTATGTCAATTGCACGGGGTATATGAAACTAGTTTGAGGAGTTTCTCTACTTTAGCCTTTATCGTCGCTGATTTGCGAGGATTGACTGAGTGAAGCTTCTGTCAGATCGGTTTGACATCAATATAATTCATGATTTCATGCTCAACAATACATGGATCAACGCCTGGCATCTCCTCATAAGACCAGGAAAAAACGTCGCGGAATTATTTACACAATTTTGTGTAGATTTGAATCTCTTTGGGAGAGAAATCCACTCCGACGAAGACATTTTCCACGACACCAGGGGTGGAATCATTTCAACAATACTTGCCATGTTACCCTCGACTTATATTGTGTGTGTAGCCATAGGGTTAATAGGACAAGGGCTATCTCCATTCATGGTCATAAAAAACTCTCATGCCTCTATTCTCTTGAGCTCAAGTAAGAAGTAAGGTGAAGATCATCCCAAGGTCTGTATGGCCCAGTCATTGCCTATAGGATCACCTCGTAAGAGGGAAAGACTAAGTGCAAAGGGTCGTGAGAAGTGAGAGAGTATTGAGCCCAATTAGGCTCGAGAACAAGATCTATCTCTTGTGGGGGAGCCGAATCAGGGTTGGTTGAGGCTTGTTGAACAATACTATATGCAACCTCGGCCGTGAATAAGGGCATGGCCATGCCAAGGTGACCTAACCCTTCCATAGAATTTGATGGGGAAGGTAAAGTCCACGGGTCTTCAAAGTAACTCGTTTTGAAAGACGCAACTTGAAAAATTGCAGCCTTTGGTTGGTTAGGGACAGGCGAAATATACCTAACATCATTGGAAGGCGACGGATAGTCAAAAGTTCCCATCAAAGACAAAAACAATCTGGCACCTAAGTTGAAAATGTCTTGCAACAGGTTATCAATCATCAGGACTGTGGATGCCTCCTATGAAGGGTCGGGGCGAGAAAAGGATAATTTTTCAATGGTTATAATCCGGCCTTTGTGAAGAAAGCATAAGACCCAAAAAATGGTCACTACAACCGCGTTCATTGCGTAGGTCCAACTCTGCTCTAACAAAATATTGTAGTCGAGAGGCACAACGACTACTACTACCTCGACGCACATAGTTTTTCCCTCCAACTACATGAGGAAAGAGGTAATTATACCATGTGGTATGAACGACCAACCTTCAAATTTCGTAAGCAACGTGGGCGACAGAAACAACTCAGGTTTGTCGATGGCCTTCCAACATGCCAACGAGATCACGCAAGTCGAGGCATACTCATCAAACACCGTACGGAAAATGTTCTATGTCAACGATTTTGTGGTGTACGCCACTACTATTTGAAAGGTGGCATGGTGAGGAAGACAAGGTTTATGGTCTGTAGCATCAAAAATGATCATTCCTGAGTTACTGGGCTCGGTCACTCCCAAGGCAGCCAACAAAAATTTTCTCTGTGAGGGGAAACTCTGGAGAACCTCCAGAGCAGACATTGCACAAGGATTTTGTGCCATATCCTCCGCAATGGAGTAATTTTGAGCAGCCCTCTCGTTTGAGTTGTGAGAATCCTTTTTGAATGCACCTTTAGGGATGCGATTCATCGTTTCTCCCACTGTCTTCTCAATTTGAAGAGGATTCAATGGGTTGGAGGCCTCTTTTTCCTTCTCAACATATTCTGGCATTCCATAGTTATTTTCCCTGGTCGATAAATTCACTTTGAATTTCATCATATAGATGTTTGTAGCTCCATTGTTATCATTATTGGGTGCAGGGGTTCCCTGACTGCCCCCGGCCATGCTCGTGGATGCGGAAGCTTGAGCCATATTTTCCCCTTGTGGAAAAGGCTTTATCAACACAGTAGTTTGTTGTTATGCTAGTAGCTTATGGGCTTCTGCAAGCCAAGGGCATAGGTGAGTCAAGTGGTCGTCCATGAAAATCTTACATGGAAACGTCACCTTTCTCTTTTCAATTTTTCCCTCGCCAACATTATTTGCAACCTTCTTATCCCCCTTACCCTTGTTGTTTTTTTGTTTCTTTTTTCCCTCGGTTTGTTGGTTACCCTTGGGAGTAGTCAATTTCACACTATGTACATACCACGTCTGAGTTACAAGGGCAGTCGAACTAAGAGTTTGGTTGACCACAGTCTGTTGAATCGATAATTGTTGTAATTGATTAGACAACAAATCCATGGAATTTCTCTTTGTTGAGCCTACAACTCCATCGGTGTGAGGCCCATACTTTTGTTTGGCTTTGTCGAGAGTTGATTGTGGTTCATCAAGTAATATCTCATATAGCATACTGGACTGAGATTAAATCAGCTCCAGTTGTTGGGCTCCCATAATAGCCTCTTCTTCGGAAAACACCCTGGACGTTGCTACGTCTTTGGACATGCAAGGAACCAAAGACTTTAGGAACCACTCGAGCAAAAATTCAAGAGGGACCTTGAAATTAATAAAACTCTTTCGTCACTACCATTCTCGGATGTGATATGAGATATGGTTAGCTTTCGTCTGCTCGAATTTTGCTAGAAACTCAGTGCTGACATCGTATATCACTGGCAGTTGGAAATGGTTCAAGAAAACCATAGCCAGGTCATTAAATTAAGCATACTTTGAGCTATCAAGCTCGATATACCATTTCGTTGCACCCCCTATAAGAGTGCGTTGAAACAAGCGCAACTGAATGGAGTCATCCTTTAACGAGTTGGATGAGCACAACAAGTGAATTTGTAACATGATCACCCGGATCTTCGCCAAGCTTGCCCTAAAACTTGGGGATGTCAGAAGGAAACTTAGTCGGCATGGGGAGCCAACGCAGATCATGAAAAATCAGGTCATTTAACAATCTCGACAAGTCTAGAAAATGCAGAGTTGTCGGAAAAGGTAGTCTTAGTTGCGGTATATTTAAATGAAAAGAGGGACCTAGATTTTGGTTGCCACTAGGTTGCTAGGAAAATTTTGACTGTTGGCCAAGGTTTTGGTAAATAACATGGTGTCCTTGTCCAGCGAAAGGGACTTGCGTCTGATCTTGTATCGTTGGTTGATTCCTGAAATTAGATAACATGGCTTGTGCAGGGATTGCTCCCTATGTCGTGTTCCAAGGACCTTGGTTGGGGATGCCCCCAGCTGACCCTCATGGCATAGGTACTGAACCTTTCTTGGGGTTCCAATGAACGTGGGAGGGGTTGCCCCTAATCGACATCCCTTGTGAGGGAAACGAGCTCTGCCAAGGATTCCCAAGACCTTGTGAGGAGTAAACTCATTTCATCGCTCCCTGGGAAGGAATGAAACCTTGCGTAGGGTTTTGTTGAATAAAGACGAGGTTTCCCCTGGTCGAGAAAGAAAATGAAGCAAAAGAGTTATTTCCAAATGCATCAAACAAAGAAAACGACATTGATCCCACTGGAGTCGTGTAGGATGAAGGTCCTTGGCTCCCTCCATTAAACAAACTATAGTTACTATTAGGCTTGATTGGTTGTTGAAACGTGCCACCAAGCGAAAGGGATGAAGGAGGGATGTGACCCCCACCATAAGGGATATAATTGAATGGGGCAGTGGTGGCTGTGACAGATCCTTGCAAGGGTGCACTAGATCTCCCTGCCCCCAGACCAATGGTCTGTAGAGTAGAGTATGTGAGAACCGATTTAGAGTCAAAATCAGGCATTTCATATGAAAAGGGAGTGCTCGACGCTTTCTGAATGAAGGGAATAGTGGTTTAATTCATCAAAGGAATTGAACCACTTCCCAAAGTAGTGGGCATCTGGACAGCCATAGTCCTAACAGGTGGAGGTGGGGGAGGAATTGCAGCACCCCCTCCTGCGAAAACCGTGTTGGAGTATGAGGACTCCCTGACGAAGTAGCGTTAGTCGCTTCCATCGACACTCGTTGAACAAACTGTCGTTCAGGAGAATTCAACTCGAGAGAGACTATCTGAATTAGAAGCGGCGTCAATAAGTCGGTAATCGAAGTATTTGTTGGTATGAAACCTTCGGTCTTGAGGTTAGAAACAATGGATTCCTCTAGTGCGGGAAAGTCTTCTCTCGAAGTTGGCTCGACTATAGTTTCATGTGGCCCGGTAGCTTCAAATAATCCTTCTTGATCTAGCATGTGCCTCAACGGTGGAAGAGGTGGCTCCAAAGTAATCGACGACAGACCCTGAAGCCTACACGAACGGTGGAGTTGTTGATCTTCCACCTTGTGAAATAATAAACTGACATTGTAAGGTTTGGATAGCGTGAAACACAGAGCACACACTAAAAGTTCCTAAAGGAAAATCAAATAGACAACTAATTAGTAGGAAGAATAGTTACACCAATCAACGCTAGAGAAACTTACCGATGCAAGTGTAACTTGAACACGGAAACACCCTCTGGGTATACTCTTTAAAGTGTGATCCGACATCTGTCCTAGGTACCAAGGTATACCCCCGTAGTCACCTGTGAAAGTCCGTAAAAATTGGCAACTAAGTTTCCAATTCCCAGTCAGTCACCAGGCGGGTATAGTCGATAGTCGGGTTGATTGTTATGAGCAGGATAACAAAGTCTGAAGCCCTTCAAGGATACCGAAGGAAATTGGTCTTAAAGAAAATTGAGGATCTTGAATGGATTCGAGGTCCACAAAGCTCCTTAGTCAAATGTGAGCATTTTGATTCCCAAGAAGGACCCTCAATATACAATCCTCACTTTGCTTGGTCCGACTTTGGAGGGGTTATCTCCTCTACCTTTCCTTATGTGACCTTGTGTTTAGCCCCTGTGTTAGAGGGGGGTCATGGATAACTATTACGATGCTGGAATTTTGACACTCCATATCACAGACTCCAATGTTTTTTTAGATGGCCTTGAAGATTTTCCTCTTCACACCTATTTCAAGGCCCTAAAGCTTAGACTGGTTGGTGAACCCTACAAACAAAAAATCTAAAAGATTTTTAGTTAAGCATTGATTTTATGGGCTTGACTTACTCAAAGGATATGAATGTGCAACTTGTGGTGTTTGGAAGAGAAGAAAACTTTAGAGCATTTATGAAAAAGCAAACTAGATACTTCAAATTTAGATCAAAGGCTTGTAAATCTTTGTGATTGCAAACTTCTCAAAACAATGTTCCAAGATATTATAACCGAAAGTTTCATAAAAGAGATTTTTGTTTCACAATGCAAAACTAGTTATACTTTCAGGAAAATAAGAAGGAACTTTGAAACATAACTCTTTTCTTTTTTGTAAAAAGACAACCTACTATACTATAACCAAACTAAATGAATGAATGCAATTTTTATTTTTATTTTTGAAATGCTTAAACAAGAAAAACAAAAGTACAAGATTATTTTTCGTTTTTAAAAGCATAAACTGGATAAAGAGAATATAAAACCCAAGTCTCATACAAACCCTAGACCACTGCGTAAACACATGGACTCTCAAGAATACAGAGGAGAATCTAATGCTTATAGGCCAACTCTAAACCTCTAAGGAAAACAAAAGAAGATCAAGAAACAAGTTGAAACTGATTCTTTAGCCCAACCTAAGACCACTAACATAGACCCTGTAAAGTCCAAGAAAGGCATGAGAATCCCAAATCTTCTGTCAGGAAAGAGAAAAGATCTTCTTTTAAAAAAAAAACATTTCAAGGCACAGAGATGCGGGTTGTTGCACAAGCCGCCTACGTATGTATGCGGGTTATATATTGTGCAGACTGTGTATGTACACGGGTTGAACCAAAGCAGGGCGTGTACACCTATGATATTTTTTGAAAAGAAAAAGGGCGTGGCAAACTGACTGAGCAAGGAAGGTTTATAGGCACCTGGAAGGTGACCAGAGACCCTAAACTGACTTACTAAACCTGAAAAACTCAAAAAGAAATTGAAAAAACCAATTTAAACCAAAATCTCCCACTAAGACCCTAGAGAGACTCCCTAGTGGAGTCACCAATTCTGCTAGTGGGTAAAATACCCTTATTATGATACTCGGTCAAGGTATAGGCAAAGCACTGACTTCCCTTAAAACAAAGTTGCATTCCTAAGCTATCCCAAAACCACCTAAACCGAAAGATAAGAGAGAGGAAGGAAGATCATTAGGTGTACCTTTGGTCCTAACTTCCGGTGTAGACCTCATTTGCCTTTGTAGCTTCCTAGGTTGTGGCTCTCCTCCCAAAGTTGACCTGCAAGAACACTTAGGAAAACAATTCTACAAATATACGAACTCTACTTGTTACTTTAAATATCTAGATATAAGCATAGATGCATTAATCAACAAAGATATAAAGACACAATGTATTGGGACAGGAAAGAACTCTTTTATTCAATATGAAGATCAGAAAGATTACAACCTTCTTATCGGAAAATGCTCCGCGAACTAGGTTCGGGCTCCTCTAATGCTGCTCCAAGTGCATCATTCCCATGCCTGCCTCTCACAACCAATTGATCTCTTTGGGAAAATGGAAAGGGTTGTATAAGGAGAAAGGGATGGAGGGGAATGCTAAGGCCAAATCTCAGAAAGGGATGCAAAACTTGGGCTAGAAGGGGAAGGGATTGGTAGAGTTTACTTGTTCTCTTTCTTATTCTTCTAAATGGGACCCCAAGACCTATTTTGTATGAGAAAAAGATGGTTATTCGGTTTGGGGACGGGCTACAATGAGTGAAATGGTTGGGAAACCCTCGATATCTTGTAAACTCCATCTAATTCCTTGCAATTATATATTTTTTCCAACTTTTGGAGGTAAACGTGGGTTGTCTAGTATGCAACTCGTGTATGTATGTGGGATAACTAGTATGAAACTAGCATGTGTATGCGGGTTGTAGTTTAGCAGGGTGCATAAATGTTACAAAAAATAGTTTTTTAAAAAGGATCCTCAACAGTAATTTAGCAAATTGTGTAAGTGGAAAGGCCAATGCCATGTATGCATAGGTAGGGCATTTTTGGGCTATAACATTGATAAGAATCCCCTAGAGCTTATATGGTAGCATAAAAGGTAGATACAAACACAGAATATGTAGTACCAAGCTTAGCAATAATAACATATATGCATCGGTCATCCTTCATAGGATTTTACAATCTTCAAGTAAAATTCTAAGTGTTTTGAACTTAGATAAATAATATTCAATGTTAGGGAAATCATTGGGACTTAAAGTCATTATTTGATTTTCAAGTTGGTGGGCTCATATCACATTATGTTTACCAAATACGACTTCTAGCTTATCCCAGGCTTCAGCTGGGTCATCAACTTCTTGAATATGAAACTATAATTCAGAAGAGATGGGAATTCCAATTAATTCATTTTCTTTGTCATTTTTATTATTCCATTTGTTTTTCTTTTTTACATCAGTGGGGGCTTGTTCTTTTCCTAAGGTAATATGGTATAATCCCTTATTTCTTAGTACATCCTCCATGTGATATTTTCATGAGAAGTAGTTGGTACTGGTAAGCAAAAGATCACTTGGAGAATCCATATTAAAATATGTAGATAATATGGATTCAAAAGATGAAAATGATTTTCTGGATGGAAATTTCTCAAAAAAATAGGTTGTTTCAAAAAAAAAGGCATTGAAAATGGACTTCGGATGTGAAAGTTATGCCCTTTTTTTAAAAAAGGCATAAAAGGTAACCAAAACACCACATGGTATGTAGAAGTTGGCCCATGTGGTAATGGATGCACAATGAGGTGGTTGAGTAAAAAAATCCCCCTTCCTATTTTTTTTCAATAAGCTCACTTTTACAAATAAGTTACTTATGAAGTGACTCACTTTTATAGAATAAGTGAGAATCACTTTTACAATAAAATTAATAAAATTACTTCATAAAGTAAAGTTGCATGCAAAAGATAACTATAAAAGAAAATATCAAAGTTAATTTATAGTAATTCACTTTAATAATTTAAGTGAAATGCACTTTACAATAAAGTTATGAGATAATTTAAGGTTGATGATCTTTTTCAAAAAGTACTGTAAAAATCCCCAGGGGTGTAGGGAAGTCGGTGATGGATTGTATTGTTAAGGCACTTTGTTATGTGAAGTCATCAGTTTGAAACATCTTCTTACATTGTGTGTCGCGTATGGGGCATCCTGGGCACACCTGGAGGTTATAGTGGTAGCAGTTTGATAAGACGACCACGTGTCACACGAGTACATGCCCAACTAGTTGTTGATTCCACCAGTCACAAAAATAAAGTACCTTAAAAAAACAAAGACTTGAACTAAAGAACTCTTAGTAAATAAAKCATCTTTCAACTAAGTGAGCTAGTGMAAAACATATAACAWTTTTGAYAAAGGATAAGGTTTTTGCCTTGAAGTGTGTGCTCACCCAAAAAATATGTGTCTTAACTTGCAAAAAACTTCAACATGGTTGCACACAAAAACAAGCAAATTTTCAAAAAATAAAATAAAATAAAAATGAATCTCAACAATAATGGGTTTAAATAATGATTAGCTTACCCGGAAAATGCAAGTTTTCTCTTTGTTGTTGATTTGTTGAGCTTGCATAAAGAGTGGAGCAAAGAGCATATGCAAAAAAGAAAACATTGTCCGCTATGTTTATGATTTGTTGAGATTGCATAGAGCACACAACAAAGAGAATATGTGAACCGGAAAGAGTAGTAACCTAGAAATAAAACCAATGAAACCGAAATATTAACTCACAAAAATAAAAATAAAGGGCATATTCAGACTGTATACCTCAAAATCTGACAAAAATGGTCATATCTTAGGCAATTGGAAACCTTTTTGAGTGAAACAAAAAGTGTTTCCAACTTAAAGAAGCACTCTAGATGCAATGGAATAGTTCGCTCAGTCTATAAATGCATAGAAATAGAAGAAACCATAAATGTGGAAACACAAGTTCAAGATCTCGATCTACAATGGGAGTGGGTCTTCAAGTGGACTCTCATACCATGTTCGAAAAAAATAGAGTATTTTCACACAAGAAAAATACCTTCATTAACCACTCACACAACCGAATCAAAGATCATAGCACCAATTTTTTTACATTGTTAAAACCCTCTAAGAGGGAAACATTCCATGACCCCAACCAACATGGCCACTTGATGCAATATATTAATGCAAAAGAAAATTATTTTACAAGAGAGTTTCTCACAATCGATCATCAACAAATGACCATTCATGCTCTTTAAATAGAGATCATGGACCAATCGAGTGCTAAGTCATGGATCAATATATCAGTTAAGATCAAGGAGAATATGAGTCATTGGATCGATCTATGTCTAGAGCAGATCATGACAGTCGGATTACATAGCTATAATTGCATAATAATGCATACTAAAGAAACACACTTTTACCTAAAGACACATTAGAACAAGTTGATCTTAACTAAATCCTAAGTGTCTAAATATACTAACAATAAGGGTAACTCTACAATGATGATAACTTATTCTCGATCAAGATTTCATATGGTGTCACATTATGATTTTTAGAGGCAATGTTTCAAACCTCAAGCAAGGTTTATCATCGGGATGATTTGAAACGTCGACTTTGAAAATCCTAATGTGGCACCATATGAAATATTGATGGAGAATACTGGAAATTGTATAATCTTGAAGAATACAATCGATGATAACGTATACCAAGGATAGTGACTTAATATCGTATAAAATATTCAAATTTATAAACTTAAGTAACCCAATCATTCATACCATCTCCCATAATCAAGTCAAACGATATCAATTTGAAATAAATCATGAGATAAACGTGAAATGGTTATTAGTAATAACTTGGGAATGTCTTAAGTACACTAAAGGAAATGTTAGACAGTTATATAAGGAAAAATGGATGAGAAATATATGAACAAAGAGGGTAATTTTAGGGCTCATTGTACCCCCCAACTAAAGGGTTGCATGCCCTTGTGCAACAAATACAAAAATAAACTAAAATTATGAACAACCTATCGTCTTATCCATTCATCTACTCTTGGTTGTCCAATTGTGCATGAATCCCTTTATTTTAAACTATAAAATCTCTATAATAAGTATTTCTCACTACATCATCATCCCAAAGCTTGGAATCTCTTTCATCCATCATGATGTCCTTAAATTCATCATCCTCAACTTGAGTTTGACCCATTGAATAGAAAGTAAAAATTGGTTCGACAAACCTCTTTGGATAATGGAAAGAACATATCAATCCTATGAACATCCCCAAAGGCCTTAGATTCCATTTCCAGCATGTTCTTTGAACTTGTAAATTCTAAAACATCAATTAGATGAAATGCTTTAACATGCCTTATAATTCTTCTACAACTAATGGCAAATAAATATGTAGTGGATTTAGTGTGTGCTTAATTATGTTTTTCAGCAGCAATTGTTCTAATAGTAATCTCTATTTAGGATCATCCATAAGAATCTTCATTCAGAAACAAATATACATGACAGAATCCATAAGAATCTTCATTCAGAAACAAATATACATGACAGAATCACATGTTGAATAGAATACCACATGCACTCCTAGATTCATAGTCTTCCAATACCCACTATGATGAGGCAAGTATTTCAAGCACCATTCTACCAACCTTTTTAGTGATGCAGAAACTACAAATAAATGTAAGTATTTATCATGAGATAAATAACTACCTAGATAAGTAGCTATAGTCATCCTTGTATTTAGTGGGTGAGAATTATGAAAACAGGTCACAAAGCATAGATGCAAAGGTTGTACCACATGTTGTCAGAGCCAAAAAGCAAAGATAGAAGACAAGAAACTACATAAACTTGGACTTGTGAGAATTCAAAATAGTTTTTCAAAATGAATGCATGAGAGTATCGTAGACCTATGGAAAGCAATCCTCATCAACACAAGATTTTAGATGCTCTAAAGTTGATTCCATTAACACTTATGTATTATCTACAACCTCACCTAGACTCTACATAGTAGAACATTTTCAAAATTGGACCTTTACATCGCTACCAAGGTTCCTAGGTTCTTATTTTATTCACCATATTCCATTTCCATGTCAAATGTGTAGACGTTACTCAAGTATTCATGTAAAAATATATTCCCTTCTTATTTCAAAATCAATTTCAATAACATTTTCCACCATTGCATAAGTATTTACCTACCAATTCTCTCTCCATTAAAAATACTCTTCTCTCTAACCATGTTCTCAACATTCAAAGTATTCCATTATTTATGGATAACTATGTGTGGCATCCTTCAAAGAAGTATTGGTTGCAACCTTAACGCAACAATGTGCACAAGTTCTACAATTTGTTGTATTTCCAAATGCACATAGTCTAGAATTTCATTTTTCCTTGTTAGGTGTATTGTTTTATTTTTTAGAAGTTGATCTATAGTTAGTTACCTAAAATTAACTACCTAACTAGGAAATCCATGAATAGTGGAAATCCACATGAAGGTGACTGGAAATTCATAGAAATCATGTCTAATCACCTATATACAAACCCCTCATTTGGTGTTACCAAATTGATGATAAATTGTTTCAACCCATCTACTACATCCAAACTATAATTCCAAAAGCTCATACCAAAAATAAACCTAAGAAGAGAACCATGGTGATGATCCATTAAGATGACTCTTTTGTATTTTGAATCAACAGTAGCTTTCCATTTGGAAGATTCTGGCTCTGAGATTTTAATTTTATTCAACAATTCCTCAAGTTCTCCAATGAACACAATAGCAGGTTCTACTTTATTTTCAACTTCCTAAGGTTGTGATAGGAGGCCTCTTATTCTATTCATTAGCCACAACTTCAATGCTTTAGAAATAAATGAATGGCCACATAAAACTTCCCCCCCTTAGTATTGTGATATGAAAAAATCAAATTAGAATTAGCGTGTTCTAAATATGTTAGAAAATGATTGCAAGATCTTCATTGCATCACCTTAGAGATGGCACGTTGTCATCTGTCACTTTGATTTTTGGTAGGTTTTCAAATAAAACTTGCCACATACATGATGAGAAAGCTGAGAAAATAACAACCTCCCACCAACTAAAGAATTTATCCATTAGGGTCCTACCCTAACCTCTCTACTTTGGGAGACATAGGAGTTAGTTAGTTATTATATGCAACCATACTCTTTGAATAAGGCTAGTGGATGGTAATAGATAGTTATTCAATGTAAAGAGGGTCCACTTTATAAGGCCCACTAGGTAGTTGGTACCCATTAATGATGGGACCACAAGTAGTTAGGGTTTTTTCTATGTAAAAGTTCTTTAAAGAGATAGGAGACTATAGAATGCATTGTCTTGTGTTGTGTATTTGGAGCTTTGCTCAATGGAAGGTCATCCCACCTCAAGAGGCAAGTAAACATTGTATTCTTCTTTGCATTATAAATATTCAAGGGTCTCTTTACAATTTATATCTTATTGTTTATTGTACCTCGTTAATTTACAATTATATTCTTTGTACACTTGGTTATATTTCTTTGTTTAAGGGTTATGGAACACTGCAAGTAGTATCAAAGCTCTTTCATGACCTAGCATGCCTCCAAATTTCAGTAGAATTTTTTTAGCCTAGAGACGTGTTCTAGCATCTTTAAATAACATAATGATCTATCATTCAGTGGGTAAAAATTTTCTTGGGGAAGAATAAACGTAGGAAATACAAGTGGTATCACATTGTTGGAAACCCTTGTAACCCTTGTTGGTACCCCTTCAAGTAGTATCGCATCAAAAAACACATGTATACAGAATCTCACTTACATGTACCTTCTTGTATATAGAAAGTCCCCTAGGTATACTTGAAACCAACCCTAGATCAAATTATCGATTGTCTTGTTGATATAGTACACCGAGAACAAAACTAGGGGAGATTACTCTCTAGTACTTGGGTAGTTAGGTCATATGGCTAAGGGCATGGTTGAGCCTCCTTAGTTAGTGCCCCGAGATATTGGGTTGAGTACAATTGTTGGACCCTGTAAGTGTATCAAAGAGCTATAGCACCTAACACTCATTTTTCATCCAAGGCCCTGCAAACCCTAACCTCTGCAATCCACCAGTGAAATTCCTACATCTTTGCATCCAATGGGGCTTTACATATTTTTTCACTGTAGTAATAATATTTTATGAGCAATACTCTAACAGGAGTAGAACTTAGAAAAAAAAGAAAAAAGAGAGAGTATAAAATGGTCCCATCATCAACACCATTGGGGGAGACCTATCTCAGAAGATTCCTTGTAACGTGTTGATCGCAGGCACATACCTCTTAAATAACCCTTTTTGTGGACCCAAAAATACAATAATTTGGGGTATATCTAAAACGATTCCTCTCAACCGACTAGTCGCAATGAGATAAGTGGAGAATAACACTTTCAAAAAAAAACTTTGGTGGTCCCATGGTTCAAACTTGCAACATGGGAAACTCATAAAACCAACAACAAGCACCACCAAATCAGAACCAATCCTCTCAATGCACATCGATAGAAGAAACAATGTCCACCCTTGCAACTATAGTTCAACATGTGCAAGAAGTAATGCCAAAACAAACCAAACTTTTGGCAATAGTAGCAGCATGTCTGGGTCTTTGTGTAAGCGATCCACACATTGACCCAACCAAAGAGGAATTCACACCCTCAGAAGTACAAGACACACCCATGTTTCAGAATAATCACTAGACCACCTTTCAAGATCATAATTCATCACTATGTTTTCTAAAGGTGGACATGAACAAATTTGATGGGTCAGATCCTTTAAGGTGGGTTACCCAAATAGAACATTATTTCTCCCTTCATGGAATGATTAATAACCTACACAAATTGCATGTGGGGGTCTTATATTTGGATGTTGAACATTGGCAATGGTGTAAATGGTATACGAAGGCTTATAAAGGTTGCATTGCATGGACCCAGTTTGTACAAATACTTTATGCTCGTTTTGAGCATGACACTCACCCATTTGGGACACCTAGCACGCCAAATAATCATAGTTATCGAATATATCATTGCCTTTGAGGAATTGGCTATCTACTCAGAGTGCCAATTTGATTTATTTTTTAGAGAATGTTTCATCAGTGGTCTCGAGGATGTAATTAAATCATATGTCATGATGTAGCTCCCACAAACAAGGTTGGAACCTTGTGATATAGCCAAAGAAGTTGATATAGTAATCAATGCACAAATAAAGAGACCTTTACTCAACACTTTCCCTAACCCCCTGATAGAAATTGTTGAGCTCCCATTTTGTCACTCACTAGACACCTATTTTGGCCACCAATACCCTATTTTTTGCACTTAAACCTATCCTAGTATCATATATTTTCACCTTTTGCAAGCTTAAGACCCTTGACAAGTGTTATAAGGTAAAAGTTGTTTTATTTTGTTATTTTACTAAGTTCTTAATGGATTATCAAGGGTTTTAGAGCTATCTATTTTATCAATGATGAATTCCATGCTCACCTTTTTTTGTTACAGTTATTCATGCACCATTGCAGATATTCTCGTACCAGCACAACTATTACGGTACACGAGTTTGTAGCTTCACCTACTTGTGCGTGCCCAAATCAGATTCGATCACTTGGGTATTGCAGATATGAATGCCAACATGGATGTTAAACTATCATTTCATGCCCATCTCTCCCTTGTCAGTATTGAATTTTGAATCAAACATCGGGAAAAATCCTTCAGCACAGAATGAGATCAGGGTCGAGACTGACAAATAGCAATAGTATCAAGGTCGATTGGGTTTTTTTCCTAAATTTGTATTGATGGTCAAAGGAAATCAATATCAGTTTGATCTCGTAGCTTTGTATTTATTTTTCCCCCCTAGTTCCACAAGAACAGGGGAGGTTGGTGTAATCATATACACAGTCAGATTTGATATATAGGTTTTCATACTCTACAGAAATTTAGTTGGAGATATTATGTTGTTGTAATCTTGAATACACTTGGTATCTATTGTAATACATTCCTAAACATTATACTTTATAATGGAAGTGTTGTAAGCTTTATATCTCTTTCCTTTCTAATACAAATTTGGGTTTGGTTAATGGTATTTATGCACTTGTGAGTTTCTAAGTGTTGTCTTTTCTCACTCCCTGGAAAGGCAAGGGCCCACCTCTCCTGGTATGTTGGGTTAATTGTACAATACCTAGTCTAGATCGCTTTAGTTATTTTGCATCCATGAATTAGTGTTGGTTGATTTGTGTGTATGTGATCTCATCTGCAGATTTAGATTTACTTTTACAACAGTGTAATCTAGAAATCTCATACAGGAACGCACCTTATATGATTACTATATAAACTTCCTTTGTATTTCCACATTCATTGTTAATATTTAAGATAAGATTGTTGATGTTTTGTTTGAAGAGAATCTTGCTCCAATTTCCATGGGATGATTTTACACAAGCAATTAATCGTGTCATAGTTGTTTGTTGTTTATCTATATTATGCCAATAAAAGACATAAGCTTTGTCTCTTTTCTTCAGAACTGAATGCTCTAATAAATATCGTGAATCTTTATTTGCTTATAAAGTTGTAAAGCCTTGAATGAATGATACAACCATAGCACATTTTCCAACATCCGACTGTGGAGTCTAGTTTGATAATGTATGTTTTAAGTATCTAAAGGAAATAAAGAGATAAATAAAAGCTTTGTGATGACCTTGTTCAAGGTTACAATTGCACAAGAAATATATCTTTAAACACTGAGCCATTTCATAAAACTATTGAGTTGTCAACATTGAATGATCATCGAGATCTTTAACTTGAAGTTCAGTGAAATCTTACCTTATTTTTGTGGCATGAAGAGCATAACCCTCAAGGCTAATAGAAAAAAAAATTGTTGTTTATGATTTCATATTCTGATGAGTGATTGTGTGGTCTCTGGAGACATTCTCATAATGGTTAAGGTTTCTTCTCAAAGTAAAAGATCTTAAGATTGTTTGTGTATTGCTTGAATGTTCATATTTCCTGTATAAATAGTCATTAGGTTTTCTTTGACAAAACCGTGATAGGATCTCTGTTATTTCTTCGCACGCCATTGGAAGTTATAAGATTAGTGACAAGACTTGTATAGAGTCATCACCTTGCATGTAGGCACTTTGTCTGGATGTAAGAATGTAGTGGTACCAACTGAGTATGTCATGCTTGATGTGAAGATAAGTGTATGAGGTTTAGAATAGTTCAAATTCTTGGAGTTTCATTCAAGTCTGGTTAGTTATATTTTAGGTCGGTAACACACTTATATGAGGATTTGATTAGCCTCATCAAGTTGACTGATTTAGACACCTGTCTGAGTAATTTCCATTATGTTGGTTTCTTTCCTTTTTCGACTGTAAGTATTAGATAGTAATTGCATTTCTTTACATTCCTGGAAATTGTTGGTAAAGATGGGACAGATCCTTGTCATGTGCATGTGTGGACTATTATCTGGATATGATCACAAATGGAGCTATGGTCTTATGTCCAAGCTTTATATCAGTTGTGAAGATTGTGTGATGATTGATTGATATTCATTTTGTTGAATTGCTTTTTTGTTTTGATGAATGGTTGGTAGGTCAAGTAGTTTCATTATCCTTTGAGAAGATAGGTTAGATACACTTTTATCTTTTACCTCCATATATTATGCTTACAACTCATCAGTCTAAAAACCTAGTTGAAAATAAAAGGGGTTTCTTACAACAATTAAGTGACCCAACATTTTTGGCATCGTTGTTGGGGAAAACATCCAGAGTAGTGGGGAAATTCCCAAGATCGATCCGACATTAGAGAAAACACTCAATCCTGAGCGCTTTACAGATCTCTTTGGATTCCTATTGAACATGGTTGTATCTCATATTGGGTCCCCCACTATAGAAGGAACAACTAAGCAAGATATTGGGGATCATTTCAATACTTTTCATAATCCAATTGTTGAGCCAACTTTATCACCAAGGTAGGAAAGTTTTGGGTTGTTTGGGAACATGGCAGATGAAGAGTGGAGGGATGACAAAGAAAAAGGAGAAGAAGCCACTTTTGGATTTCCTATTCTTGACTTGGTACCAAACATGATTCGGATTTTATGAGCAGAACGAAATGAATACAGATTATTATTATGCTTAACACAAAATAACAGAGATACAGTAAAAATGGATTATATTCAATAAAGAAATATGTTGAAACTGTAAAATGCAGCGAAAAACAAGCTTGTTGGAATGGTGGCGGCTTATCTCTGAGAAGAGATGTGACGGTTGCGCTCATTCATAAGAAGATGAGTACAATGAGGCTCTGAATGCCTTTTCACAATACAAACATGAATTCCAGAACCCTAGACATCCAAAAACCTAACCCTAGGAGATGAAGCACCAAAAGTCATGTGGGCCCCGTTGGGGTTAGTTAGTACATCAACTTCTCGGGGTCGTAACTTTTGTATACGATCTTTGTTTGAGGCGCATTATAGCCCGTTGGAAAGTTCTATCCGGGGACTACACATGGTGTCCTCAGACTCTGCCATTGTCCATAATCTAATTGTGGTGAGCCCTAAAAACATTGTTTAGGGCCTCAAAACGGCCCCGAAAGTCGAGGCCCTGGAAACTAGGAAAAAACTGCCAAAATAAACAAGTTGGAATAGGTGGGAGGCCACCGACATCCATATAGATCAATCCTCCCCCCTTAGGAATCAATGGTCTCCATTTTGTTTAGTTCCCCCATCAGATGAGGAAATTTATGTTGAATTTGGCCCCGGGTGAACCACTTGCCTTGGTGCAGGAGTTGCCCTACTTTGACAACTCGATAAAGTTGGATCCTTTGTTGTCGAGTACCCTTGACCTGTGTGTCCACAATATGATCATTGGATGCATGTTGCATGCATTCATGGTTGAGCTATGTTGGTGTCAATT
>SNQJ01S0003647.1:131623-193156 GCA_010110895.2 Picea sitchensis | reverse complement strand
GAGGTGAAGTCGGAAGTAAGCAACACAGTACTTCTCATGAGTGGGAAGGAACTTCTTACAGAGGTTAAGAAGAAGGAGGATCCACAGTTCATTGTGGTCAGGAAACCTAGAATTACTTTGACCAACACCAGGGTGGATGATTTACAAGAGGAAGTTCAGGAACTACTGGAAGAGTTCGTTGATATAGTCGTGGATGAATTACCTCGTTCATTGCCACCGATCAGGAGTGTGAGTCATCATATTGATCTTCTACCAGGAGCCAGTTTACCAACCAAAGCCGTGTACAGATTGACGCTGTAAGAGAATGAAGAGGTAAAAAGACAAGTCCAGGATTTGTTGGACAAAGGTTTGGTTAGGGAGAGATTGAGTCCATGTGATGTTCCAACAGTACTCAGTCTGAAGAAAGACGGTGGCTGGAGAATGTGTACTGACTCGAGGGTGATCAACAAGATAACCATCAAGTACATATTTTTGTTTCCGAGGATGGATAATATGATGGATTGCTTGAGTGGAGAAAAGTATTTTTCAAAGATTGATTTGAAAAGCGGTTATCATCAAATCCACATGAGAGAAGGTGATGAATGGAAGACATCATTCAAAACAAACGAAGGGTTGTATGAATGGCTTGTTAAGCTATTTGTATTAACAAATGCGTCGAGTACCTTCATGAGGTTGATGAATGAAGTCCTGAGGGAGTTCATCGGGAAATTTGTCATTGTGTATTTGGATGACATATTGGTTTACAGTAAAACAGTGGAAGAGCATCTGAAGCATTTGGCTACAGTAATGAAGAGGTTACAGTAGGAGAAGTTGTTGATAAACATGAAGAAATATTCATTCATGAAGACATAACTCATTTACTTGGGGTTTGTTATTTCAGCAAATGAGTTGAGGATGGATCCAGATAAGGTGGAAGCGATCAAGAATTGGCCATCACCGAAGAATATTTTTGAGGTGAGAAGTTTTCACGGATTGGCTAGTTTCTACCGAAAGTTCATCAGGAATTTCATTGGAATCAGTGCAGTGATGATGGACACAGTGAAGAAAAGACACAAGTCTTTTCACTGGACTGAAGAAGCTGAAAAGAGTTTTAATCTGTTGAAAAGGAAGATTACAGAACAGTTATTTTTGGTGTTGCCGGATTTCCAGAAAACATTTCAGGTGAAATGCGATGCAAGTGGATTTGCAATCGGGGCAGTCTTGAGTCAGGAAGACAGGATGATAGCATATTTCAGTGAGAAGCTGAATGACGCAAAATTGAAGTACTCCACTTATGATAAGGAGTTTTATGCTATTATCCAGGCATTGAAGAAATGGAGACATCACTTGATCCTGAAGGAATTTGTATTGTACAGTGACAATCATGCATTGCAGTTTGTGACTCAACAGGAGAAGTTGAATCATAAACATGTCAAATGGGTTGAGTACATGCATAATTTCACTTTTGTGATTAAACATATTTTTGGTACTGCTAACAAAGTTGTTGATGCTTTGAGCAGGAAGTGTTTGTTGTTGCAGGAGTTCAAAGTCAAAACGTTGGGTTTTGATGATCTCAAGGACATGTACGCAGATGAACAAGATTTTAAAGAGGCGTATGAGGTAGCTGAGAATCCATTTCTCAGAGACAGAAGCTAGTGGATAGACTACATGATCCAGGAAGGATTACTATTCAGGGGTAATCAACTGTGTATTCTGAAATGCTCCATGAGGGAGAATTTGCTGAAGGAGAAACACATTGGAGGATTGGCAGGGCACTTTGGTCACGACAAGACGTTCGGAAAGTTGAATGAGTCATATTTTTGGCCGGGAATGCGATCATATGTCAAGAGATTCATGGACAGATGCATAATTTGCCAGTATTCGAAGGGAAGGAAGTGGAATGCAGGTTTTTATCAACCATTGCCCATACTAGAGAGGCCGTGGGATGCACTCAGTATGGATTTTGTATTGGGGTTGCCAAGAACAAAAAGAGGTTGTGATTCAATCTGTGTGGTGGTGGATAGATTTTCCAAGATGGCACACCTCATTCCATGTCAGAAAACTAGTGACGCAACTCACATTGTGAATATGTTTTTCAAAGAGGTCATTCGACTTCATGGGTTGCCGAGAAACATAGTTTCGGATCGTGATACGAAGTTCATAGGGCATTTTTGGAGGACCTTATGGAAGAAGCTGGGAACTAACTTGTCATATAGTTCATCTTATCATCCTCAGATGGATGGACAAACAGAAGTGGTGAACAGAAGTCTGGGAGACTTGCTGAGAAGCTTGGTGACAGAGCAACACAGCCAGTGGGACAGTATATTACCACAGGCAGAGTTTGCTTACAATGACTCAGTCAACAGGAGCATAGGGAAGAGTTCGTTTCAGGTTGTCTATGGCATGTAGCTGAGAGGAATTTCTAAACTGAGGGATTCAGAACAGACTGCGACTAGAAGCACTAGTGCAAAAGAATTCGCAGAGGCAATGAAGCAACTTCACAGCCAGGTGAAGGAGCGACTGCTAAACTCAAGTCAGGAGTATAAACGCAGAGCAGATCAGCACAGAAGACAACTTCAGTTTAAGGTTGGTGATTTGATTTTGGCACATTTGAGGAAAGAAAGGTTCCCGAGAGGAACATATAATAAGCTGAAGATGAAGCAAATCAGGCCATGCAGGGTCTTGAAGAAATTTGGGGTGAATGATTATGAGATTGAATTACCCGATGGGATCGAAATTTCTCTGATATTCAATATCTCGGATTTGTAACCATATAAAGCAGAGGAAATGGAGAATAGAAATGAGAAGCCAATGATTCAGTGGAGAAAGCAAATACCAGTTGCAGAAGAGCCGCAGATGGAGTGCATACTGGACAAGAGAGTAAGCAAGAAGACCAGCCAGAAAGAATACTTTGAGTATTTGGTCAAGTGGAAGAACCATCCAGTTGAATATGCCAGCTAGGAGACTGAAGCAGAGATATAGAGGCATGGATAGACCATGTACGAGCTTGTGGATAGGAGCCCATGAAAATTTTCAAGCGAGGGAGTATGATGCAGGAGCATCGCCAACATCAAGCGAGCCAGTGCGGAAACAATCGGACAGTTGGACAAGCCAACACAAAATTTTGAAATTCCTTGAATTTGATGCGCGAACATAAATGAAGTCATTAAGAAGTAGCACCTTTGTATAATGTAAATGGACCTCGAGCAATTCTCTCTTGTCCTTAGTAGGTATAAGGCATTTAAAGTAGTTAATACAAGTAGGTAGAATTGAATGTGTAGATTAGACAGTTTTAGAGCGCAAGAGGGAAATGGGATATAGACACCCTCATTGTGTATTGTAACATTAGGTCAGAAGCATTATGAATCATTGGAGCATAGGAGAAGAAGAGAGTTGTGTAAGAACACCCATGTACAGATATTTGGATTAATAGAAAGAGGTTGATTCAAATACATGGTTTTGTGTTTGTTCTCTGTGTATTGATGTTGAATGATATGCTCATGTATGTTTGCTTCCTGTTATACATTTTTTTTATATGATGTGTATATGATTTCATGGTTGAGGTTGAAGTCTAAAAGGAAGTAGGAATGAGTTTCAATTGTTTCTCTATATGAACAAGGGTTCCTGCAAGGAATGCAGTGGAATTGTCCGCAAGGAGTGCATTGAAAAAGGGTTCAGATAGAGATATCTTTTGTTCTCATTCACTCTGAAGTGAAGACAGGCACATGAGATGTGAAAGGAGTGTGCAGGCCAAGAGAAGTCTCAGGGTTGCAAACCTGAGTGAAGTGTTTAGATATTGTTGCTGCAGGTGTGCACAGGGTCGAAGGAAATTCATCACTGGGAAGTGTTTGAAGGTTGCCGCAAGGAGTGTGAGCAAGAGGTTTTTCTGAGAAGATGCAGAGTTGTGGAAAAGCTCAGGAAGGATAAAACCTTTGAAATTTTTGAAGGATAGTGTAAGGAAGATATGATTGGAAATTTGTAAGAAGCGTCATAAGTTTGGGTGCAGGTGGACGAGTTCCACGGAGGAACACTTGTTCATTCGCAGAAATTTCCAGGGGAGGAACGGACGGTCGGAATTCTTCGAGGAGAATTTGTGAGTTTTTGTGGGCCATCAGATCTCACAGAGGAGAAAGGGAGATACTGCGGGTATTCTCTAAAGGGTTAAATCTCAGGAGGGGAAGAACTATAGATCCAAGCCACAAGGGTCGTCGGATTTACTCGTGGAATTTCATATCAGGTTTTCGTGGGTGGAAGTCCCATGAACATTGCAACGAGAATCGAGAAATCGTGAAACGTGATATCTCGACGGCTAAGAGCACAGTGTGGGGGCCACAATGGAGTCAGTGAGTGGACAGGTGGCACACTGTATCGGGGTTTCATGGCGAGAAGTCCCGAAACATATGCATTAGGATTCACGATATTGCGAACTCCGAAATGCCGATGAAGTGACAGACCGTTGAAAAGTCAAACTCACATGCGTGTGATGCAGGAGCATCTCTCCATGTTAGCTAGCTAGCCAGCCATACACGCCAGTGAATTCAAATCACACGCTAAGAGAGAGGCGCAGCCTCATTTAAATATGAATTCAATGTAACTTTAATGTCTAGGCTGGTGAGCCATAGAAGTCGTGCCTTTGTGTAGGCATTAGATAGATCAGGTTTAATGCTAGATCGACTGATATCTAGATCTAGATGCTGGACTAGACAACCATTTATTGTAATTGAATAGAGTAGGTAGACCTGGAGGGAAGCGCTCGATGAGCCCCTCAGGTAAAAGAGATTTTCAGATCTCATTTTGGTAGTTAGATAAGGGAGAAGTGAGTTAGAGGGAGTTAGAGGTTGAGTTGAGAAGAGCCAGGGAGAGCTTGAGAACACCTTGTAATTACATGCATTTTCCATTTTAATACAAAAAGAGTAGTTTTTCCTGCATTACGTGTGTTATGTGGATGTATGTGTGTGTTCTCTATGTATGTTGTAGATGTATGTTATGTTGATGCATTCTGCAGGAGTGTGTTTGATTTCAGGGTGGAAGGTCTTTGAGGCTTCATACCAGGAGGGTGTGACAGAACGTTGTGGGTTCTGAGAGCCGTGCACAGAGGTTTCACTTCTGAACACTGCGGGTTCAGAAAAAGATGTGCTGCGGTACAGGAACTAGAGTCAACAACTTAGGAGAAGACCTCAAGGTTGTTGAATACCTTGGAGGCAAGGCTGCGTATGAGAGACACAGTTGTAGACATAATTCTACTGTGAATTATGTAGAGCTCTGCCAAGTGGGCATTGAGCACAGGCACAAGGTGCAGTTGGAAGAACTCTGCTAAGAGTTAGAAGAAGAAAACAGAATCATTGAGGATTCTTTGAAGCTCTGTCAGGTGGGCATTAAGTAGGTGCAAAGAGTGCATTTGAGGAAGAACTCTGCTGAGAGTTTGAAGAAGAAAACAGAATTACTGAGGATCCTGAGAAGCTCTTCCAGGTGGGCATCGAGCGAGTGCATAGGTGCATAGGAGAAGAAGGCAGAACTGTTGAACGTTCTGTGAAAGGGAAACTCTGCCAGGAGGCATCGAGTCAGGGTGCAGACAGGCACAAAAGGGGAAGATAACTCTTTTGAGTTCTTCCATTTGAAGGAAAACTCCACTGAAGGATCTTCACTGGGTTGTTGAACACCCAGAAACACTCGGCAAGAGGTTGCTTGAGAAAACAAAGTGACAGGAAGGCATTATATTCTCCAACTGTGGGAGAATAAAGAAAAAATCCCTTAGGGGTATGAGTGGTTGCAGAAGCTCAGAAGAGATAGCACCAGCGTGTGCATGAGAAGACTCTGCAGAGGCGCAGAAGTCAAAGGAATCCTTTGAGGATTCGAAGGAAGGAAGCTTAGGAGGAGTTATCGTTTCATACGCGTGGCGAGACTCAAAGTTGGAGGAGTTCACAGAGGAGAAAATAAGCAAAGGTCGAGGCCTTTGATGAATTTGAATTTTTCTCCCAAGTCTGGGAAGAAATCGCAGAAGCTCAGGAGGGAGCACAGCAGCCTTCGGATCGGTGGAGGAAACCGATCTGGACCATTGGTTATCACGTCCAGGAGGAGCTCAGGGGGAGCCTACAGAAGGGGGAGAGTGACAGTCGTTGGATCTCCCTCAGATACCTGTCAACCGTTGGATCAGGTGAAGGCGCACNAGATTTTAAGCTCAGGAGGATCGCGCAGGAGAAAGGATCTGAACCGTCAGATCTTGAGTAGATACCCATTAGTTTTTGGATCAAGAAGGAGTTGCACAAGGGTTACCATCGGGATAGCAGCCATCGTCAAATTGAGATTCTTGAGGACAAGAAAATCGAGACATTCCAAGTCTTGAAACACCGGAGCGATCTGGACCGTCCGTTAGTGAAGACACGTGGTGGAGATCGAGAGCCTGTCGGTACTTTGGCGCATTGGGAAATCGACATTCCCATGGACAAGAGATCGAGGAAATCCAGGTTGAAAAACATGACATAATTTGAGCCGTCCGTTCAGGGGGACAGGTGTCTGAAATCTGCATTGATTCAGGATATCCGGCATTAGGAAATCGGAGTTCCTGAGGACAAGAAAGTTGGGACATCACAAGTATCAAAACCCCTGAGAAATCGGGACCGTCCATCAGAGAAGGGACGTGCGGCAGAAATCGACGCCATTGGGAAAAGGCCTGATAGGAAGTTGTTGATTGATGTTTGGGCCATCAGGATATCGGGGATCCCGTAGACAAGTGGTTTTGGCCTTTTGAAATCGTGAACCGCGAAACCTCGATGAGTGGGAGCTAGATGTCAACATCTCAGAAAGGTGGAAAGCTCCGTTGAGTGGGAGCCAACTGTTAGCGTATCGAAGAAGGAAGGAGTCGTCATTTAAAGGGCCAACTTTTAGCCTATCAGGATTCAAGGATTGGTAATCCCATGAGCCAATGCATTTTGGCATTGGAAACCCTGAAACCCCGATGAGGAATATAAGCTTGAGGTCACGGGGATAGTGGTCATATTGGGTAAGGAGCCTACCTAGGAGGGATAACGTGTAGGGAGCGCGTCGGGATTCAAGGAATCATGAGTCCTGAGGACGTTTACATTTTTGCATTGAAAAGTTTGAAACCCCGATGGGGGACAAGGCTGCGGTCTTGTGAGTTAAAGGTCACGTGGACCAGGAGTTTGGCCTCGAGGGATAACAGGGATTTCAGAGCATTGGGAAATTGAAACCCAAAACCCCGATAGGAGGATATAAGGTTGCGGTCTTATGGAGAGCGGTCACATGGACCAGAGGGAATAGCCAGGAGGGGCTAAGGCCGGATGAGAGCTCATCGGTGATCGGGGATTCAAGAGGTAAAGAACTCTTGACAACGGGGAACACAAAACCTTGAAGCCCGATATTACATTTCCTGTGGGGAATTTGTTCACGGTCCGGTGCAGAGCCAGAGATAGGGAAAGAGAAGACCTGTGGGTCAGATTTTCATAGTGATTCCCGAGGGAATCCAAGGTTCCACTTCGGCTCAGCAGAAGGGGATTTTTTTGATCGATCCTGAGAGTGAGAGGTGTGTGCAGAGACCCTGCGGGGGTGCGTTTGCACCATCTCGCTGCATCAAGTGGTATCAGAGAAAGAAATTCATCTGTATATTGCAGGTGAAAGAAGACAGAGCATTGGAGACTCTGTGACGATTGTTTGCAAGTAGGCAACAGTCGAGAAGACAGTCAGGAGGACTGTAGGATGAAGCTGGAAATGCTCAGGATGCGGAGTGACAACAACAGATTTGCCAGGAAGGAAAACAGAGGCAACAACATGGCTACTGAAGGCCGTAGGTATGGTGGGAGGAAAGAGATATGGAGCCAAGAGGACATGCATGAAGAGCTCGCGTATATAAAGACAGAAATAGTGAGGCTCAAATTGAAGCTGCGGCAGGATAAGAAGATGGTTCAGGTATGTGAACCAGAGACCGGGGAAGGTCTCAACGATTTTGAAATTGAAATGAGATTAGTTGAGGATATCAAGAACTTCCATGAGGGCAGGGATGAGATTCCATATTTCCAAGTGGGAAATGATAAGAGGTCGTAGAGGGATCTCGAAGATTACCAGGTGGGCAGCGGAAGCATCTCAGATTGCTAGGTAGGCAGAGATGAGAATGCAGTACTATTTGAAAGTCTCATGGACTCAGAGGTGAGTTCAATTCAGCAAGGAGTGTTGATGAATATGGGATCAGTTGATCTCATAGTTTTCCAGGAGAGCAACAGGGACATCCCATATTTCCAGGTGGGCAGGGATGAGCAGGTGAATTTGGATCAGCCTGAGAAGATGACAGAGCAGATGAGACTGTCTGAGGGTCTCATAAATTCAGAGATGGATTTGGATCAGCATGTGTAGATGACAGAAGAGCAGGACGATCAGGATGATATTATGATGATTGGGGGAATTGGAGTATTCCTACCATTTTCCCAGGAGGAGGCAAAATTCTGTGTTGCAGATGATGCGGCAACAGTAGAATAACAATCACAGCTGACGATGACTGTCAGGAAAGAATAAGAATTGGAGCAGACTTTAGAAGCTGCCCAAGCAAATGAAGAAAATGAGCGTTCTGAGGAATGGCTCAATAATTTTGGCTAGGGAGCTGAAAAGAAAGAAGTCGTGGCACTGAAGCTAGCAGCAAAGGAAGCCAAAGAGCAGGCAGGCAGATTTATCACTCCATGGGAGATGGAGCTAGATATGTTGGAGGATTGGCTGAACAATCCAGAGCCAGCAAGAGAATTGACAGAAGTTGAGCTGTCAGAGAAGATGACTAAACATCCAGTCCGTCAAAGGGAGACTACAGAGCTGAAGTCTACAGCAGAGCGGCAACTTGAGGCCATAGATGAAGATGAAGAGGAAGGCATGGGAGATCATGATGATCTGCCCATGTGCCAAAAAAATTTGCTGTTGAGGAGACTGGAAGAACAGGGCCAGCCATTGGAGAAGTTGGACCAGGTAATAGAAGAGATAATAAGGCTGATGTTGGGGTCAACAGAAACTGCCAGCACGGAGCAGCTGGGCAGAAGAGAAGTAGCAACAGCAACACATAAGCAGCAGCAGCAGCAGGAGAATGGAGCAGATGGGAAGCTCCAGATATTTGTTTGGGATCCAGGAGGATTTCCAACAGCTGAGAGGGGAAGCGCATGAGCAGTAGCTCATGATTTTGCAGATGAGGAGTTTGATGCAGGAGCATCTCTCCACATCATCCAGCTAGCCAGCCAGCCACGCCAGCGAATTCAAATCGCACGCTAAGAGAGAGGTGCAGCCTCATTTAAATCTGAATTCAATGTAACTTTAATGTCTAGGATGGTGAGCCATAGAAGTTGTGCCTTTGTGCAGGCGTTAGGTAGATCGACTTTAATGCTATATCGGTTGAGATCTAGATCCAGATGTTGGACTAGACAACCATTTATTGTAATTGAATAGAGTAGGTAGACCTGGAGGGAAGTGCTCAATGAGCCCCTCAGGTAAAAGAGATTTTCAGATCTCATTTTGGTAGTTATATAAGGGAGAAGTGAGTTAGAGGGAGTTAGAGGTTGAGTTGAGAAGAGCCAGGGAGAGCTCGAGAACACCTTGTAATTACAGGCATTTTCCATTTTAATACAAAAAGAGAAGTTTTTCCTGCATTACGTGTGTTATGTGGATGTCTGTGTGTTTTCTCTATGTATGTTGTAGATGTATGTTATGTTGATGCATTTTGCAGGAGTGTGTTTTATTTCAGGGTGGAAGGTCTTTGAGGCTTCATACTAGGAGGGTGTGATAGAACGTTGCAGGTTCTAAGAGCCGTGCACAAAGGTTACACTTTTGAACACTGTGGGTTCAGACAAAGATGTTTTGCGTCACAGGAACTGGAGTCAACAACTCAAGAGAAGAACTCAAGGTTGTTGAATACCTTGGAGGCAAGGCTGTGTATGAGAGACACAGTTGCAGACATAATTCTGCTGTGAATTCTGTAGAGTTCTGCCAAGTGGTCATTGAGCACAGGCACAAAGTGCAGTTGGAAGAAATCTGCTAAGAGTTAGAAGAAGAAAACATAATCATTGAGGATTTTGTGAAGCTCTACCGGGTGGGCATTGAGCAGATGCAAAGAGTGCATTTGAGGAAGAACTCTGCTAAGAGTTTGAATAAGAAAACAAAATCACTGAGGATTCTGAGAAGCTCTGCCAAGTTGGCATCGAGCAAGTGCATAGGTGCACAGGAGAAGAAGACAAAACTGTTGAACGTTCTATGAAAGGGAAACTCTGCCAGAAGGCATCAAGTCAGGGTGCAGACAGGCACAAAAGGGGAAGAGAATCTTTTGAGTTCTTCCATTTGAAGGAAGAGTCCACTGAAGGATCTTCACTGGGTTGTTGAACACCCAGAAAGACTCAGCAAGAGGTTGCTTGAGAAAACAGAGTGCCAGGAAGGCATTATATTCTCCAACTGTGGGAGAAGAAAGACAAAATCCCTTAGGGGTCTGAGTGGTTGCAGAAGCTCAGAAGAGATAGCACCAGTGTGTGCATGAGAAGACTCTGCAGAGGTGCAGAAGTCAAAGGAATCATTTGAGGATTCGAAGGAAGGAAGATCAAGAGGAGTTAGCGTTTCATACGCGTGGCGAGACTCGAAGTTGGAGGAGTTCGCAAAGGAGAAAAGAAGCAAAGGTCGAGGCCTTTGAGGAATTTGAAGTTTTCTCCCAAGTCTGGGAAGAAAACGTAGAATCTCAGGAGGGAGCGCAGCAGCCGTGGGATCGGTGGAGAAAACAGATTTGGACCAATGGTTATCACGTCCAAGAGGAGCTCAGGGGGAGCCTACAGAAGGAGGAGAGCGACAGTCGTCGGATCTCCCTCAGATACCCATCAACCATTGGATCAGGTGAAGGCGCGCAAAGTTTAAGCTCAGGAGGAGTGCGTAGGAGAAAGGATCTGAACCGTCAAATATTGAGAAGATACCCGTCAGCCGTCAGATCGAGTAGGAGCTGCACAAGGGTTACCATCGGGATAACAACCATCGTCAAATCAGGATTCTTGAGGACAAGAAAATCGAGACATTCCAAGTCTCGAAACACCAGAGCGATATGGACCGTCCGTTAGCGGAGACACATGGCAAAGATCGAGAGCCCTTCGGTACTTTAGTGCATCAGAAAATCGACATTCCCATGGACAAGAGATCGAGGAAATACAGGTTGAAAAACCCGACATAATCTGAGCCGTCCGTTCAGGGGGACAGGTGTCAAAAATCCTCATTGAGTCGGGATATCCGGCATCGGAAAATTGGAGTTCTTGAGGACAAGAAATTTGGGACATCACAAGTCTCGAAACCCCAGAGAAATCGTGACCATCCATAAGAGAAGGGATGCGTGGAAACAATCGACGCCATCGTGAAAGGCCCGACAGGAAGTTGTTGATCGGTGTTTGGGCCATCGGGACATCGGGGATCCCGTAGACAAGTGGTTTTGGCCTTTTGAAATCGCAAACCGTGAAACCCTGATGAGTGGGAGCCAGTTGTCAACATCTCAGAAAGGTGGAAAGCTCCATTGAGTGGGAGCCAGCTGTCAGCGTATCGAATAAGGAAGGAGTCATCGTTTAAGGGGCCAATTGTCAGCCTATTGAGATTCGAGGATTGGTAATCTCTTGAGCCAATGCATTTTGGCATTGGAAACCCCAAAACCCCGATGCGGAATATAAGCCTGAGGTCACGGGGATAGTGGTCATATTGGGTAAGGAGCCTAGCCAGGAGGGATAATGTGTAGGGAGCATGTCGGGATTTGAGGAATCGCGAGTCCTGAGGATGTTTAAATTTTTGCATTGAAAAGTCTGAAACCCCGATGGGGGACAAGGCTGCGGGCTTGTGAGTTAAAGGTCACATGGACCAGGAGTTTGGCCTGGAGGGCTAACAGGGATTTGAGAGCATCGGGAAATTGAAACCCAAAACCCCCTATAGGAGGATATAAGGCTGCGGTCTTATGGAGAGCAGTCACATGGACCAAAGGGCATAGCCAGGAGGGGCTAAGGCTGGATGAGAGCTCATCGGTGATCGAGGATTCAAGAGGTAAAGAAATCTTGACGACGGGGAACACGAAACCCTGAAGCTCGATATTACATTTCCTGTGGGGAATTTGTTCACGATCCGGTGCAGAGGCCGACACAGGGAAAGAGAAGACTTGTGGGTCATATTTTCACAGTGATTCCCGAGGGAATCTAAGGAGCCGCTTCAGCTCAGCAGAAGGGGATTTTTTTGATCGATCCTGAGAGTGGGAGGTGCGTGCATAGACCCTGCGGGGGTGCGTCTGCGCCATCTCGCTGCATCAGCATGTCGGAGTTTTTGCATATCGGGAATCGAGGGTTGGTAAAATAAGTTGTTCGACATCGCGAGTGCCGAAATCATGATAGGGGAAACCCTGATAGAAAAAGGTCAGCGTTGATTGTCGTCGGGATTCGGGGATTTGAGAGTCCAACGCTCAACCACTGACCTCGCGAAGTCGCGAAGTCCGATCTCCCGATTGTAAAGAGGAGATCCCGTGGAGAGTTTGTTGTGGGTGCATATTTCCTGATAGGGAAATAGAAGAACGTTGAGAGTTCTTTGGGCCAGTTGGAAGGAAAGATCCTGTGAGCACGCGAACCTTCCAACCTGCGAGTGTAGGGATCATGCATGTGCATCATTGACCCACAAAACACTATAGAGGAGAAAAACTCGACGCAACAACCCAACGTGGAAAACATCTAACCAACAAATGAAGTCAACGAGGAACAAACTGGGTCTGATGAGTTGAGGGTTCAATATAACATAGAGCCAGCGTTGTAGGAGAAAATACAAGTACAAGAGATCACGGGTACCAATACTATGCATGTGCTATACTAGGTAAGTACTCTTCTTCTATGAGGGGCTTGCTTCTGAGTACCAATACTAGAACCCAAACAATGGATAACATGTTTATATAACACATCCATTTTGGAAGGGGTAAGGATGTAAATAATTGTATCAAACAATTACTGACAGTAGTGCACAAAGGAATTATGTGGTTGGATAGGCCAACCTTAATTGACATCGATTTAATTGCAAAAATAATTGGTTTTCCCACAGATGGTGAGAAAGCCACGTGGTATTTGGATGGCAAGACCAAGGAAAAAGACTTGGTAGAGGAAATGAATAAAACCTATGGAACAAAGAGAGGATCTAGGGGGATCATTATAAACATAAACAGTGAACCTGCGATGAGGTTAGCAACAAAGTTTATGGAATGTAAATTACTAAGTGTCGCAAGGAAGAGGCGCCAATAAGGGTAATAGCAGAAACCGCGCAATGTGCGAAAGGGAATGTCATGAGCTAGAGTCTATATTTGCTAAATTTATTCTTGGATGATTTTCAGGATTCCTATGACTTAGGCACAAAGTTCCACTATTCGTGGTTACTCATACTTATTTCATTAGTGGGATGGAGAAACCCCAAATACATCATATTCTTTCAGAGAATTGGAAAATTACGTGCAATAGTGTACGTAACATTGTGGCACACAAATTTCACAAAGGACAGTAAGACAAACTCCAGTATATTTGTGACATATCTTGAAGAAATACAAGAAAATGTGGGTGAAACTTGGAGGATTCCACGAGAGGTGGTGGAGGAATACAAGAACATAGATAACTTCAAAGCATCAAGGAACATTATGTGGATCCAAGCCAAAAGGGATCCAAGGAAGGAGTGGTTGCAGATGAGATAATGTGTCACAATAAAGGAAGGGCAATGGGAAATGAATAACTGGTAGGAGGAATGGAAGGTTCCAGTGGAGCCAACAAAATACAAGCAACAATAAGAAGTGGGCCCCTCACAGAAGAAGAGTACCCCAACAGGAAATACAAGAAAATCAACAGAACACATGGATCATACATGGGGGAGCACAACAACAAGAACACTTAGACAAAAAAAGGTTATCCCCAAGCCTATCACACAATATAAGAACCACGTAGATGCCAAGAATGGAGAGACACATAGGAAAGATAATGTCCCTACACAAGAGGGACAAGCAGGAGGGCATATACCAGAGAAATATAACCCAATCACAACATAGAAAACATAGTCAAGGCCACCCAAGAGAACTATTCTACAGTCAGGTGGAGCGCGCAAGAAAATGAAGGTGCACAAGGAGGTCCCCCAGTATACAATAATAGAATATGATGCATAATTAGTCATGGAAAAAAGTATAGCATCACATCGCATAACCATATGAAGATGTAGAGAAATAAGTAGAGAAGATAATGCAAGAGATGACAGAAGTCAAGAAGGTCTTGGAACAAATACAATTTACCAAGGCGCAACACAAAGGAAAAACACATCAACAACAAACAACCCAAGAACAAGACATGTTAGCACAGAGTGAGTAGGAAATGGTACAGACAATGACTTTGGCAAGTGAAAACTTTATCATTAATAAATACATGTTGAAAATGGATGAAGACATGGTGCATAAATAGGTAAAGGGCATATAACAAATGGAATTGGTATTGGATAAGATACCAACAAAAGCGTTATATACGTTACGGGTCAGTGTTGCGTAGGAAGTACAATCAAGAGCTAGGACGGAGGCAAAAAACTTGGCTACAGCCAAGGAAGAGAAGAAAACACTAGAAATAGATCTCAAAGAGGTACAACTAGAGTGAGATGAATAAAAACAACGCGCGGAGAAACTAGAGAAAATACTTTAGGAAGTCTTCCAGAAAATTCTAGAAAATGCACTAGCAAAAGAGCTCAGCGCAGAGGAAAAAATATAGAGGATAGTGTAGAATACAGATGGGTATAAATAGGAGATAATAGAATTGGTTGGGAAGCTGACCCCAACCACCCCTCTAGAGGTTAGATTAGAGTGGGCGCAACAAGCAACAAAAATTACAGATATTATCGCTTTGGAAGTGAAAGAAGTAGCATAGCTCTATGAAAAGACCACACAGATATGAACGAGCTTCAAAGAAGACAAATCGATCCAGCAGTTGGATCAGAGGGAAGAGAATATGAATGTTGCAGTTTGGGAGTTAAATAAAAAGCATAAGAAAATGGCCATATCAGAGAGACTAAAGGTCGTGCAGGACATGAAAAATATGCAAGCAGAATTGAAGACAATCCAAGGGGAAAGACAGATAAGATAGACTCAGTTAGAGCCTCTTCAGGATCAAGTAGAAAGCATGATAATAGAGTTGGAAACAAATAAAGGTGGAATGGAACATGTGCATTCAGAAAGTATAAAAGTGTTGGAGGATCACATAACAGAGTAGGTTGTGGAAACCCTGACAGAAAAGAGTGTGCATGCAAAGACTCAAGTCGATGCACTCACAAAGAAGTTCTAGGCCTTGGAGAAATATATGAAAGAGGTACACACGACATGAGTGGCTTGGGACGAGCCACGGATTAGTGTTGGGGGCATGTTGGAGAAGGTAATTTTGGGGTTCAACGTATTAAACGAGGCGAAGAGCTAAGGAATGGACCAAAGGAAGAAACATGTTCTAGGAAAGAAGGAAAATCAAAGCAACTGAAGGAATAGGAAACAATGTGCCAGGAATTAAGGGATATCTATGTAGAGTCAAAGTAAGGAATGGTTGGATCGAAGACCAACTCTATGGAAGGAAGTTAGAAAGTGGACAAGTTGATTCCACTTAGAATTATGGTTTTGAGTCATTATGTAGGGGGTTTTCCCCAATTTTGTAATATAAATAGAGGATGAATGAAGAAAATAGGAGGGGACCTAGAGGAGGATCTTTGTCTTGGTCTAGAGTATTATTATCTTGAGTCATATTGAGAACATTTTTTAGTAGGAGTTGCAGTACTATTTTTGTTGAGAGTTGTGGAGATTAGGTGGGGTCAGTTCTGAGATGTATTTGAGGGTCGGGTTACAAGATGTGTAGCTTGGTGTGACACTGGTCATCCTCACAAAGCATGAAAAACTCTTGATGTAATATGTGGTGTGCCATAATTTGATGAAGAATAAATAAAGTAGAAGATCTTTGTGGGCGTAGCCCAAGGGGGGTGAACCATGGTAAAATCATGTGTTGCAATGTGTCTGAATGATGTTTTTTGTTGTTTCTCCAATTATGAATGGATGATGAATGGTTAAAATAGTATTTTCTAGTGCACAATATTGATAATGCATAATGAACTAATTGTTAGATCTAGATGAATGGTATAATGAGGTACATGATATGATGTATGTTAAAGTAGAAGTATAAGAAGTAAAATGGACATACCAAATACATTCCATGATTCTGGACATATGCATCCTACAGTTACCCATAATCCATCTAGGGTGAGACTATGTTGTGCACTATGTGCGTGGTGTAGCCTTCTGGTTTACCAGAAGGGATGATAGTTTCTAGGGTTTTGTTGGAGAAACTAAGGTAGAACCTAGGTCAGCCCAAACATCCAAGAGTTCGCAATATCTTACTTTTAGTTTTGGGTAGCTTCCCAATTTCAGTGAATTATTTTGAGCCTTAAATTTCAATAAGGCATGCTCTCCCACTCTAAATTATCCCTGTTTTATTCCTTTGTTCACATAATTTTTATACCTATCATGTGCAACCTTTAAGTTGTTCTTTATTTTCACCATCTTCTCTTCCATTTCCTTGAGAATCTCTACCCCAATGATGGTTGTTGGCATAGGGGCAGACCCGGGGTTCAACGCACCAACAAAACCCTAATTACCGGCCCTTTTGGCAACACCTGCAAAGCAGATGAAGTCTCACCCAAGGTAGAGGCAAGGGCGGTTGCAGGACTCAGATGTCTGCAACCTTAGCTGGGACACAGATCTGTAATTGTAACACCTTAATAGAGCACTTAGAAGTTATAATTCATCAATATTCCACCTTAGTTTATAGCACAACTAAACTCTAATTAACAGACCAACGCAGTATTCACACAGATTCAATAGATCCAAGCACTAATCATACCAATATAGATCAGAACTGGTATTCATTCACATTATTTAGCACTAAGCCATCATATTAGATTCTCATAAGCATATATCAGTGCACTAAGCATCTAAACACGTAAACAAGAGAACGACTATAAAGCACAAAGCAACAACAACATAGGATATACATGGTTCACCCCCACCCTGGGGCTACGTCCACCAACTCTTCTTCTCTTTATTGCTTTCTTTCAATCTTCTACATGCATAAAGCCTTGAGTTGTTACTCCGCAGAGGACATGAGATCTACAAACCTTGCTAGATTCTCCTTCCTTGAGTTACAGCACAAAGCCTTCCATAGTCTCTTACAATCACTTGCACTTAGCTCTGCAAGTCTCACATAGTATGCACAAAGCAATTACAATTACCACTTGCACTTAGCACCTAGCATCACATAGATGCATCCTTTTCCTTCTTCCCCACTTTTACATCGCCTAGAAATCTATTTATACATTTACAAAATTGGGCCTAAACATGGGTAAACCCCATTGGCCGACATCCCCATACCCGTTACATAATCCCAAACCCCAAAAATCCCTAAAAGGGGCCGAGATCCTGTGATCTCCGCCTTCGATAGTCTGTCGAAGTCCCAAAAGTAGGTCAAACATGACCAAGTATCCTCAAAACTTAATCAAGGGCCAACAATGGCTCCATCAGTCAGGTAATCCCAACTCACAAGTGTGTTACACCTCCTTCCATACAAGGCTTCAAATGCATTAATATTCAAAGATGTTAGATACCTATTATTATAAACAAATTCAACTAGATGAATATATTCTTCCCACTTAGAAGGATTATCCATTACAAACATTCTCAACATATCCTCAATCACCTAATTGATCCTATTCATTTTCCCATAAATCTAGGTGATATATTTTACTAAAATTTAAATTTGTCCCAAATCCCTTAAATAATCATTTCCATAAATTTGATGTGAACTTGGGATCTCTATCATAAATAATTTCCTCAGTCACACTATGTAGCCTAGCAATTTCCTTCATGTAGTTTTAAGCAATATTGGTTTCCTTGTGAGTAATCTTTACTGGAATAAACTAAGAAACCATTGTTAAGTTATTCACTACTACCATGATGGAATCATGTTGCCTTATATTCCTGTGCAATTTAGTAATGGAATGAATAGTAACAACTTCCCATTTCCACCTAGGAATGGGAAATGGTTGTAGTAATCCAACATGATGTCTATGTTTAGACTTTACCTTTTGACACTCTAAACATATAACTATCTAACCAACCACATGTTTCTTCATGCCTAGCCAAAAAATACTAGCCTCTTACAAATACAATAGTATTTTGATACCATGGATGCCCAACATAGGGGAAATTGTGCATTTATTTTAGCATTGAAATTCTCAACTCTTGAGAATTTGGAACATAAAATTTGTTCATGTACAAGAGAATCCTCATTTTTATCAGTTCTTTCATAATGCAATGTAATTCCAATCAATTTGTATGAATTTGGTAAGTGTTCAGTGACATCCATATTTTGTAAAGAAATATTGATGAACTTCACTAGTTGTAACATTCACCCATAATTGCAATGGATTATACAATTAAGGCTTAGAATTTTCCTTATTCTTAAAAATTACACATTATTTTATGACATTTAAAAGGAAGAATGATTCTTGACAAATGAACATCCTTCCATTTAGACCAGATTATATAGTTTTTCATTAGAAAGCACCATGTACGTGTTTATCTTGGCATGACTTCATGATGCATTGACAATATTTCAATAATATTTAAATTATCAAGTGGTAAACTCAATGTTGGTTGACTTGTAATATTTGATATTTAAAAGGATAAGGATTCTTGGAAGAGGAACATCATTGCATTTAGAACATATTCTATAGTTTTTCATTCACAAGAGCCATGTATGGATTTATCTTGGCTTGAATTCATGCCATGTTGACAACCTTTCAATAGATTTTAAATTATCAAGTGGTTAACTCAATATTTGTTTCTTTGTAATTTCAATTTCAATTGAGTTGCATTTTGAATTTATATTCAAGAACTGGAAACATTTGGGCTTCAAAGAACTATGTTGATAAATTTAACATGGCATCATAAGAAGCAACACAATAATGTGCATTGCTTGAAATTATTCAAATTGATTTGTTTTTCTATGGTCTGAAACTCAAGAAATAATATATTATTATGATTTGTGGCATTCAATGCTTTTCTACCAAGGCTTAGATTGTATTTTTAAAGTATAGTCACTATAGGATTTTAGAGAAGCTCTTATAGTTTTCCAAATAAAGGTAAATGATAAAAACATTATGGATTAACATCTTATATTCTATAAATATTTGTTACCATTTCATGTGACTTATTGCATTAATAAACATAATGCAATGAATTCATAATGTACTTGTTTTCATGTTTATAAAAAGGGTCTTACATTTTTCCAAATAAATTTAAATGATTCGAAAAGTTTTGGAAATTTTTTTGAATCTTTCATGGAAATTTGTTACCATTTCATGCATTTGTTGTATGAAGAATGTATTAAGAAATATAATAATGGTTTTGTTAATGGTTTCAGGTTTAATATATGACAAAACTTGAGTTACGAAGATTAAAAGTAATTTTCCAATATTTAAGGTCTAAAGAAAAAAATGAATATTGCCACTATCATGATCAATGTTGGCCATGATGTACATAGTGACACATCACTTGACTAACCTAAAAATGTCTTAAGATGAACAAATTTATAGAATTTGTGATATAGAGGAGGTTGAGGATGAGCACCATCTCCTTTGAACATACTCACCCTAAAGGTATAACTTTATCGAGTTTCATAACTTGACCACTCCTCAAGACCACATTGTTTATGAAAACTTTAATGTTTCTCAATTGTTATGAAAATTTTAATGATTTTGGTATTTTCATTGGCCTAATATTCTAAACAATTTTTACCTTGATTCCTTTTATTATCTAATAAACCTTATTGGTCTTAGAGAAAATGGTAAACATCATTAACATCATTAGTATAATTGAAGAAAAAGGATAAAATGAAATGCTTGAACCTTTTCATATATGTAATACGTTTTGTGGGAGACATGTGGCTTGAGTAAGGAGGCGATTAGAAAGGGATAATTTTAAGAGAAGGGGATTTTGTTACTTGGAAAATTTATGGGAGGAGAGTGGATATAATTATGGAATAAAGGATACAAGAATGATGAATTCAGAGAAATGAGAGGGACAATGTCTGCATTTCCACTCCATGTGTACCATGTGGAAAGACCAAGGCTGTTGGGTGTTAAATAATGTATTTCGACAGTTCTAAATAAGGTACCAAGATGGGAGGTGAGATTCACTCCCAATCTTTAAAATTGTAATGGAGATAGCCTTACCTCTTCATGGATGTATACATTTTTATACATATATATGTAATGTGTGCAAGTATGAACTTTGTTCATCAAATGGGTTATAACTTTTTTTAAACACAATGGTTTAACTATTGAGTAAAATATCTACAACCGTATAGTTAATAATTACATAGAACATAAGATATTATAATGGTTTTATGTATCTGATGAACTATTTAGTCAAATGTGGCCCTATAAATTGAACAACTTCATGCACAACTCCTAGTTTAATTTCCACCAAAGCATGTAGCCAATATAGATTAGATGTTATAGATTATGTTTATTCAAACACATCGTCTTGAAGATGTGTACATCTAATGCCAAGAAAAAATCGATTACTAGAGTGGATACAATCATGATTAGATTGAGCATTCATGTTACCACATACAAGATCCAAAGTTACATACAGCACAATTGTATAGGAAATTGGTTAGATATTTCAATTTTTTGTATGATGCATTTAGGGAGTGGTGACGATGGTTAAGTTCTCCTCTTATCTCCATTTTTTTATTATATTATGCCTTGTTTCATTTGTTACAAGTATAGTTTATTTTTGTCTATTTCAAGTTCTTACAAATGGGGTCAAAGTGGGGGTATTACATCCCCCTCCCCCTTATTTTTTGACTATCATTGGTGCATTATATACAAATGTATAATCAAAATCCTCTTAAAGCTTAAAAAATATATGGATACTCCTCCTGCATGGTCCACTAGACCTTTACCAAGTCGATGGCTTGGTTCTTGAGAACTTTGACCTTCCTATCTAATATGTGCACTAGCTAGACTTGGAGGTCACCCTCGTGTTCCACCTAGATCACACGCCAATCAATTACATTGTTAGGATCAGAAACGTACCTTTTCAGAGAAGACACATGAAACAAATTATGAATGTGCATGGATGCATGTAGTGCAAGAATGTATTCAAAATTACCAATCCTCTCTAGGATTTCAAATGGTCCACAATATATTATTGTCAGTTTTGGGTGGCTTCCCAATTTCAATGAACTCTTTTTAGCCTTGAATTTCAAGAATTCATGCTCACCCACTTTAAATTATATGTGTATTATGTCTGTGTTCACATAAATTTTCTACCTATCATGTGCAACCTTTAAGTTCTTATTTATTTTCACCATCTTCTCTTCCATTTCCATGAGAAGCTCTAGCCCAATGATGACTTCATTATGTTGGACAACCAAGAGGGGGGCGGGGGGTGAATCAGTTGTTAATTTGATTAAACAATTATGCCCATGTTAAACTCTTTACAGAACACTCAATGATGATCACAATAATGTAGGGAAGTAAGCAATAGAATATTCAATATCAATCACACACGTGAAATATACAGAGACAAATATTTCCTGAGGAAACCCATAAAGGGAAAAACCTCTTCTTCTTGATATGATAAGTAGTCTTTATATTCTGTACATTATCATTCTTATGAGAACCAACTCCTTTTGAGGCTACCACCTCTATTTTACAAGCAACAACTTGTTGAGAGAACCAAATCTATGGTTTCTCTAGCACCCACTAGAAGGAAGCACCAACTCCCTGAGTGTTCCAGCACCTACTGGATGGAAGCACCAACTTCTAGTCACACGGGCACCAACTTGTATAACAGAGAACAATAGTTCTCCCTTGCACCACCCTACCACCTTGGTTTTTCTGGTTGCAACCAAATGGAAGCTACAACTCCTTCTGTTCAAGCACCCACTTGAAACTCTAAGGACAATAGTCCTCCCTAGAACCTCCCTACCACCCTAGTTATAAATATTCATTACAGAAACTTATTATAGTGATACTATGTTTTTCAATGGCTTACCAGTCTCATCACTACTCTTCTCTACCTGCAACAGTGTCTTCCTGCTCGCATCTTCTTGAGCTATCTGTTCTTCTTATATGTCTCTGCATGCACACCTCAACCTTCTCTTCCTCTCATATATGAATTTTTGTTCTATATCTTTCTTCTGTTCTTTATGCTCTGTGCAACATTTCCATTTTGTGTGCTACCCTTCTTCTATGCGCTTCACCTCCTACGCATGGCATGCTTCTACCCGCATGAAATAACTCTCAACTGAAGAAACCATCTCTTCTTTGTTCTGCATATATTTATCATGCCAATTCCTCTGCTAGATCATCCTCCTAACTCTTTGTCATCTCTTGCGATTATCCTCAGCCTGTTCTTCATCAGTGACCATTATACTGATATTGTTCGTCATCAGTGGTCGTTATTGATATTCCTTTCCTTTTCTGGCAGTGCAATCCTTTGTCTTCTCTATCACAGTTGATCTTATCCTCTATGTTACAATTACAGACTTCAACACTTTCCCATCTGTCAATTGTCTCTATGATGAGTCTTCATTCCACTGGAAATTACCTCTAGACTCTTCGGCTCCTCTGGAAATCACTCTAGAGCTCCTTGAATTATATGGAAAATGCAATCACTCCATTCTGGCAGTTACTGAGAAAACCTCTGTGCACTCATCCCTTTGGCACATTTTCCCTTTATGATAAATCTACACAGTGGGTGCTAGCTTTTATGGATAAGCCCCTTCCTTACACATGACCATCAGTGGTGACCATACGCCTAACCAATAGTTGCTTCGTGATTTTCACAAGTCACAAAACTTCGAGGTGGAGCCTAGAAATTCTAGCTACTTCCCTTCTCTTTCGCTGATGTGACCACTAGCTGTGACCACAACCCTATTTGAAAATGCATTTCGCAATTTCATGTTTTGCAATGTCTGAGGTTAGCTCACCTCCCTTCTTCTGATTCCCGAACTCGTTCTTACGTCATATCAAAAACCCACAATCCTTTGTGATCCAACGGTATAGATCTTTCCTTCGCGAATCAAGACTTCACCACTTTTGTTTTTCGAATATTTCCTAATCGATGGTCTATGATCTTCTGTATTTCAACAGTCTAGATCTCTTCTTCGAGAACTTGAACTTCATTCTTCGTCGTGCCAAATCAACGTTCCATGACGCTTTGAGATCCGATGGTCTGGATTTCATTGGGACTTTACATTTCACGATGTCGAAGGTTAGATAACCTCCTTTCCTTGACTCTCAATTTCTTGATATCCACTTATGTTGGATCGATGGTCCATGACTCTCCATGATCCAATGGTCCAGATAAAATTGCAAATTCGGGCATTCTGAGTTCCTACAACTCTCACCTTTGACTTTTCCAGTTTGTGAGCCAGTGAAATGCTAATCTCTCACCACGTGTCTTGCCTCAATGGACAGCTAGGATTCCTTCACAGCTTTGGAGTGTTGAATGACTCCTGGGCTTATCTTACTTGCAACTCCACTGGATCTAATGGTTGTTGGTCCTTCGTGCTCATATCCAATGACTGAGATCTATTCTCCTCTTCTGCATGCTCCTCCTTTCTGGACTCTAATCAAATAGTCCAGATTCTTCGTAGAGCTCCATTCGACGACCACTGTCGCTCCTCCTCCTGAGCTTACGATTTCTTCCAACTTAGAATATTTTCTAAGTATTCAAAGGTTTCGGCCTCTGAACCTTCTCCTGCGGGTCTCATGTTCGTTTTTCTTGTTTTCCATCGCCGCTGCTGTTGAATTGCTTTCTTGTTTTCCATCATTGTTCTAGCCATCAATGACAAGCACACTTTGTCAGTAAACATGCCATCGTTGTTGTTGTTCTTTCATGTAAACATACCATTGTCGTTGTTGTTCTTTCCATCAATGAAAAGAACGCTCTTCTTATGAACATGCCTGTAAACATGCCAACAATATCCCCCTTTGGCATTGATGGCAACCCTGAAAGACTTAACTGTTTTACTTAGACCTCCAACTGTAGCATCCATAACACACCTTTTCTCCCCCTTTGACATCAATGTCAAAGAAAACGTGATCCCCCTGAGTTGTTGCACTACGTTTTCCATAGGTATAAAATATTCAACCAACACAAAATCCCCCTGACAGGATGGACTCTCTTAGGTGAGAGAAGGGATGGCACCTAGCTTCTGACATATATATTCAAATGGTGTCCTAGCCAGGGTTTAGTAAAGATTTATGCAATTTGTTCTATGGAGGGAATATAATTCAATTGAACAGCTTTGTTTGTAACCTGCTCTTTGAGAAAATGATACTTTATTGGTATATGCTTCATATTTGAATGGAGAACTAGATTCTTCAAGACACTAATGGCACTGGTGTTATCATAGTGAAGTGGAATGGGATCAGTATAAGTTACCTTCAAATTTGCAAGAGTTTGTATCATCCATAAGATCTGAGTGCAGCAAGTAGCAACAATAATGTACTCTACCTCTATAGTTGATAATGAAATAGATCCTTTCTTCTTACTAATCTATGCGACTAACGAATCACCTAAGAAGAATGCACCTCCACTGGTGCTCTTTCTCTTATCCAAAAAAATTTCCCAATCAGCATCTGAATATGTAGTTAACTAAAAATTCTGATTTTTAGGATACCAGAGACCATAAGTCATTGTACCCTTCAAATATTTGAATATCCTTTTGACAACTGCTAAATGACTTTGTTTAGGAGCAAACGGATAACGACATACCATTCCAACAACTTGCATTATATCAGGACGGGACAATGTGATGTACATAAGACTGCCTATCATTGATCGGTATGTTATTTGATCAACATCAAGTGAGATATCATCTTTATTGAGCTTGCATCCAACCACCATAGGTGTGTACAGGTGTAGAATCTTCCATTTGAAACCTCTTTAACATCTCTTTCAAATACTTTTCTTGAGAGATAAATATCCCTGATGAACTCTGATTGATTAATAAACCAAGAAAATATGACAGTTCTCCTATCATGGACGTCTCAAACTCAGTCTGCATTGAATTAGCAAACCACTAAACTGAAGGGTCATTAGTTCATCCAAAAATAATTTCATCTACATAAACCAAAATGACTAATAAATCATCACCTTCAGATATAATGTATAGGTTACTGTCAACAATAGCTTTCTTGAACCCTTTGTCTTGTAAAAAATTGTCCAGTCTATAATACCAGGCTCGTGGTGCCTGTTTCAGTCCATATAAAGCCTTTTTAAGCATGCAAACATAGTCAAGATTATCTGTTAGAGAAAATCCTTCAAGTTGCTCCATATGTACTTCTTCCTCTAGATCTCCATTAAGAAATGTTGACTTAACATCTATTTGATATACTTCAAAGTTTTTATGACATGTATAGGAAAGAAACATTCTAATGGCTTCCAATCTTTCCAATGGTGCAAAGGTTTCATCAAAATCTTGTCCTTCAACTTGTGCATACCCCTTACAGACCAATCTGGCTTTATTCCTAATAGTTTGTCCTTGTTCATTCATTTTATTATTAAACACCCATTTGGAGCCAATTACATTCTTATCTGCAGATCTAGGAACAAGCTCCCAAGTATTGTTCTTCTCAATCTGATCAAGCTCTTCATTCAGATCTCTAATCCAATCGTTATGCTTGATGGCTTCATTAAAAATTTTAGGTTCAATCATTGATAGGAAATCAATCTATGATTGTTCTAAGTCTTTAATCAATTTCCTTCTTGTTTGAACTCCTTTATTCATATAACCAATTATCTGATTTTCAGGATGCTTCTTTTGAGTAATTCTGGAGGAAGGATTTGATGCTGATTGTTTCCCTAACTCTTATTTTCTGGGTGTCTCTTCTCCATTTGATTCTTAGACTTGTTCATCTTCAGATCTAGTTGTGTCTTCTGTAGTAGACTCAATATTGCTCACCTCTCTTACTGGGATTCCTTCATCAACCTTCAGATCAATGCAATCAACTAATTTATGCAATCTTTTATTAAAGAATCTATATCCTTTACTATTGGTATCATATCCTAATAAGATGCCTTCATCAGCCCTATCATCATACTTGCCAAGATTTTCATTATTATTCTTTATGTAGCACTTACTCCCAAAGACTTTGAAGTGTTTGATTGAAGCAAGTCTTCCATACCACAGTTCATAAGGTGTCTTGTCACTATGTGGTCTGAGGTGGGATTTGTTAAGAATATGGATTGTTGTGTGTATTTATTCTACCCATTAAGTTTGACCAATGTTCTTCTCATTCATCATTGACTTGGCCATTTGCTGAACTGTTTTGTTTTGCCTCTCAAATACTTCATTTTGTTGTGGAGTTCCTGGGATTGTGTATTCTCTCTTGATCCCATATTTATCAAAAAAATCCTTGAAATCACTTGACATAAATTCTCCTCCCATGTCTGATCTTACTTCCTTTAACTTTTTGGATGTTTGATTCTCAATTAAAGCCTTAAATATTTTAAATTTCTCAAATGCTTCAACTTTTTATTTGAAAAAAGAAGCCGAAGTGAGTCTAGAGTAGTCATCAATGATCAGCATAAAGTAGTTTTCCTTCCATGTGCCTTCATGTCTTGATGGTCCACATAAATCCATATGAACTAATTGGAATGGTTTATTTGTTGAAGTAAAGCTCTTGGATTTAAACTGTGTCCTGGTTAGCTTTCCTACTTGGCAGGGCTTACACATAGAATCTTGTGGCTTTGATATTTTTGGAAGATCTTTTACTGCCTTAATATTTTTGATCTTGATTAAGTGGTCAAAGTTTATATGTCCAATTATCCTATGCCATAACCATATTTCATCATGTTTTCTTAGATGACACTCTTCTCTATATTCTTTCAGCACATATACATTATTTTCTGTCCTTATGCATTTAGCCACCACTTGTCCTGAATTTACAGACTTTATCTTACAATCTTTGGAAGTGAGCACTACTTCACATCCTCTGTCACACATTTGAATTACACTGAGCAAATTATGTTTCAGCCCATCCACAAGCAGAACATCTCGAGCTTTTCCTTTACCTTTACTCAAACTCACCATCCCTTTACCCTTGATTTTATCTGGTTCATCATTTCCAAAGGTTACATTTCATGTTTTTATTTTACTTATAGATATAAAATTATCCTTGTCTCCAATCATGTGCTTGGAACATCCATTGTCTATATACCAGGGGTCTTCTTTTTTTTGAGCTGAAAGTACTAGACCACATTTTTCACTATATTTCTTTTTCCATGTGCTGGCATTTATTGTTAAGGGATTTATCCTTGGATCTGCATTGTAATTCTTCAGATGGCAGTTTGCATATTTATGGCCGAAGTTATGACAGTTATAACATTCGAGCTCATTGTTCAACAGGTCAAAGTGATTGGTGTTGCGTTGTCTACTCATTGGCTGCTTAGTTCTATGTTGTAGAGATTGTTTGTTTCTTGACCTCCTCAGTTGCATGTCTCTATGTCTAATTTGACAATTTGCAATATTATGACCAAAATTAGAACAATAAAAATAGTAACCATGGAAGAAAGTTGGGTACCTGAAGGATGGCCTTCTTCTTGGCATTTTTTGCTCCATCTTCTGATATCTTTGTTTTTTATCAGGGATCATCTTGTCTTGATTAAATTTTGGTGGCATAGTACTCACATGGTCTTATTGTCTGTTGACTTGGAACTTGATCATCTTTACTGGCTCTTTGCTGCTTGAACCACTTACATAACCTAAACCCATATTCAACAAAGAAGATCTTTGTTTGCTCAGAATTTCATTTAGTTCTGTTGAGGCTTTAATGCTTAGAATATTTTGGAGATACAATGCTTTAAACTTATCCATCTCTTTTATGTTTTTTACCACCTCTTATTCCAATGCTTCACATCTCTCCTTATTCTCTGATAACTGTTTTTTCAGAATGTCCTATATTTTCTTTGCCTCTTCTAATTCCACTTTTAGTATGGAAAAGTCTTCATCAGGTATTTTATTGTCTTTCTCAAACTGTATCAACAATTGTTTTTATTTTTTCTTCTTAGATCTGAGTCTAGCAATTTCTTCTAGCGTGCTGATCAGTTATCCTTCCAAGCCAACCACAGTTTCTTCATCATTAACATCACTTCATGTTCTTTTATTATCATAATATTCTTTGGCCATTAGCATAAATTTGTTAATCTTATCTTCAATAGAAGGGTCACTTCTTTCATCGTTTGAGGGATCATCATCATTGTTTACACAAAGGCTTTTCTGCTTAAAATTATTCTCTTTATAGACATTCTTTTGTTTGTGCTTCTCTTCATCGTCATATGCCTAATCCTTTATTTTGTGAGGACACTTAGATGCAAAATGACCTATCTTACCACAGTTGAAAAATTTGAAAGGAAGTTTTCCTTGGTACCTGCCTGATCCTTTCTTTAGTCTTCTCACAAACTTTTCTTCGCTTTCATCAGGCTCATGATCCTCATTCTCATCTGCTTTAAATGATGCTTCTATAGAGGTGGTTTTTTTCTTTAACTATCCTCATTTCATATGTAGTCAATGTTCCTAGAAGTTGATCAAAAGGAAAAGATTTTAGATCATTAAGTTCTTCTATAGAAGAGACCTTTGGGTTGAACCTATCTAGCAGAGATCTCAAATTTTTTTGAACTAAACATGCTTCCTAAATTTTTTCACCAAGTCATTTCATTGCATTTATTAGTTCTTCAACTCTCAAAAAGTATTTCCGAACAATTTCATCCTCTTTCATCTTTAGTTGTTCAAACGGTACTCTGTAGGTTTGAATCTTGGCTTCCTTTACCTTCTCATTACCTTCATAACTGCTAATGCGTTTGTCCCACATTTCTTTGGAAGATTCTAAGTGAAAAACTTTTACAAATTCTACTTTTTCAAGCCCACTCAAAATAGAATTCATAGACTTAGTGTTGAAGATTAATTCTAGCTTGTCATCCTTAGAAGCTAGTACAATCGGCTTTACATAACTAGTCTCTACCACATCCCATACATATGCACCTAAAGCCATTATGTAGGTTCTCATCCTAACCTTCCAGAAGGAAAAGTTTGTTCCATTGAATAGGGGGGCCTTATTGGTTGAATTTCCTTCATGGCTAGTCATGTTTAAGCTCTAGGATCTACCCTTAAATAAAGGGAACTCGCTCTGATACCAATTGTTGGAACACTGAGAGGGGGGAGTGAATCAGTTGTTACTATGCTTAAAAAATTATGCCCATGTTAAACTCTTTATATAACACTCAATGATGATCACAATAATGCAGGGAAGTAAGCAATAGAACATTCAACATCAATCACACACATGAAATATACAGAGACATATATTTCCTGAGGAAACCCATANCAGAGACATATATTTCCTGAGGAAACCCATAAAGGGAAAAACCTCTTCTTCTTGATATGATAAGTAGTCTTTATTTTTTGTACATTATCATTCTTATGAGCACCAAATCATTTTGAGGATACCACCTCTATTTTACAAGAAACAACTTGTTGAGAGCACCAACTCTTTGGTTTCTCTAGCACCCACTAGAAGGAATCACCAACTCCCTGAGTGTTCCATCACCTACTAGATGGAAGCACCAACTTCCAGTCACATAGGCACCAACCTGTATAATAGAGAACAATATTTTTCCCTTGCACCATCCTACCACCATATTGTTTTTTGCTGCAACCATATGGAAGCTACGAATCCCTGTGTTCAATCACCCACTTGAAACTCTGAGTACAAAAGTCCTCCCTACCACCCTGATTATAAATATTCTTTACAAAAACTTATTACAGTGATACAATGTTTGTCAATGGCTTACCAATCTCATCACTGCTCTACTACATTGCTCTGCTCTACCTACAATAGTGTCTTCCTTCTTGCATATTCTTGAGCTTTCCATTCTTCTTCTTTATCTCTGCATTCACACCTTGGCCTTCTCTTCCTCTCTCATATATGCAATTTTTTTCTATATCTTTCTTCTACACTTTATGCTCTGTGCAACATTTCCATTATGTGCACTACCCTTCTTATGTGCACTTCAGCTCCTGCACATGGCATGCTTCTACCCACATGAAATAACTCTCAACTGAAGAAACCATCTCTTCTCTGTTCTACGTATATTTCTCATGAAAATCCCTCTGTCAAATCATCCTCATAACTCTTCATCCTCTCTCGCAATTATCCTCAGTCTATTCTTCATCAATGGTCATTATACTGAGATTGTTCATCATCAATGGTCATTCCTCAGATTCCTTGCATTTTTTGGTAGTGCAACCCTTCATCTTCTCTGTCACAGTTGATCTTATCCTCTCTCTTAAAGTTACAGACTTCAACACTTTCCCATCTGTCAATTGTCTCCATGATGACTCTTCATTCCACTAGCAGTTACCTCGAGACTCTTCATCTCCTCTGGAAATCACCCTACAGCTCCTCGAATTCTCTGGCAGATGAAATCACTCTGTTCTAGCAATAACTGAGAAAACCTTCGCATGCTCATCCCTTTGGAGCCTTTTCCCTTTCCGAGAAATCTACATAGTGGGCACTAGATTTTATGGCTAAGCCCCTTCCTTTCACATGAACATTGATGGTGACCATACGCCTAACCAACAGTCATTTCATGATTTTATGTTTTGGGTGATCGACTGTGAGTCACCTCGATTTTCCCAACTTGTGAAACTCTGAGGTGGAGCATAGAAACACTAGATCCTTCCCTTCTCTTTCGCCGATGTGACCACTGGCTGTGACCACAACCCTATTCGAAAAGGAATCTCGCTTTTCGTGATATCATAAGTTAGCTCACCTCCCTTATTTCGATTCCCGAACTCAACCTTGCATCAGATCAATGGCCCACAATCCTTTTTGATTCGATGGTATAGATATTTCCTTCGTGAATCAAGACTTCACCACTTTCACGTTTTGGATCTTACCTAATCGATGGTCCATGATATTTCGTATTTCAACGGTCTAGATATCTTCTTAGAGAACTTAGAATTCGTTCTTCGTCGTGTCGGATCAACATTCCATGATGCTATGAGATTCAACGGTCCAGATTAAATCAAGACTTTGCGTTTCGTGATGTCAAAGGTTAGAGCACCTCTTTTCTTCGACTCCTGATTTCCCGATATCCTCTTACATCAGATCAACGGTGCATGACTCTCCACGATCCAATGGTCCAAATAAAATCATGAATTCGGGAATCACGAGTTCCTACAACTCTCACCTTTGAATTTTCTAGTTTGCGAGTTAGTGAAATGTTGATCTCCTGCCACGTGTCCTGCCTCAATGGACGACCAGGATTCCTTTGTAGCTTTGGAGTGTTTAATGACTCTTGGGCTTACCCTACGTACAAATCCATTGGATCTAATGGTTGTTGTTCCTTCATGCTCATATCCACCGACTGATATCTGTTCTCCTCTTCTATGTGCTCCTCCTGTCTGGAATCTGATCCAACGGTCCAGATTCTTCGCAGAGCTCGATCTAACGGCCATTGTTGCTCCTCCTCTTGATCTTATGATTTCTTCCTACTTAGAATATTTTCTAAGTATTCAAAGGTTTCGGCCTCCGAACCTTCTCATATGGGTCTCGTCTTCACTGTTCTTGTTTTCCATCGCCGATGTTGTTGAATTGATTTCCTGTTTTCCATCATTGTTCTATCCATCAATGAAAAGCACACTCTTCTTGTAAACATGCCATTGTTGTTGTTGTTCTTGCCTGTAAACATACCATCGTCATTGTTGTTCTTGCCATCAATGACAAGCATGCTCTTCTTGTAAACATGCCAACACATTAGCTAGGTAATCCCAACTCACAAGTGTATTACATCTCCTTCCACACAAGACTTCAAATGCACTCATCTTCAAAGATGATCTATACCCATTATTATAAGAAAATTCAACTAGATGAAGGTATTCTTATCACCTATAAGGCTTATCCATTACATACATCCTTAGCATATCCTCAATCATTTGATCGGTCCTCTTCATATTCCATCTAATTTGGGTGACATGTTGTACTAAAATTTAAATTTGTCCCAAATGCCTTTAATTATTTCCATAAATTTGATTTGAACTTGGGATCTCTATTAGAAATAATTGCCTTAGGCACACTATGTAGCCTAGCAATGTCCTTATGTAATTTCGGCAATGTTGGTTTCCTTGTGAGTTATATTTAATAAAATATGAATCCTTTGTTAATTTATTCACAACTACCATGATGCAATCATGCTATCTTATAACCCTGCGCAGTATAGTAATGAAATCAATAGTAACAACTTTCCATTTCCACTTAGGAATGGGAAATGGTTGTAGCAATCCAACGACATGTATATGCTTAGACTTTACGTTTTGACACTCTAAACTGTTAGAAATAATAGGTGTGCTCATTTAACCATAGACAATATAGAAATATTGTCCACCAACCATAGGCCAAAGCCACCCCCGAGAACCTTAACCTTGATAAAGAGAATAATTTTGGAAGCAAACCCTAGGTCCAAAATCCAATCAAGGTAGCGTACCACTCTCCAGATCTAGAGTACCAAGAAGAAATTCCAAACCATAACCAAGATAAAATCCAAGCCTAAAACCAAAAATACTAGTTGCAGTAGTTGTAGCTGCAGCTACTCTCCATACTTGATCACTTACTAAATTTCTGCAGTGTGCACTAAATTTCCACAGTTGTGAGTTGTGTGTGTACAAATGAGCTCTAACATCCTGTATTTATACTTTTTTTTCTTAGTTGTCTGGGCCAAATTCTCTTTCTAGAGGATAAAGACTCAATATTAATTATTTTCTTCAGTTGACTTGTCTTCTAGGGTTATGTCCAAATCTTTAAGGTTTCTTCATTCTTTCCTAAATATTCTATTCTTTTCAGGGTTACACGTGGAGGTTAATACCTCTCGTAGCTACCATAATATCAACACTCCCTCCTAGATAGGGAGGTATTTAAAATAACGGTCTTGAGCACAAACATACCATTCAACTCGTAGCATCATCATAGCCACATACGTTATTTCATGATCAAAACATGAGCACCATCATCACTATCAGTATCATCTGATAGCATCAAATACATCATCTCTCAAAGCCATACTATATCTGAGTAATCAGATTTGATGATCAATAAGTCACTCACTCCACAGAGTGATACAATAACCATTCTTCTAATCCAGAAATATGTCCTAGAAGAATAATTATTCTAACAGAAGTTGGAAGCCACATCATGGGCTACAAGGACTATTCTTCTAATCTGAAAATACGTCCTAGAAGAATAACTATCCCGGACCATTTTCCTTTTGGAGAATGTCTTTCCACCAACACACTGACTATCCATCTAGTTGGTAATCATTTCCAACACTGGTGATGGTCTCCATGGAAATCAAAACAATGTCATCCAATAGAACACAATTGTGTCTATTCATAGTAATAAAAAACTACTATCTAGTGGTACACAACCACACAAAGTAGCACACAACTACTTAACCAGTGACACATAGTCACAACCAGTGGAATACATCCACCACAGTGGCATACACTTACTGTCCAGAGACATATAGTCTCCATAAAAATCATATCATCTTATATCAACCTGCATAAAACAATATCATGATACAAATTGAGTCATATGGGCCATTCTTCCACTCACATCTGTGATATGTGGAAGAGAATATACCCTAAGAAAGTAAAACATCATCCATGGGATATCTAGACTATTCTTCTCAAGAACAAAAGAATAATTTCCCCTGATTTATGAGCCTGGACCATTCACCTAACAGGGCCATTCCTCTGGCACTAATCATAGTGTAACCTGGAGAGAATGAGTTTTCCCTAGGGAATTCCTGTCCCTAATTGTTGAACCTGGACCATTCACCTAACTAGGCCATTCCTCTAGCACTAATCATAGTGCAACCTAGAGAGAATGAGTCTTCCCTAGGGAATGACTATCCGAACAATTTCTTAATGGAAATGAATGTCCTACACCAACCTCCAAAACAAATCATTCTTCAAAACTGCTCACAACTGTGAACTTTGAAAGAATGACTGCCCATCGAGGCAGACCATTCTACTTGACCACTATTCAGAGTGACTGCCAAGAAGAATTATTGTCCTAGACCATTCCCCCACACTGTCCACAAGGGGAATCACTGTCTATGGTACATCAACAATCTATTAGACCATTTTCATTACGAAAATGACTGTCCGATCTGGACCATTTTCTGAATTGGAAAATGCATGTCCATCAGAAATATCAAACCACTTTCCAAACTGGAAAGGAAATGCTCATCCTAGACCATTTTTCAAACTAAAAAATGATTGCCCATCAATCAATAACATATCAGTGCTCCTTCCCAAACTGGGAGTAATCTCTTCCTTTTTCAATAAGGAATTTGTGTCCACAAGCCCCGACTTGTTTCTTAAGTACGCAAACTTTTCATCTTGGACAGAGGCTTTACCAAAATAACTGTTATCTTTTCATCTGTGGAGATATATTGGAGAACCACTTCTCTTTTCTAGACTTCATCACGGAGAATATAATGGTTGATCTCAATGTACTTCGATCTGTCATGGAACACTGGTTTTCTTTGAAGGCTTCATATAGCTATGATCATTACAATATATCATGGCCAAATTCAACACTTATGTCTCATGCTAACTCACAATATCATGGCAAGACTCAAACTGAAACATATCCATGTAGCACTTCTTCTGTCATCAAGAGATTTTTCCATGGATTAGCAATCCATCATCCCAGACTTCTGAGTAACTATTATGATACACTATCTCTGTCATAGAAAGTTTTAACCACACTTTTGTTGTATATGAGATACTTTGCATCAATTTGTTTGAATCCATACAAGGTCTTATATCTGCATACATGGGTCTATTTTTGGTATAAACTCCTTTATCACTAGCTTTGTTGGGAAGAACAATCTTTTACATGTGAATTTCAATCCATGGATACTACAAGAGGAGGTATATCTGATTTACTGGAACAAGTTGTCATTGTAGTCTTTTGGAATAACCTCTAGTTTTAAATTTCACAATGTTTCTATTCATAAGTCAACTTCCATTTCTCCAAGCTGGTAGTCTTATGATTCTTGGTATAATATCTAGTTGTTCTATTTTTTCTTTCTTTCTTGGAATCTTCATGTTCTTCCTCATGTTTCTCTTTAGCTCTTGGGTCCATGGAATCTTCTATAGATTCCATTCCCTGAAGATTCCAACTTCTTCATTTCATCATAGGATCATGGATGTAGATGGACAACCAAGGATACTTTAAGGGTTATTTTCGAAGAAGACTTGTCCTAAAGTCAAACTGAACATGTGTTGCTTATAATGGTTGTTATTTTCAATGGGAACATGGACATATACTTCATAATCCTCAATAGATCATATCATTTAGGATTAGCTCCCTCCTAATCCTTACTTCATACATGAATGCATGCTCTTCTTTTGGAATTTTGTAATCAACTCCCTCCATCTAAGAGATTCCACGATTTTGTTTGCATCCTTGTTTCCTTTTTCAAAGTGTCACAAGTCTTTTTCTAATTTCCTCTTGATTGTTGACTTCTTTATGTTTTGACTTATTTTGGGTCTCTTCAGGTTTGATTATGATTTCGGCTTAACTGGTAGTTGTTACTTGTATAATAGTTTCCATAGGAATTTTTACCAAGGATTGTCAACATATTTCATCTTTTCATGTCTATTTCTTGACTTGTAGTCATCATGATAGAAATCCTTATCTTGTTATTCTTCCAAAAGTATTGTTTCACTTGAACATCTTATCTTCTCAGAAATATATATGTATGATATGTACATAAACTATGTAAACATGGTATGTACAAGAACTTTGAAGAATATTGTTACCTTGACTTAGAATAAGAAGTATGTTTTATCCTGCTTGGCCTTCTTTGAAGGTTCCCTTCCTTCGGTAGCTGATGTTTCTTTTGTTTCCTTCCTTTTCTTTAACTAGGGATAGTGGTTCTTGCAGTGAGCATATTTTCGATAGTTGAAGCAGTGTATCTTTGACATATCCTTTTCTTGATTTGGTTTCTTCCTTAAGCCAAACTTCTTCTTATTCCTGAAATTCTTGAACTTTGTTGTGAAGGCTTGATCTTCGTATTTATTTTGGGATTTCTATTTTGCGTTAATACTTGATTCTTCTTGTGCACAACAAGTCCAAAGTTCTTCAAATGTGGGATTTGATTCTTCTTGTGCACAACAAGTCCAAAGTTCTTCAAATTTGGGATGCTCCTTTCTTGTGTTCATGCTTGAGGAAAATGCATCCCATGTCTTGGGAAGGCCATTGAGTATTATATTTACCAGTTCCTTCTCTGAAATTATTTCTTCAATAGCTTGTAGTTGATCTCTTAACTGAGATATTCTCACAAGGCATGATATTATGTTGTCATCATCATTCATTTTCATGTCACAGAGCTCACTCTTCAGACTCATTACTTGTCCAATATTTCTGATTGAGAATAGGTTAGTTAGGGCATCGTACATATTATATGAGTCAAGATGAGAGATGTAGGGTATCAAGTGGTCTTTTACAGAGTCCACTATGATACTCATAGTGTTGATGTCATTGTCCTTGAAATTTTCCATAACTTCAACGTTCTAAGGTTCCTTTTCTTTTCCTGCTTCAACTTGTGGTTCCATGATATTGCCTTTCACAATATCCAATACTTTATTCTTGGAAAGAATGAGGTCAATCCTTGTCTTTCATGCTCTGAATTTAGAATCCCCTTCTAACTTGTTTTCTGACTTCATAGAATAAGTCATTACTGCTTTGACTTGGTCAACCTTTGACTTTGACCAAAAACTCAAACTTGACATCTTAGCTTGTTGAGAGTGCCATTAGGTGCATTAATTTAAGGTGCATTAGGATATCTAGAAATTAGGTCAATAGCTTCACTTAAAGTGCCTCAACAAGAGGGTTAGGGTTTCATTGTTGCAGCACAAACTTTGACTGCAACTACAATTGTAACTAAGCAAATCCTCCCAATCTATTTTCTAGCAGTTAGACTGTCTGAAGATAGTGTGGGCCCATAAACTATTAGAAATAATAGGTGTGCTCATTTAACCATAGTAAATATAGCAATATTTTCACCCAACCATAGGCCAAAGCCACCCCCAAGCACTTTAACCTTGACAGCGAGAACAATTCTGGAAGCAAACCCTAGATTCAAAATCCAATCAAGGTAGTGTACCACTCTCCATAGCTAGCGTACCAAGCAGAAATTCCAAACCATAACCAAGAGAAAATCCAAGCCTAAAATTGAAAATACTAGTTGCAATAGTTATAGCTGCAACGACTCTCCAAACTTGCACACTTACTAAATTTATGCAGTGCACACTAAATTTTTGTAGTTGCGAGTTGTGTGTGTACAAATGAGCTCTAGGATCATGTATTTATATTTATCTTTCTTATTTGTCTAGGTCGAATTTTCTTTCTGGAGGCTAAAGACTCAATATTAATTATTTTCTTTAGTTGACTTGTCTTCTAGGGTTATGTCCAAAGCTTTAGGGTTTCTTCTTGGTTTCTAAAATATTATATTCTTGTCAAGGTTACACGTGGAGGTTAATACCTCTCGTAGCTACCATAATATCAACATAAACATCTAACTATCTAATCAACCACATGTTTCTTCATGTGTGTAAAACCCCAGGTTTTGAACCCCCATTTTTAAATAATGTATTGTTACAATGTTGAGAGGCCAAAGTGCCCAAACAATTATTAAAAGGCCAGTGTGCCCAAGACATGTAATGTTTTGATCATTATTAATAATAAACACATTGATGGCTTCTAGATAGACAAGGAATAGAGTTATAGCGGGCTATGATTCCACAAGAGAGGGGGCTGAGGGGCTAAGTGTTTATTCCTATTCTAATTACCCTTTTATCTAAGGGTGGGGTAACAGTTACGTGAGCTTCTTGGGGAAGTTCGGGAGGTTCTTGATTCCCCACGTAGTTACTTACACCTACCTATGGTCTAATGGGAGGGTTTGACCGATGATTCGTTCGTTGATTTCCTGTGCATCCATTCACTCCCCTCACGTTTTTCCATTCATTCTTTTGCCCATTCATTGATCCATCCTCATTTGCATCTTGGCTTGGGAAACAGAACCAAATTTATGAATAATTAGCCATGGGATAGTTGGTTGTAATGGTCGCTCGTGCAATTCAGTCATGACCTGAGGCCTGCATGTCTGAGACACATTGGCCTGTGCCCTGTTTTGCTCACAACTACGAGTCCTGAGAGTTCCAACATTGAGTTTCTGGACCAGCTATGCTGGAGGCCTAGAAAATAAAGGAGAATGATTTCCTGAGGGACTGTGTGGTAGAGAAGGGTGGAGGTCCATTCTCTTGGGTGGTACAAGCTGGGTAGAAGAGAGTTGGGTACTTTGGATTGTTGTGGGAGTTGGGAAGCCTATCATAAATTGAGATCTGACTGGTTTGGGAACCCAAGTACACTCTAGAACCATCCTTGTGGATTCATAGCTCTGGCTTGGGGGTGACACGGTTGTTGAGATTTGGAGTAGCGATGCTTACAGTTGGGTGGAACATCCTTGGTATGCAGCCAGTTGGTGTCATCTTTCATAAATATAAGTGCTCTCTGTTATGGTATCATTTAAATGTATACGAATCTATTTCCGTTGTATATTTAATTATCATTTAATTGAATATTTAAATTATAAATTCTTTTTGTTTTCTGTTGTGCATGTCGTTAAAGTCTTTTCTTGTATGCATCTTTAAATTTTAAAAGGTATCGGTAAGAGAAAGAAGTCCAAGGGCAGGCTTGAAGGTGGCATGCCCGGGCCTGTGGGTGGTTGGGGATGTTATAGTTTGGTATCATAGCTTTTGGCTAACACCGGGACGGTATGGGCCGGGTCTGTTGGTTAGAGTCTCGTGGTTACAGATCGAACTCTGACCATGGAGTTGAAAATCTTAGGAGGAATGGCATTGCAGAACCTATGGAGGAGTTAAATCACCATAGACCTATGGTAAGGGGTTCAAAGGATCATGAACATCCCCTTAGAATTTGGGAAAGATCACCACTATAGGATCAGGAGAGATTCGAGATCATTGGATTGGAGCACAAATGAATCTAGGTCGCCTGATCCATAGGTAAGTGCATGGACTTTAACCCTTTGGAAGTGCACAGGGTAAGCAATCTCGCAAAGTCCAAGTTCATGAAAGGATCACAGCCATTGAACGAAGGAAAGTGTGGATCGTATATCTGGTCCCAAGAAACTCACGAGTTCAGATATCGGGAGAAGAGAGGTGAGTAGTCCTCCAAATTCACGAACTGTGAAGTCTCGAGTTCGTGAAGGAAACCTCAACCGTTGGAGCACGAGGAGATATGGATCATTGATCTAGTCCTAAAGAATTTCACGAAACTCAATGTCCCGATTTCACTAAGTAAATATCAACCGTTGGATCACGAGGATATCTGGACCGTTGATTTGGTCCCAAAGAATTTCGCAAGACATGAAGTCTCGATTCATGAAGGGGAGAGAAGAACCATCGGATCGCGGGGATTGTGGACCATCAATCTGATGTGATCATAAGTTCGTGAGTCAAAAGAAGGGAGACGAGAAATATTTCGACAACGTGAAGAGAGAAGTCGCGAAGCGCTCGAGATATTGGCCCCAGTTCATAGTGAGGGGTCACATTAATGAAGGTTAGGGGAAGGAGATAGCGCTCGCTAGGCTCCAGTTCAAGAGTTCGGAAGTCAGGAGAGACAAGGTTGGCTCATATGAAAACACCCGACACGCGAAGTCGCGAAGCACTTGTGAGGTTGGCCCCGGGTCATAGCCAGAGGCCACATTGGTGAAGGCTAACAGAGGAGCTAGAACACACTAGGCTCCAAGTCGGGAGTTCGAAAGTCGGAGATTTAGGGTTGGCTCATATGAAAACACTCGACACGCGAAATCGGGAAGCGCCTTTTTGGTTAGGAGAATGGTCATAGCCATGGTCCCATGCGAACTAAGGGATTAAGGAAAATGGGGAGGGGGCTAGTGCCTGAAAACTGTGTTAAAAAAAAGAGGAGAAAGAGACTTGTAGCATGGTTTGGCAGTTTTCTTTATCATATGCATAATTCTAACAAAATGGTCGCTTGCATTTTTTGCAGAATTAAGGGGTGTAAGAACATCAACTCAGGATGTGTATTAAGGAAATGGAAGAAATTGAGGGAGCCTCCAGTCATGATAAGGAGGCCGAAGGACAGAATACTGGAGTTGGTAATGCAAAGACATAGTCCAATGGATGCAAGAGAAAAGGAGAGAAGGAAACGGTAATAGAAATGGTAAGAATTATAAATATGGAAGCGTAGAGATACAAAGAAGACAATGAGAGACTGATGAGAGAGGAAATTCAAATAAATGATTGAGTGTTGCAGAGCTTAAATCAATTGCAGAGACAAACGAAGAAGGGATCAAACCCAAGACAAGAGGAAGAAGGCATGTGCCATGAAAGAAGGGATGATCGTGGAAGAGTTGGTTATTCCATAAGTGCTAGCAGAGCTTGTGGACACCACTCACCTCCTTACATAGAAGGAAATTTTTATGCATCGGAAGATCCTGCAAGTAGTCTAGAGGTGTCTCTTGTCAGACACCAAAGAAGGAAACAAGAGGTAGATAGTTTGCAAGGAGAGTTGAGGAAGATCAATCCACCTTCCTTCGATGGTGAAAGAGAAAGGGAAGATGATGTCGAATCATGGTTGCTTGGACTCCGAATATATTTTCATTTGCATAACTATTCATCAAATCTGGAAGCTAGGATTGCCACCTACCATTTACATGAGAAAGTTGAAGTGTGGTGGGACCAACTGAAGTAAGTGGAACATGTTAATGAAAGTAGGATCACTTGGAAGCAGTTCAAGATGTACTTCCAGAAGGAGTACCTCTCAGAGAATTTCTATGACAAGAAAATGCAGGAGTTCTTTGAACTCAGGTTGGGAAGCATGACTATGGAAGAGTACGAGAAGAAGTTCTTGGGATTGTTAAAGTATGTCAGGTTCATTGGTGATGAGAAAGTGAAAATACAGAGATTTATAAGTGGACTGCCAACCTTTTATAAGGAAAATATCAAATATGATGAAACCAAGACCTTGACTGAGGCCATCAGGAAGGATACATACCTGTATGATCAAGGCCAGGGAAGAGAATCTCTACAAAAATATTGGAAGGCCAAGAAGAATGAGAATTCTAATCATAGGAGGAAAGGATTCCAACCTTCCGTCAACAGGAATGAGCCTAATAAAAATCATCAAGATCAGTATGCTAAGAGGGATTTCAAGGAAGAAGATTCCTTGGGAAAAAAGGGAAGACCACCAATCCAATGTTGGGGATGCAAGGAAGATCACATGTACAAGGATTTCCCACATAGGAAGGACAGGGTGAATACTATGCACAACATCCAAGAGGCTACAACAGTCGAAGATATGGGAAGAATCTATGTAGCTTTAGATGATTGACAAGTAGAGTACCAGTCCCATATGATAGAGAAGATCATAAATCAACTTCTTGCTATTTTGATTGATTCAGGTGCAATTCATTGCTACATTGATCCTAAGATTGTTGATAGATTACATTTGGAGAAAAGTAAACTTGGAAAAGAAAGTTTGGTTCAGTTATCCACTGAAACCAAAAGAAGAATCCATGACATGGTCAAAAGTTGTTCCATAAGTCTTAATGGCGTGAATACTTAGAGTGTTGATCTAAATATCATACCATTGGGGTCTTATGATATTCTGATTGGAATGGATTGGTTGGACAAGCACCATGTTGTCCTAGATTGTCATAACAACACATTTACTTGTCTTGATGGAAATGGAAGACAAAGCACTGTGAAAGGAGTTCCAAGACCCATCTCTATAAGGGAGATTTCATCCTTACCACTGAAAATATGTTTTAGGAAGGGATGTCAATTGTATGCATCTCATGTGGAAGATCCATATAATTCAAAGGGTCCAAGCCTCAAAGATTTCTCGGTACTACAGGAATTTGAAGATGTATTCCAAGAAATACCCAGATTTCCACCAAGAAGGGAGATAGATTTCTCAATTGATTTAGTGCCAGGAGTTGCCCCGGTGTCAAAAACACCTTACAGAATGAGCACACCAGAGTTAAAATAATTAAAAATGTAGTTGGAGGAATTGTTTAAGAAAGGGTACATACGTCCAAGTGTTTCACCTTAGGGAGCACAAGTACTTTTAAAAAAAGAAGAAGGATGGAACCTTGAGGCTTTGTATTGACTTATGACAGTTGAACAAGTACACTATAAATAACAAGTATCCTCTACCCCGAATTGATGACCTATTTGATCAGCTAAGAGGAGCAAGGATATTCTCAAAAATTGACCTTAGGGAAGGATATCATCAGGTAAGAATCAAGGAAGAAGACAATCATAAGACAACCTTTAGGACCGAGTATGGGCATTATGAATTTGTAGTGGTGCCTTTTGGACTGACCAATGCACCATATTTCTTCATCTGCTTAATGAATGTCATATTCACAAATTATTTGGATAAGTTTGTCATAGTATTCCTGGATGACATACTTATCTACTCTAAGTCTAAAGAGGAGAATGAGCATCACTTAAGACTCGTATTGAAAATACTGAGATAACATCAATTGTATTCCAAGTTTAGTAAGTGTTCTTTTTATCAAAAGAAGATCCATTACTTTAGACAAATTATTTCAGAGTGGGGCATAGCAGTAGATCCATAGAAGATCGAATCCATTAGAGGATGGCCAACACCTAGAAATGTGTCAGACGTCGAATCTTTTATGGGATTAGTTGGCTACTACAGAAGGTTCATAGTAGGGTTCTCTAAGATTTCTCATCCCATCACTTCTTTGCAAAAGAAGGGAACTAAATTTGAATGGACACTCAAGTGTGAAAAAAAATTTAATATGTTGAAGGAATTACTTATAACTAGTGCACCTGTGTTAAATATTGTTGACCAAAATGAAAGTTTTGTGGTATGTACATACATATGTAAGGAATCACTTGGGGGAGTCCTCACGCAAAAAGGACACGTCATTGGATATGAGTCCAAAAATCTTAAGGAACATGACAGGAATGATGCCACCCGCAACTTGTAACTTCCTTCCATTGTTCATGCCTTGAGGATGTGGAGGCATTATCTCATGTGGAAGAAATTCAAATTAAGGAAAAACCAAATTGGCCTGAAGTATCTTTTCAAACAACCAACCTTGAATTCTAGGAAAACAAGATGGTTGGAATTTTTAAGTGAATATGACTTTGATATCAAGCATATCAAAGGAAAGGAGAATAAAGTTGTCGATGAACTTAGTAGAAGAGTGCATATCATGCATGCTACTATTCTCAGTATGCATTAGTCAGACTTGAAGAGAAGAATTTTAGATGGTCTTGTTACAGACCATCATTACCTACAGGTAAAGGAAAACTTGCAGCAAGGAGATGTACAGAAGAAAATAAAGGAGTACGAGATAAAGGAAGATGGATTACTCATGCATAAAAATAGAATCTATGTTCCTAGTTCCAGAGAACTGAGGAATGGGGTACTGAAGGAAATGCATGATGTTCCTTATGTTGGACATCTTGGTTACCAGAAAACAATTATAGCGGTAAGAAGCCAGTTCTTTTGGCCAGAAATGAAGAAGTATGTTGTTGATTACATTGCTCGATGTATGGAATGTCAGAAACTGAAGGCTGAGCATAGGCACCCATCAGGTTTGCTACAGCCATTGCCAATTCTAGAGAAGAAATGGGAAGTGATCACCATGGATTTCATCACAGGACTACCCAAATGAATAAGCAACATGATTCAATCATGGTGGTGGTTGAAAAATTAACAAAGGCTACTCATTTTGTGCCTGTAAAGACAACGGATACAACGGCTAATATTGCATAAATTTTCATGAATAAAATTGCTAGGTTGCATGGGATACCTAGTACAATCATCTCAGACAGAGATACAAAGTTTACCTCTAATTTCTGGAGGGGATTGTTTAAAGGATTTGGCACAAATCTAAAATTTAGCACAAAATATCACCCCCAGACAGATGGGAAAAGAGAGAGAGTCAATCGAATAATTGAAGACAATATGAGAATGTATGTGATGGATAATCCATCTAAGTGGGAATATTACTTACACTTGGTTGAGTTTGCATATAATAATGGGTATCAAGATTCATTGAGAATGAGCCCATTTGAAGCCTTGTATGGGAGGAAATGAAATACTCCAGTAAGATGGGACAACCCAGCAGATAGAGTTTCTCAAGGACATGGAAGACCAGGTGGTCAAGATCAAGCAGAATTTAAAGGCAGCTCAGGATAGACATAAATTCTATGCATACAAGAACAAGACAGCTAGGGAATTTAAAGTAGGGGAGCATGTACTTTTGAAAGTGAATCCAAAGAAAAGCTCTTCGAAATTGGGTAGTTGTACAAAGATGGAAGCCAAATTTTGTGGTCCATTTGAAATATTGGACAGAATAGGGCTAGTTGCATACATGTTTGCATTGCATGTTTCCATGAATGTGCATAATGTATTTCATGTCTCTTTACTAAATAAATATGTACATGATCCTAACCATGCTATTGATTGGCATCTAATTCAGGTAGAGACAGAGGGAGATTTTCAGGTTTAGCCAATGCAAGTATTGGACAAAAAAGTCAAAATTCTCTAGAATTGAGTTATAGAGATGGAAAATGTTCAATGGACCTGCTACAATCCTAAAGATGCTACATGGGAGCATGAAGATGTTGTGCGGGCAGAGTACACACAACTTTTTGAATAAATTTGAGATTTTGATCTCTATTTTGTATATGCACTGAGGACAATGCCCAAAATAAGGGAGAGGGGATGTAACACCCCAGGTTTTGAACCCCCATTTTTAAATAATGTATTGTTACAATGCTGAGAGGCCAGAGTGCCCAAACAATTATTAAAATGCTAGTGTTCCCAAGACATGTAATGGTTTGATCATTATTAATAATAAACACATTGTTGGCTACTATACAGACAAGGACTAGAGTTATAAGGGGCTATGATTCCACGAGAGAGGGGGTTGAGGGGATAAGTGTTTATTCCTATTCTAATTACCTATTTTTCTAAGGGTGGGGGAACGGTTACATGAGATTCTTGGGGAATGCCAGGAGGTTCTTGATTCCCCACACAGTTACTTAAACATGCCTCTGGTCTGATGGGGGGGTTTGACTGATGGTTCGTTCATTGATTTCTTGTGCATCCATTCACTTCCCTCACGTTTTTCCATGCATTCGCTTTCCCATTCATTGATCCATCCTCATCTGTGTCTCATCTTGGGAAAGGGAACCGAATTTCTAAAGAATTAGCCACAGGATAGTTGGTTGTACTGGTCGTTGGTGCAATCCAGTCGTGACCTGAGGCCTGCATGTCTGAGATGCGTCGGCATGTGCCCTGTTTTTCTCACAACTGTGAGTCATGAGAGTTCCAGCATTGAGTTTCTGGACCAGTTGTGTTAGAGGCCCAGAAAATAAAAGAGAAGGATTGCCTGAGGGATTGTGTGGTAGAGAAGGGTGGAGGTCCATTCTCTTGGGTGGTACAGGCTGGGTAGAAGAGATTTGGGTACTTTGGATTGTTGTGGGAGTTGGGAATCCTGTGAGAGAATGAGAGCTGAATGGTTTGGGAACCCAAGCACACTCTGGAACCATCCTTCTGGATTCATAGCCCTAGCTAGGGGGTGACATTACTGTTGATATTTGGAGTAGCGGTGTCTATGGTTGGGTGGAACGTCCTTGGTCTGCATCCATTTGGTGTCATCTTTCATAAAGATAAGTTCTCTATGTTATGGTATAATTTACATGTATATGAATGTATTTTCATTGTATATTTAATTATCGTTTAATTGAATCTTTAAATTATGCATGCTTGATGTTTTTTGTTGTGCATGTCGTTAAAGTCTTTTCTTTTATGCATATTTAAATTTTAAAAGGTATCGGTAAGAGAAAGAAGTCCAAGGGTGGGCTTGAAGGTGGCATGCCCCGGCCTATGGGTGGCTAAGGATGTTACAATGCCTAGCCAAAAATACTAGCCTCTTACATCTACAATAATATTTTGATACCCTACATGCCCAACATAGGGGACATTGTGCATTTCTTTTAGCACTAAAACTCTCAACTCTTGAGAATTTGGAACATAAACTTTGTTCCTATACAAGAGAATCCTCCTTTTTATCAGGTATTTCATAATGCAATGTAATGCCAATTGATTTGTAGGAATTTTGTAAGTGCTCAATGACATTAATATTTTGTAAATAAATACTAATGAACTTCACTAGTTGTAACAATGTTAATATCTTTTTATTTTTCAAATATAAATCAAAACAATGCAATAGAAAGAAAGAAACCTAACTAGCAACAAACTAGGGTTTTTTCATTTTCATTTTCTTTCTATCAAAGAAAAAAACTAACAAAAGATTCTAAAAGAAATAAAATTGTTTGGTTTTATGTTTTAAAAATCCAAGAAAATCACAAAAGAAAAGTTTCTAACTCAAATACAAACTCAAGTTTAAAAAATGACTAGAACAACGACCACAGAACCGAGATTCTATGAACAAGACTAGTCTTGTAGTGATGCAATCCAAGAGATAAAAGGGAGACAAATATGGATAATTATTTTTCATTTTCTCTTCACATTTAAGGCCTTACCAACCTCCTATAGGCCACAAAAATTTTCGGGACCAAACTCCCCAAAAATGTCCCCGAAACAAGCCAAAACAGGGCTAAAAAAAGGTTGAAAAAAAGAAAAAAAGTCACTTTTCTGGAGGTGTACGCTTCTTTCTCCATTGTAGGTCACATGTATAATCTTATGTACGCATCCTATATCACTATAGGGAGCACGCATGAGATATGTACACACCTTATCCTTCTATAGGGTGTGTATGTACACACTTAACTCCTATATAACAACATTGTATGTATGTGTCTATTGTCAAAGGAAAGAGCGTATATACTTGGAAAAACTTGGAAAAATTAGGTCTAAATCCCAAATGAAAAATGCAACAAAGAGATCAAAAGAAATCCAAAAGAGAATGGAACCCAAAAATAAAATCCAAGAATGACTTAGAATGGTCAAAGCATCAAATAACCTTGTTTTTCTTTATAGGAATCAAAATGACAAAAAATGAGCTCAGAAAACAAAACAAAGAGTCCCAAAGCCTCAGAAGAGACCCCAGACACTTGGCCGACAAAATTTCAGACAAAAAATATTTGAAAAATTATATTATCGAAAGATGTATGCACATGCGATGAAGGCATCCTAGGTGTACAAAACTGTCTATATTGAGACTGTGATAATGCATATATACCTATAAATATTAAAAAGAGATATAAAAAGGAAACACAAAGGCTCAAGTGAAACTGGAAAAATACTCAGATGATTATAAGCTATCAATCTAAGTACAAATGATAGTCTGAAACAAAAGAAAAACACCTCAATCAAGCAAACAACAATGAAAACCAATAAACAAGCCCACTTTGGAGAAACATCCCCAGTATGGTCATTAGTTTTGCTTTTGAGGAAAATCCCCTACAATAGTGGGATATATTGCAACGTACTAATGATCGTATAAAAACAAATTCCCAAAAATACATCCAATAAAGATACAATAACTGATTTCAAAAGAAATAACTAACTACTAGGAGGAAAAGAAAGATTGACTCACCTGAAGTCTTACAGTTGATATCATTCTTGATTTCCATAGTTTCTTCTCTCTTTTCCAACTTATTTGCAACCTCCAAGAACCTTGAAGATGCAAGAATATAAAAAGAGGAATTTATACTAATAACTACCTATTAGTCTAATGAATTGTAACAGTAAAATCTCAACAACTAGTATTCTACGAAATATATGTAAAAGGATTGCAAACAAAATGTTACAAGTACAACATATTTTGAATGAAAGATATTCTATTTTTATTCAGTAGTTAAGTTAGTTACATCTTTATACATGTCCTGCATAGTTCTTCCTTGTCAAGAGAGATCCCAGGTTCCTCTACCCTTTCTCTTGTTATACGAGATAGTTTCAACAATTGAATCACCACAAGCCCAAAGATAATATAAATGGAAACTCTTGGAAATATAAGTAGGTGACCAGAATGGGGCTGGAAACAAGGGTTTCCAGGTCAAACCAGCAACAACAGGGATGTATAATGGTTTACAGACTTGGCAGGGTTAGCTAAACATAGGTTTTCTCAATGTGTGCAAGGAACCATTACCTGTCATTACCTTTATCCTTGGAAAAATGATCCTTTTATGTGGTCTCTAGTTGGTTAGAGATGGTTGAGTACGTGTAAAAGGAGTTAGACACCTAACCAAACATGTAACTCGATATTTAATTTTGCATAAATACAATTTTTTAAGCATTTTATGAAATGTGCGAGACTAACCCTTTAGTAGTATGTGTCTACATGAGTACCATAACTATGAAGGTGCATACATCTTCCAAGAAACTAATTTTTGGAATATCTCAAGGAGGTATGGGGAATAATAGTCTGTAAATAGGATAGTTATTAGGCCAACAATATCGTCAATGCTTCAAAGGTGGAAATTGACTCTATAACACTTATCCCCTTAGTTTATCCCATTTCCTTAAGCCCTTATCCCCTTTTCCCTCATGTAGTCCTATCCCCCCATGTTCTCTTCTCTAACTTGGTCTGCAACCATGATGTATTTTATTAATATATACAAGTATTATTGCAATGTAAAATTCTAGGCTCACTGACCTTTCAACATGCAGGCTCTCCAACCTAATATCACACAAACACTTTGACCCAAAACATACATACCTAGACACTCTAGCCCAAAACATATTGGCTCACCAGCCTATAAAACATATGTACATATGCATTTACAAATGGATTCAAAGTGGGGGTATTGCATTCCCCTCCCCCTTATTTTTTCACTATAATTGGTGCATTATATACAAATGTACAATCAAAATCCTCAAAAAGCTTAAAAAGTATATGGGTACTCCTCCTGCATGGTCCAATAGACCTTTACCAAGCCAATGACTTGATTCTTGGGCACTTTGACCTTCCTATCCAATATGCACATTAGTTGGACCAAGAGGTCACCCTCATGTTCGACCTAGATCACACTCCAACCAATTACATGGTTAAGATCAGGCACACACTTTTTAAGAAAAGACAAATGAAACACGTTATGAATGTGCATGGATGTAGGTAGTTCAAGCATGTATTCAAAAGGACTAATCCTCTCCAGGATTTCAAATGGTCTGCAATATCTTACTGTCAGTTTTGGGTGGCTTCCTAATTTTAGCGAACTTTTTTTAGCCTTGAATTTCAAGAAGGAATGCTCTCCCACTCTAAGTTATATATGTGTTATGACTTTGTTCACATAAATTTTCTACCTACCATGTGCAACCTTTAAGTTCTTCTTTATTCTCACCATGTTCTCTTCCATTTCCTTGAGAAACTCTAGCCCAATGATGGCTCCATCAATTGGGTAATCCCAACTCATAAGTATGTTACACCCTCTTCCATACAAGGATTCAAATGTGTTCATCTTCAAAGATGATCAATACCCATTATTATAAGAAAATTCAACTAGATGAAGATATTATTCCCACCTATAAGACTTATCCATTACATACATCCTCAACATATCCTCAATCACCTAATCGATCCTCTTCATTTTCCCATCTGACTCTAGGTGATATGTTGTACTAAAATTTAAATTTGTCCCTAATCCCTTAGATAACCCTTTCCATAAATTTGATGTGAACTTGGGATCTCTATTAGAAATAATTGCCTTAGTCACACTTTGTAACCTAGAAATTTCCTTCATGTAATTTCAATAATGTTGGTTTCCCTGTGAGTTATCTTTACTGGAATAAAATAGGAAACCTTTGTTAATTTATTCACCACTACCATGATGGAATGATGTTTCGTTATAGTCTTGTGCAATTTAGTAATGGAATCAATAGTAACAGCTTCCCATTTCCACTTAGGAATGGGAAATGGTTGTAGCAATCCAATAAGATTTTTATGCTTAGACTTTACCTTTTGACACTCTAAACATATAACTATCTAACCAACCATATGTTTCTTCATGCCTAGCCAAAAATATTGGCCTCTTACAATGACAATAATCTTTTAATACCCTGGATGCCCAACATAGGGGATATTGTGCATTTCTTTTAGCACTAAAATTCTCAACTCTTGAGAATTTGGAACATAAAATTTGTTCCTATACAAGAGAATCCTCCTTTTTATTGATTCTTTCATAATGCAATGTAATGCCAATCAATTTTTAGGAATTTGGTAAGTGTTCACTGACATCAATATTTTGTAAAGAAATACTGATGAACTTCACTAGTTGCAACAATCACCCATCATTGCTATGGATTATACAATTAAGGCTTAAAATTATCCTTATTCTTAAAAAATACACATTATTTTATGACATTTAAAAGGAAGAAGGATTCTTGGAAAATGATCATCCTTCCATTCAAACCATATTATATAGTTTTTCAGTAAAAACCACCATGTACACCTTTATCTTGGCATGACTTCATGATGCATCGATAATCTTTAAATAGAATTTAAATTGTCAAGTGGTCGACTCAATGTTGGTTGACTTGTAATCTTTGATATTTAAAAGGATAAGGATTCTTGGAAGAGGAACATCATTACATTTAGAACAAATTCTATAGTTTTTCATTAGCAAGAGCCATGTATGGATTTGTGTTGGCTTGACTTCATGCCGTGTTGACAAACTTTCAATAGCTTTTAAATTATCAAGTGGTTAACTCAACATGGTTTCTTTGTAATTTCAATTTCAATTGAGGTGCATTTTGAATTTCTATTCAAGAACTGGAAACATTTGGGCTTCAAAGAACTATGTTGATAAATTCAACATGGCATCATAAGAAGCAACACAATAATGTGCATTGATTGAAATTAATGAAATTGATTTGTTTTTCTATGGTATGAAACTCAAGAAATAATATATTATTATGATTTATGGCATTCAATGCTTTTCTACCAAGGCTTAGATTATGTTTTTAGAGTGTAGTCATTATAGGATTTTAGAGAAGCTCTTATATTTTTCCAAATAAATGTAAATGATCAAAAAAATTATGGATTAACTTCTTATATTCTATAAATATTTGTTACCATTTCATGTGACTTATTGTATTAAAAAACATAATGCAATGAATTCAGATTGTACTTGTTTTCAAGTTTAGAAAAAAGCTCTTACATTTTTCCAAATAAATTTAATTTACAAGAAAAGTTTTGGAAAAAAAATTGAATCTTTCATGGAAATTTGTTACCATTTCATACATTTGTTGTATAAAGAATGTATTAGGAAATATATTGATGGTTTTGTTAATGGTTTCAGGTTTAAAATATGACAAAACTTGATTTACAAAGAATACAACTATTTTTCCAATATTTAAGTTCTAAAGAACAAAATGAATATTGCCACTATCACGATTAATGTTGGTCATGATGTACATAGTGACACATCACTTGACTAACCTAAAAATGTCTTAAGATGAACAAATTTATAGAATTTGTGATATAAAGGAGGTTGAGGATGAGAACCATCTCCTTTGAGCTCACCTAAAAGCTATAACTTTATCCAGTTTCATAACTTGCCCAATCCTCAAGACCTCATTGCTCATGAAAACTCTAATGTTTCTCAATTCTTATGAAAATTTTAATGATTTTGCTATTTTCATTGACATAATATTCTAAACAATATTTACCTTGATTCCTTTTATTATCTAATAAACCTTATTGATCTTAGAGAGGATGGTAAACATTGTTAACATCTTTAGTATAATTGAAGAAAAAGGTAAAAGGGAATGCTTAAACCTTTTCACACATGTAATACGTTTTGCGGGAGACATGTAGCTTGAGTAAGGAGGCAATTAACAAGGGATAATTTTAAGAGAAGGGGATTTTGTTACTTGGAAAATTTATGGGAGGAGAGTGGACATTATTATGGAATGAAGGATATAAGAATGATGAATTCAGAGAAATGAGAGGGACAATGTCTTCATTTCCACCCCATGTGTACCATGTGGAAAGAAGAGTACCCAAGGTTGTTGGGTGATAAATAATGTATTTCAACGGTTCTAAATAAGGTAACAAGATGTAAGTTCAGATTCACTCCCCATCTTTAAAATTGTTGTGGAGATAGCCTTACCTCTTCATGGATGTATACATTTTTATACATATATATGTAATGTGTGCAAGTATGAACTATGTTCATCATATGGGTTATAACTTTTTTAAACACAATGGTTTAACTATTGTGTAAACTATCTACAACCGTATAGCTAATAATTACATATAACATAAGATATTATAATGGTTTTATATATCTAAGAAACTAATTAGTCAAATGTGGCCCTATAAATTGGACAACTTCATGCACAAGTCCTAGTTTAATTTCCACCAAAGCACATAGCCATTATAGATTAGTTGTGATAGATTATGTCTATTCAAACACATCGGCTTGAATATGTGGACATCTAATGCCAAGAAAAACTTGATTACTAGAGTGGATACAATCATGACTACATTGAGCATTCATGTGACCACATACAATAGCCAAAGTCACATACAACACAATTATATAGGAAATTGGTTAGATATTTCAAATTTTTGTATGATGCATTTAGGGAGTGGTGATGATGGTTACATTCTCCTCTTATCTCATTTTTTTTATTATCTTATGCCTTGTTTCATTTGTTACATGTAGAGTTTATTTTTGTCTATTTCAAGTTTTTAGATTAAGTTTTAGCTATGAATGTTGCATATAATTTTTACAAAATATTGTTAGATAATCTTGGTTTTCCTATACATGTATATCAATAAATCCTCTAGATAATAAGACCTAAATATTGATGTTGATATTTCACCTTCAATCCATTTGTCTGAAGTGATATCAAACCTTGTTCTCCATACCTTAAGCATGGTTTCCCCCCTCTAAAATGTAGGGTCGTTCAACTTAAATTTTCCAAGGTTGTTCCTAGTTTTTTTTTCTCACCCATGCATTCACTAAAAAGGTTTGTTATGTATTTTTTTTATAGAACTACCACCTATAACATTTTATCTCTTATGGTCTTTATCCCAATTTCATCTCTTCCAAATTTTACAAATTAAAAACTAGAATACAAGGGTAAACCATCTCTTCCAAATTTCACAAATTAAAAATTAGAATACTAGGGATTACCCAAGCATGTACATGGATGTTTCTTGAAATATTTATTACTTGGATCTTTTGGTGTGTACCTTATATAATATATAAATTGTACAATTTCTTGGAAGAAGGCCTACTTCATTAGTACACTATAATTAGAATATATAAAACATATTATATTCATTTTTCACTAATATAAGTAGTATATTTGATATAGTTAATTTTTAGTGTTATTCCAAGGTGGAGATTATCCCATCAANTTGTGATGTAATGTAGGTGAATTTGTAAAACTTTATCAATTTTTTTAGTAACAAAAATAATTTGATTTTATTGTAACATTTATTTATTTTGGGGGGATTCACAAGGAAACCTTATGCTAGTAATTTACAACACTCAACCATCGGAGCTAATCCATGAGAGTATAACATTTTCTCATTCACAACATGTTATTCCAATTTTATCTCACTTAAATCTACTTTGCATATATTTTTCCTCTTCCTAGAGTTTTTATATAGTTGAAATTGGACCCATACTTATATTAAATTATAGATAATATATATATAATATAATCATACTCATTTTATACTCAAACAAAGAGGATAATTTTATATAGTTAGTTTTGTCCTATGTGAAGTTATTTTCTAATTTATTTGTTTTTTATTATCATCATTATGTGTCATTTATATAGTTTTAGTATATTTAGTGGTTCTTTAGTCATTTTGAGAAGGTGTACATATCTAAACGCTATTACACAAAGAGTATATTGTATTGATAAGGCCATAAATTCTTATCTCTACAAAATCAAATTTAGTGAAAAAAATTTATAAAGTCATCAAACTTCAAAACTATGATACATGTGGTGTAAAGTTTTAATACTTATAGTGATCACAGTTTAGATTTCAAATTTAGTTTTAAAGAAATAAAAATTGCCAAGTAAATCATAAAATTTGTAATACTAAATATTTTATGTAAGTGAAGTTTAAAGTTAATATCAAGAATGATAATAAAAATCATTAATAAAAAATAGTTTCACACATATTTTATCAATCATCATAATATGGTGGATAAAAATTGTTTTTGAGATATTATATGAATTTAAAAACCAAATGAACATCACTAAGATTTGGATTATTAATGTTTATGATCTCCATAGTAAAATTGATTGTTGGAGCAACTCCATAACACCTTAAAATATAAAGGAAGTTGAGGACTACCATCACTTTTGTTTAACATGCCCTCTCTTTAATAATATAAAACACGATGTTATTAAATTCATAATTTAATTATTTTTTAGGACTTTACATGCTTTTATTTTACTATGTTCTTAATAATATAAAAATGAATTTTACAGAGTTTTGTATTTAATTACTCTAGAGGACTTTGAGGCTTTCATTTTACCATGTTCAAAACAATATTTAGTTTGATTTTCATAATTTAATTACTCAAGGGTCTTAATACTTCCATTTTACTATGTGCAAATGTAGAAATTATATTATGAAAAATATTTATTTTTATTTTTTTAGGTGTTTAATAAATTTTATGTATGGATCTCATAGGAAGATAAAAATCAACATCAACATCATTATTAATAAAAGTTTACACATGTTGTTTGTATCCCATTTTTCAACTCAAAAATAGGTTAGATAAAGAACTAAGATAAATGTTTAAAACTTTGTGACATCCAAAATCGTATCTTCTATGATGAAAATCTAAAATTGAAAATTGAAAATTGAAAATAAAATATAGAAAATATAGAAAAAAAAAAGAGAAATATATTATTATAAAAAACAATTTTAAAATGCTCCCTAACTTATTAAAGATACCATATTAAAGTTGCAAGTTTCAAAATAAAAAACTAATTTTAAGATACACAATTAAATTAAAAACTAACTCTTAAATATATAGTCAAACTTAAATATACCATTTCAGACGAATAAAGATTAAAGATTACCTCATAGGAGAATGAAGATTACCCAATTGAATACAAAGACATATTTATAATTACATTAATAAAATACTTCATACAAAATATTTCTATAAATAATAAACATATAGTAGCAAAATGTTTCCATAGGCTATTAAATATATAATTATACATCCTGAGTGGGCCTAATGGTTAAGAACATGTGTTTCCTCTTAAGAGGTCACAGGTTCAAATCCAGAGGGGGGTAGGGTATGTATACCTTCGTAGACTTTACCAGTCAAATCGTTGGACGGAGGGGGGTCCCTTGTCCCACAAACAAGGGGGTCTCATACACCAATCTGGTGTGTTGGCTTGGCTGTGACCTTAAAAATAGATTATTATTATTATTATAATTAAAAAGTACATGTTTATTGAAATATTGGAAAATAGCAGTTGCAAATAACCATCATTAAAATATTGGAAAATAGCAGTTGCAAATAACCATCATTACATCATATCATTAGTTAACAAAAATGTAGGTATAGACCGTTAGCTAAAGTCTGTAACATTTTGGAGATTTTATGCAAACAATTTCACCAGGTATCACTCCAATTAGAGGGTCTACATCATCTCAACGTCGGTGCCAAATGAGTGTAAATATTCAGCCACCAATTAATCGCGCAACAACATATACAGTTCGCATTCGCCCAGCTGTCGACAATGAATCATTCCCCATGCCACAATACTAATCGATATGTGCCAGGCATAACCGTCTACTCGGTTCCTCCTGGTTCTTGCTAAACCGTCGGATTCTCCACCACGGGTACCATCGACTTCTGCCCATAGGATCTATGCCACTACAGTCGTTGGATCTGTGCCACGTGGAGATAGAAGTGTAGGATCCATACTATTTTGGTCGTACGGTCTGAGAACTAGTTCATCCAATTTCAGACACGTGTCCAAGTTCACGCTGTAGATTTGGCTATTATATTTGTGCCACTTGGCATTTTTGTGACTGTTAGATTTTTTCGTTAAATGTCTGCCACATGGATTTTTAGTGATTGTTGGATTTAATCATCAGATTGGTGCCACGTGGCCCTTTTCCATCCATTTGATCTTACCGTCCAATATCTGCAATGTGGCTCCTTTAGATGCGTTGGATCTGGCCGTCTGATCTGTGCGACATGGCTCTTTTAGGTGTGTTGGATCTGACCGTTTGATCTCTGCCACGTGACACATTTAGGAGCATCAGATATGGTCGTCTGATTTGTGCCACGTGGCAGTGTATAGCGCGTCGGATCTGGTCGTTCGATCACTGCCACGTGGCACTTTAAAGCACGTTGGATCTGATCGTCAGATTGTTGCCACGTGGGTCTTTTTAGGCACGTCGGATCTGGCCATCCGATCACTGCCACGTGGCTGCTTAAGCCGTGTTGGATCTAGCAGTCCAATCCCTCCCAGGTGGCTTCTCTTCGACCGTGCAATTTGGTCATCCGATCACTGTCCAAAATATGACAACCCAGATCTACGGGCTGGAGAGTGCCACGTGTCGAAATTCAGCAGCATAGATTTAAGGCCAGGATGATGCCACCTGTCCATCACTGGACGACCAAGATCTACAGCCGGGATAGGTCCACATGTCGACAATCGGATGGCAGGTTGTCTTACCGTACGATGAAAATGGTACAGATGGTACACCTTCTAGCTCCACATGGCACAAAGTCGATGGCTCCAGCACAGATCCGACGGCTACGGTGGAGCAGAGCAGACGGTTCTCGTTGCTCGAATTGGACGGTTTAGCAATGAGCATGTAGCACGGATCCGATCTTTCGGTGACGGTTGGGCAAGGTTTGGGCGAAGGTTGGGCAACTCCATGCTGGGTCTGATTGAATTGTGCATGGGTAGAATTCTGCACTGCTTATCTATGCACTTCGTCACATTCAAATTCACAGTCTACCCTTCTATTCACTGGAGAGGACTATTATTGCATGTATCTACACTCTTATTTACAGTGGAGCGAGTGTTTATGATTTACAGTGTTTCTAAAAGCTGAAACTATTTCTGGTATGGAATTCAACTCTAGCTTTAATGCTCTGTTGTTATACCTGCGAAATTTTGTTGGACCCTTCGTACTTAAAGTCTACTATTTTGCACTTGTATCTCTTAGTGCACAAATGCATTGGTTGTTTTCTGCTTTAAAGTCGGCTCGACTCATTGTGGACTTACCTAATATATGGAATTGATGCTCATTAGGTTGCTGAAAATTATTGTCCATTTATGTTTTTTTATTTTTTATTTTAACAAACTTGATGGCTGTAGATTGAAACTATCACTGAAATTCTCTCGGTTGTATCTTGCCCTCATAGTTTTTTTTTGAAGCCAATCAAAATACAATCATGGGAATTCTTTGAGCTTTCAAAACGATTATTCTTGAAAGATACCACTCATCTATTGGGGCTTTGATTCATGTACCTTGTCGCCAGCTTGATTTTGATTTGACATGTGTGGCAAAAACGTCCTTGTTGACTTTTATTCAACTATGACCAACTTCTGGTCTATTGGGAATTTTTTATGCACATATTATCTTTTTTTTTCTAGAATTCTAGTATGTGTCTTCCCAACTTGGCCTCACTTCTTGTTTTCATTTGGAATACCCATCAACTCACCAACCTGTGTGACCTTGTGGGTTGAGCTAATTTGACAGTATAAAATATACTGAAGATAACCATTATTGGTTTTTCTGCATTGAAATTGATGGAGGCATTACTACCTAAAAAAATTGACTTTCTTTGAATAAATGAATAAGTCTCTGCTTGAATTTCCCAGCGATGAAGAACTACTATAAAATATGTGACTTAGTAGTCACAGATTGATAACAAAAAGAATAAAATGTCAGTGACTTAGTAGTAATAATATCTTCCATGCAAATGAAAAGATGTAAAGAGAAAGTTTTTTGTGACATTAGTGACAATTTTATTAGTGAATCTGTAATCCAGATTCCATCATATTAGTGAGAGTTTTTATTTTATACAATGTACTAAAATGGGTGCTACATAATGCAGATAAGTCGCAGTAGTGGTTTTTGGTTTGACTTGTCATAAGCTAACATGATTTGGGAGCCTTGCATAATGGATGGGTTGTTCTATTTACCTTGTGTAATTGAAAATGAAATTTATTATGATGGATAATATTGTAGTGTGTGAGAGTTTGGAAAATTAATGATATTGCAGTGTGTGAGAGTTTGGCTTAATATTATTTGTTAAAAGGTACCAATCTAAGAGTTTCCAGTTGGGTGTTGTTGGCATTATGGAAATGTAATTTGATACTGAATATGTTTTAATCATGGTGAGAATAAATGTCTCTGTTATTATCTATTCATTTAATGTCATGTTCATGTCTACCCATATTGTAGTCACAATTGTGGGACAAATTTTAAAGTTCTCGAGAATTAGAACAAGGTCATTCCATTGTCATCATACCATTAAACTAAAAACAAAGAGGACTTTGAAATTGTGATTGTAGGGCAGAATATGCAACATTTTGATGGGTAAGAGTGTAACTTTTAAAACTTTTGATGGGTTTCATGTAGGAAATTAGTATTGTTCTTTTTTTTCTTTTCCATAGATGCATAATTAGTATCTAGAATGAATACCCATGAAGTAAAACTTTAAAACGTTAAGGTTTAGGGTGTGTCACAAATTTCCATCCTTAAAATTATTTTGGATGTGTTAAATGAGAAGCCTCGGTATATAAATATATATCTTTTGTCATTGTGTCATTGTCTGTCATAAACCATGGCTTATTACTAATATTGTAGCCTTGAAATCTCTAAAAAATAACTTGAGTAATTTTCTTTAAGATTTTACTTTTATCTTGGTGTCACTGTGTGCCATAAACCATGGCTTATTACCAATATTGTAGCCTTGAAATCTCTAAAAAAAACTTGAGTAATTTTATTTAAGATTTTACTTGTATCTTGGTGCCATTGGATTCAAGAGTAGGATGCCACTTGATAATAAATTATGATACATTATTGAATTTAAATATATATCCTTTGGCATTGTGTAATTGTATGTCATAAACCATGGCTTATTACCAATATTGTAGCCTTGAAATCTCTAAAACAAACCTGAGTAGTTTTCTTTAAGATGTTACTTTTATCTTGGTGCCATTGGATTCAAGAGTAGGATGTCACTTGATAATAAATTATGATACATTATCAAATTTGAAAGATTCATGGCTCCTTTGAGTAGAGAAGAGGCATTGTGAAACAAATATGCTTCTAGTATGCTCAAGTTGTTTATATAATATATATATATATATATTTTAGAGAAAATAACTTATATGTGTTTTTACTATACTATCTTCTTTGGTCTTAGTGTTTGGAATTCTTCACTATTCTTGAAAACCTTCATTAGGGTCTTTGGTCTTAGTGTTTGGAATTCTTCACTATTCTTGGGATGATCAGGGGAAGCTCATACTCTAATTCAATTTAGCTAGGACTTATTGTGCATTAAATTGAACTTCAAACCTCCACCTTAATTTTATTTAACTAGCAAGGAAATTGATTTAAGGGCTTCTTCTATAACTTTACCTTCCAAATTGGTTGTAGGAAGAAGAGATGGTAGATTAAGAACAATTCCACTATGGTGAATACCCTCAATGAATACATCATCAACTAGCCCATGGCACACAAATATAGCTGGTCTCACATTTGTGCATGCTCATCTAACAATTCAAATAAAAAGGCTTGAGCTACCCTGGTGAGGGTATTTGGTTGTAGGGTGGATAAATATGATCCAACTCATCCATTAGGGGTTTGAGATGAGACTCAGTATATTAATAAGAACTTGGGATTTCAGTCAAGCATAGGTAATCCACTTGTCAATGGATCATAAATGATGTTGTTTATCAATCTCCTGACCTATAAATAATAAATAGAAATTAGATTGATTAGGAAATGGTTGTTCTAGGGATGGTAATCAATGAGAAAAGCATGTGGGGAAAGAGTCTGGGTTCGAACATTGTAGTTTCCTTTGGTTGCCTAGTCATTCAATGGTTTCCCATAGTTTTAAGATTCTAATCTATGGTCTACCTAGACTATTGTTGAGTGTGTTTCTTCCATTGGGCATCGATGCATGAAAAATGTGCAACATCTCGTCCAACTGTTACCCATGAATTCACACATGTGTGATATTTGGAAAATGGATGATGAAAACTTACTTGATTTGTTGAATGCATGAATGGGCCCAATGTTAAGCCATTTATGCAAACCTACACCTATGTGTTGAATGAAAACCTACAGTTATGGGTTGAATGTCAATTTATCACCAACATTTGTTACATATGGCAAAGATATAGGGCGATCAAGCAAATGATCGAGGTTAGTCCCCTCAAAACTATATTTCTTTATGCGTTATCCATTACTAGGCACTTAGCTAACTTTAGGTTAAGTTTCAGTGCACTAAGTGTTAGCAACTATATTCCCTTCTAAACATTAGCATCTTGTTGAGTCTATAAAATCAAGACCGATACAAATGCAAAGGAAACACCTAGTTCGATTCAATTTATTTACATAACTCATTTTAGGTTTCCATCTCTTCTGTCTATTCCTACCACTAGTTCACTGTGATTTATTAGGTTTAGGCCTTTCTTTGTTAATATATAAGTGATTTTTCCCCTGGTGGAAACCTTCTGGTTAAGAGAAAGTCACCTTACAATCAACATTAGGTACTTTTTACGAGACCTCTACTAACCAATCATACAAACACCCATACTTTGAATAGTTATGATGCTCATGCTATGTATGAGGAATTATGCTTTCCACTTATGATTATAATGGAAGGAGTGTTGTGCTATTCATGGAAGTACATAGAAAGGGAAAACATAAGTAGGTCATGGAAGTCAAAATCATCCTCGAAATAGGAGATGCTAGACTAACCATTTCTTAAGGAAGCATGATGTTACTATTCTAGATGGAAAGATTTTGTCCCTTGAAACATTGGTGGGGCTTCAAGACAATAGGACACATATTTAGGTTGATTCCACAATTCCAACACCTAATGGTGTAAAGATTGGTTTTATACCATCCACTTTTGTTGAGTTATGTAAAGTAGAGTATGCCCTTTTTTTATATAACATGGGTTCTATGATCCGATTATAGATGCAATTATAATAGGTTGAGTTTAAAGGATGATTTACAAAAAGTGATAATTCCCCATGTCGACACAATAGAGTGCCCATCACTCTCTTTTTTCTTCTTTGAATGATTCATGGAATGGCACCTCTTCCCTAGTGTTGAAGCATAAAGCTACC
>SNQJ01S0003647.1:116235-131591 GCA_010110895.2 Picea sitchensis | reverse complement strand
CTAAAACAAGGAACAATCTAGGATGTGTATTAAATTTGAATAAGCTAGCATATTGTTTACTGACCTATCCAATAGTGTTTATATTCAAATTATTGTTACAATTTTAGGGCAGATCGACCAATCTCTTATTTGTATATGTTTCTTTATTGTGTACAAATGTCAGTCAAAGAGTTAGGGCACTGACTTTAATTCCAATCAAAATCATGGATTAATGGTGAAATCTGATCCTCCCACATATGACTGAAAGCAATTCATTATGCTCGGTTATCCTTCCTTTTAATATTTTTCAAAATCAACTTTGTTCTAAAACCCAACTATGTGTTCCATCAACAATCCATTTTCCTCCATGAATTGAGAATAACCTCTCCAAACTCTTGAGTTGTATCAATTTCGACAGTTGCTAAAGTTGTAGGTGTTTCTCGATGAGTGTCCATAACTACAAACTCTATTCTCTGTGTGCATGCCCTTTATATATTCCTATGTTCTCCCCATATCCCTAAGAAGAATTCCTTATGGTCCTTATGATTACCTTCAATACATTCAAGAAAGGTAAAAGGGCCCTCTTTCCCATTTTTTTTGCCACCATAATAATGGATATATAGGGTCTAGCTACAAGCCAACCAATTTTTTTTTCTTGAGCTTCGTTGCAAATATTTTCAACATTTTTATTGTGATCTGATTGATCCCTATATATCCTTGATGCTAGATATGATGAGGGTTTGAATCTAATTCATTTATTACACATCTTACCTAGATATCAAATCCTATTGGTCATGTATTACATTTTCATATCTAATTTAATGCCCCTAGCCATCCTTCTTCAGATGCACATTTGAGTCATCAAGGGTTAATTTTTCTACTTTTTTTGTACCCTATTTTTTTTCAACATAAGTGTACAAAGTTTAAGTTTCTTGTACCCTATTTTTTTACTGTTTTTTGTACCCTATTTACAGTGCCCAGTTGACTAAATGGAAAGTCTGAGGCGACTTCAACGCATTAGAATGTTCCATCGGATTTGAAGCCTCATCTTGAATATGTATCAAATTTGAATCTGGATGACGATGTGAAACTAAATATATATCGTGCCGTGATCTAACATGTCAATATCTTCGTTGTTTATTTCACTTTAGAAATAACTTGTATGCCCAATTTAGGAGCCACTTGTCTTAATGTATCGCCACATTTATTTTTGTTTATGACAAATTCACTATTTTACCTCTTTTAATTACATCTTTTTCACAACAAGTATGAGGGTTTTATTTAAAAGAAATATATTATAATTATAAGTATATTTTTAAGGCGATAAAATTTATTATAATTATCAACATTTATTATTATTATTATTTATGTCTAACTTGTTTTTATAAAATATATGAGTAACATCTATGAAATGCATGTCTATGGAGGTTGTTTTATTTTGGACACTAATGTGTGGTCCTTTTTTACATGTCCATGGAGGTTGCTTTATTTTGGGTACTTGTGTGTTGTGTGTGGCCTTTTCTTACATGGAAAAAAAAAAAAAAAAAATAGGACATACTAAATTATATTTTATCATATTTATATTATGATTTTTTTAATACAAATAAAATCTAATTTTAATGGACTAAATTAATGGTTTAATCTAAATTTTAAAGGCTTTTATAAAATATTTAAATTTTTTCATCATTATTATAAATATTATATTAATTCTTAAATTATTATTTTTTTTTTGTTTGTTAATTTGTGCAGGACCTGTGGCTTGAGAAACCGCGACTCAGGGGCATCTAAGCCGTCAAAATCACCCGGGGATCGCACCCGGCCTGAGCCACACCAACCCTTAACATGGTTGGATTTTTTGTCCCCGCNATCGCACCCGGCCTGAGCCACACCAACCCTTAACATGGTTGGATTTTTTGTCCCCGCAGGTTTCGAACCGGTGACTTTAACATCACGGAGTGGCTTAACAACACACTCCGTCACCGACTGTCCTACACCTCGGGGACTAATTCTTAAATTATTATTAAAATTATATACATATCTCAATTTTTTAAATATTATTATAAATATTATGTTAATGTGATTGCATTGTTCCATATTAAGTGATATATAATTACTTTATAATACATCTATAATGTGTATAAATAATTGATAGTGTTTATTAATCACTGCACCTATAAATAATAAATAGAAATTAGATTTATTATGCAATGGTTGTTCTAGGGATGGTAATCAATGAGAAAATCATGTGGGGAAAAATGAGGGTTTAGACATTGTAGCTTCCCTTGGTGTCCTAGTTGTTCAACGGTTTCCCATAGTTTTATGATTCTAATCTATGGTCTACCTATACTGTTGTTGAGTGTGTTGCTTCCATAGGCCATCAATGCAATGAGAAATGTGTAACATCTCATCCATATGTTACCCATGAATTCACACCTGTGTGATATTTGGAAAATGTACGGTGCAAACTTACTTGATGCATTAAATGCATGCATGGGCCCAATGTTAAGAGATGTATGAAAACCTACATTTACATGTTGAATAAAAACCTATACTTTTGGGTTGAGTGTCAATTGAGCGATAATGGCATGTTAAACACATGTCTATTTAGCACCAACATTTGTTACATATGGAAAAGATATAGGGAAATCAAGTAAATGATTGGGGTTAGTCCCCTCCAAACTAGATTTATTTATGCTTTAGCCATTACTAGGCCCTTCACTAGCTTTAGGTTAAGATTCAATGCACTAAGCATTAGCAACTGTATTCCCTTATAAACATTAACATCTTGTTGATTCTATAAAATCAAGGTCGATACAAATGTGAAGGAAGCACCCAGTTCGATTCAATTTATTTACATAATTTATTTTAGGTTTCCATCTCTTCTATCTATTCCTCCCACTAGTTCACTATGATTTATTAGGTTTAGGCCTTTCTTTGCTAATATATAAGTGGTTTTCCCCTTGGTGGACACCTTCTAGTTAAAGGTTGGTCCCCTTACAATCTACATTAGGTACTTTGTACGAGACCTCTACTAACTAGTCATTCAAACACTCATCCTTTTGATAGTTATGATGCTACTGCTATATATGAGGAATTATGATTTCCACTTATAATTCTAATGGAAGAAGTGTTGTGCTATTCATGGAAGTACACGAAAATTGAAAATGGAAGTAATTTGAAACTAGCCTCAAAATAGGAGATGCTAGACTAACCATTGCTTAAGGAAGCATGTTGTTACTATTCCAGATGGAAATATTTTGTCCCTTGAAACATTAGTGGGGCTTCAATACAATAGGACACCTATTTAGGTTTATCCCACAATTTCAACACCTAATGGTGTAAATATTTTTTTTATACCATCCACTTTTGTTGAGTTATGTAAAGTAGATTATGCCCTTTTTTTTTATCTAACATGAGTTCTATGATCCAATTACAGATGCAATTACAATAGGTTGAGTTTAATGGATGATTTTAAAAAAATTACAGTTCCCCATGTCGACATAATAGAGGGGGCATTGTCTAACGGTTTTACATTTTGTCCCTTTTCATCGGAATCCGGTGACATAATTTTGGACAGAATCATAGTTTTATATTGTTTAAATTACATTTTTGAATGCATAAATGGATTTAGTGTGTTGCCAAACCCTTGGGGAACTCATTTTATACAGACTTAGTCCCTCAAATTTGAAGATCCAACAATTTCTTCTCGAATTTTAGGAAAATCTAAACTGAAAAATTCGTCAAAAAGGGCTAAAACGTAGAATGTTTAGACTACGGCCAATATAGTTCCCATCACTCTCTTTTTTCTTCTTTGAATGGTTCATGGAATGGTACCTCTTCCCTAGGATTGAAGCCTAGAGCTACCTATGACCTGACATGAACTTTTACCCCCTATCTTACTCCCATAAATATGGCATGTACTAAAACAAGGAACACGATAGGTTGCGTATTAGATTTGAATAGGCTAGCATATTCCAAATGCAACTGAATTAGATCTTCTAATAGAAAACTAAGCCATCATGGTGTGTGTACTCTATTGTATATTATTTCACGGTTTGCATTTTTTTAGTTAACCAAGTTAGAGTTTCTTCATTTTTTGTGGGTTAAAATTGCTTCTTTGCAAATATGAGATTCATTGCATAACATTTTAGAAGTGTTTAATGACTATGGTGCAGAATGTTCCTATTTTATTTGTGTTATAATATGCTAGTATTATTTCTGGTGTAGAATGCACTATCATGATTATACTACATAATTTCATGTTATAATTATCACAACTTTGTTCCAAGTATTATTGGTTCCCAACGAATCAAGATTTCTATATAAGAAGTAATTGTTTATACTCTGTGCGTATGGTATAACTTAGGGGTATAATCTACATACATTATGCTCTACTATGAGATGTTATTGAATTACTTTCCATAGTTAGTAGTTGACTTGTTGGACTTTGAAATGCATGTGTTTTAGCTGGCACACTGAGCATTCAAAGAGATCAATTGATGACACATATGTTGTCTCGAGAATTCAAAAACATAGTTAAATATATTTTTAGATAATCCTAAATCTGGTGTTTCTATGTTTTGAATACAATGAGATGACTAGCGCATATTTACAATAGAAATAATATACATAGGAGGTGCATTACTTTATAGAGTTGTTCCATAGACCAAAATTATGTAGTGGCATTAGAGAGGTTGTGATTGATTAACAAGTCACTTATCACATTATTAGTCATTTACCCATACAATTATGTGCTTTATGAGTAGTTTTTTAAAAGTGCCTAACTTCTAACACATGTTTCTCTTTTGCATTCCTTATCTTGGCTCAAAGCATTTGTAATCCTTATATTTATTACTAAATAGATATATTGTTTACATCATAATTGCTGCATGAAATTGGGTTGTCATTTTGGACACCACTTTGTATATCTTATGTAGGAGGATCAAAAGAGAGTTCTACCAAGGATTCAAGTAGTTAATTTTCAACCAAATTGCAGTTTGTTAAACAATCTAGCATTGACTATCCTTGCAATATGTTGGAGTGTGAGTCCAACTCCATTTCACTTCAAATGGTTTCTTGCTTCCTTTTTTAAACCATTTAGTAAAACTGAGAATGTTTAAAGTTGTAGCATGGAAAAAAATTGAACTAACATGTCACTTGAAGAAGTTATTTAATCTCGATAACATGCATTGTAAGGTGAGGTATGGTAGATGTTTAAATATGAAATATATATGGACTTGTGCATGTCAAACTATACTCAAAATATAAAGTAGATGAATGAATTAAATATAGTTATATTTCCAACATTGAGGTCAAGAAGAGATTGAAGAATTTGAAATCTAGGTGAGTTGTATTCAATACATTAACTACCTAGAATGGCAACATGGATTGAATTTTTTTTTTGTTTCTTTTTGTTTTGATTATAACTTAAATTGTTACGAAATATACAAAATATAAGTATTTCCATGCATCTTCTTTTTGTTGTTTTTATGCCCTATATTATGTATAGGGCAGGAGCATGAGCATGATTAATGATTAATGGTATATAAGGAATTTTACATGCATAAAGGCAATAAAGGAGATAAAATATATAAGGAAACCTTAACTAGAAAGAAAACACAGCGACTAATTGCTATGCAACGTACCCTTGTTATAAAGAGGTAAGTAAAAAGGTTTCTCGAAAGTGGAAAGAATATGCCATGTGTCAAGTGAATATAAATCCATCTAGCTTAGTCACGTGTCTAAAAATAAAATGTCTTATGTGATTTTATGTAACATACCCAACCGGCTAAAAATGGAATTAAAAATGCCCCATGCATATAAAATAAACCAAGGGGAACCAGGCCCATATTTTTTCTCATGCAACTAACAACATATTTAAAAAAATGAATACAACCATTCAACAAAACACAACAACATTAATATTAAACATTACATACCAGAATTAACATAATAGCCATAACAAAAAACCTATATGTTTATAAAATAACCAATATGTTGTGTACGGAGGATGTTCTTCCCAACCATAAGGTTGTTGTTCCAATTCTCAATAGCAAGTCACCCCCCAACTAAGACTGTGAGTGCATAAGCAGATCTAGCCATGTTGGTTGTTCACTCTCCACATTCTACAACCCAATAACCTAGGTTCTTTTCTAATAACAATTTCAACCCACCATCTCTCTTTCCCTCAACGTGTACAACCCAAGGAATGATATCCCCCTTCTTAGCCACATAGTCCCTCATGCATTCCCACTTCCCTCCAGGGATCTAGTGCATTCAATTGGATAAGAATATCACAACTGGGGACTTCAAGAAATCTGAGTTGCTCTAGGATTTCTCACAATAGCCTTCTCAAGGCTCTTGATCCATTTCCTCAACAGGAAAATGCACCACATATACACATCCCATTTTTATAGGCACACCGGTCAAAATTTCAGCATAAACACAACCCAATAATGGTTGTCCTCAAGCACATCATGGTTGGTGCTCTTCTCAACACCCAACTCCCCTCTTGTTCTCCCAAAATAAACAAGTAAAAATTGTCCCCTTTTCCCATTTGAATTTCCTTTTATCCCATGCATGTCGACCCTCACATTTACCAAGGTTGATTGTACTTAGACCCATGCTCTCAATTACTAGGTGAGATGACTTCCTCACCCAACCTCTTACATGCATTCAATGATTGAGTGTCTAATAAGTCAAAGGAGGATTAGATGGTAATGACACATTAACTCAGGAAAAATGACATGGGTTTCTCCTTGTACCCCCCTTTAAACCCCTCTTTTTTGGAATCATAGGCCCCCATCATTACTGTCCCTCTCCTATCATGGCCAACAATTATTATTTTTATTAATTATTTCAATGTACATAACACATAGTTCAAACCTCAACCATATTAATCAATATGGGCTCTTCTCCCCAAACATATCGAATGACTAGCCTAAATCACATTTATACAATTACATTATAATTTGTGGGGATTAAAACTAGGGATGATACATCCCCTCCCCCTTATTATTTCACTTTCCTAAGTGCACAATACTATACAGGTGTACATACATATCAAAATGCTAGGAGATCTAGCCTTTAATCAACATATGTTAACATATTACAACATCGCCCACTATCTATGAGCCCCCACTACAAGTAGTGCACAGGCCCAAACAAAGTGTTTCAGATGAGATCCATGCCCCCAATTGTTGTATTTGAGACCCATTCTATTAAAAATACTTCCCAAACCCATGACAAAGACCACCAAAGGAGGGATGAAGGTATAAGACATATTTGTAGTGTGGATCCCATCTACTTGTGAGGAGGATTGAACCCTAGGGTCTAAGAAGGAAATATAGAAGTTGAGTCATTAAAACATATAATCCCATACCCAATTACCCCATACTCCTCTTGTAATATACATATAATTTATATTTCCTTAAGAGTCGTATAAAACATATAACCCTTAACCCATTTATACCCTAAGACCTATACCCAATAAAAACTAATTTCTAACCCTTATAATTAATAATCTAATCCATAATGCTTATAACACCTAAAATACCTAACACATATAACTATTAACGCGTAACCTTTAGCCCATAAGACTTAAATTACCTAACCCCTAACCCTTATAACACTTAACCATTGAAAACCTTATTCCATATAACCCCTAACTACTAGCATATAACCTTAATATCATTTCTCCTAACTAATAAACCCTAACATTAATAACCTCTTACACCTAACCCTTGATTCGAATAGTCCCTAACACTTATAACTCTTACCCATATAATTATTAAACCTTATAAGCATTAACTCATATTATCATTAATTCTTAGAACATATATAATCATTAACCCCTAACCTATATAACATATATAACCCTTATCCATTATGACCCTAACTAAAAAACCATAGAACTCATATATTCCCTAATGTTTAATATAATATCTCAATTAAATAACTCTTATAACCCCTAACTCATAATTCTCACCCATTGTGTACCCATAATAGAACCCCTACACCTTGTAAATGTTAGAATCCCTAAACCCAATAAAACCTAATCTTCAATCACAAAAAATATAACCCCATTGCAAACCATGTAGCCCATGTACATGAATTCTAATTTACACGACACATGTAGTGAAAGTATGGTCTATGTAGCACATGTACGTGAATTCTAATTTACGTGGAACATGTAGTGCAAGTATGGTCTATGTAGAACATGCACATGATGTTGGAATACTAAGAGGGGGGGATGAATCAATATGAGCACTTTATTATCACTTTTAACCACAATATGTAATCGTTAACATCATCAAAAATATATCATCAATATATCATGAGAAGTATAAATCAACAGAACATAATAGACATCCACATAAACACAGTACACCAGAATTAAATGGAAACCCAAATGGGAGAAAACCACTGGATGTTTTTCTTATATATCAAAATAATACATTCATTGGAAGCACCAAATTCCCAATTCTCTAGATACAACTAGAAGGAGGCTACGCCCCCCTATTTATAGGATCCAACCTGAAGGAAGCTATAACTCCCTGAATTCTATGGCTCCAACCAGAAGGAGGCTACAACCCCTTGATTATCAGGATCCAACCTAAAGGAAGCTCCAACTCCCTGTGTTCTCCGACTCCAAGCGGAAGGAGGATACAACTCCATTTCCTTGCCTCGTCGCACCTCCCTGAAATATAAGTGTAGACCAACTGTCACTACCATAATCACTGCCACTGTCACTTCCATTGTCTCATCTATTAATATTATGGTAGCTACGTGAGGTATTTACCTCCACGAATGAACCTAACGAGAATAGAAGACTCTGGGAAGCAAGAGAAACCCTAATGAGTTAGCTAATAACCCTAGAAGCCTTGTCGGCTCAAGAAGATAATTTATATTAGGTTATTAGCCTCCAAGAGAAGAAGTCGGCTAGAAATAATAATAATATACTGAACAGACACTTATCCAGAAGGAGAAGTCGGCCCCAAAAAAACTGGCAGAACTACTATAAATACAGGGCGCCAGTTCTCATTTGTAGCATCTCAGAATTGCAGTTCCTAGTTTTGGTGTGCACTGCAGCTCCAGTTTGGTGCGCATGTGTGGAGGAGGACTGCAGGTGCAGCTGTAGCAGCAGCTAGTTTCAGTATTGGCTTGGACTATCTATTGGCGAGGGTTTGGACTATCTGATCAGTATTTTGTGTTGTGCTATCCTTGGGGAAAGGTGCGCTACCCTTTGTTTGGCTATCTAGCCTAGGGTTTGCTTCCAGAGGAATTCTCAGTCAAGGTTAAGGTGCTTGGAGGGAGGCTTTGGCCTATGGTTGGGTGACGAAGGTATCGTCAATGGTAAAACGATCACACCATCTTCTATATTCTAACAGGTTATGGGCCCACACCCCTTCAGTCAGCCTAAAACGCTGGAATTAAACATAGCCACTAGACATTGAGCTCGTTGAGGAACTGTCGCTATGGTTACTAGCAGGAGCAGTTTCCAAAAGCACTGTAGCTAGGGTTACTAGCAGAAGTAGTTGCAGAAACCCTAAACCTCTTGTTGAGGCACCTTAAGTGACGAGATTGACCTAATCTCTAGATAGATCAGTGCACCCTAGCCCAACGCATCTCCTGGTACTCTCAGAAGGCCAAGACGTGAAGTTTGAATTTATGGTCAAATCTAAGGTTTGACCAAGTCAAGCAAGCCATGACGAACTCTATGAAGTCTGAGAACAAGCTAGATGGAGCCTCTAACTTTAGAGCATGGAAGACAAGAATTGACCTCATCCTTGCTAAGAATAAAGTGTTGGATATTGTGAAAGGAAAGATCGTGAAGCCAGAGTTTGAAGAAGGAGAAGAGAAGGAACTGTAGAACGTTGCAGCTATGGAAAAGTTCAAAGATGTTGACATCAATTCCATGAGTATCATAGTGGATTCCATAAAATACCACTTGATACCCTACATCTCCCATCTTGACTCATTGAAGAAGATGTACGATGCCCTTACAAATCTCTTCTCAGTCAGAAACATTGGACAAGTTATGAGTCTGAAGAATGAGCTCCGTGACTTGAAGATGAATGATNAATAAAAAAAAAATGTGTAAATAAAACACATAAGATACATAATACAATAGAGACACATATATATTTGGTTCACCTAGTGTGGGCTACGTCCACCAGAGAAATTGTCACGTCCTTCCTTTATTATTATCCAACAAATGAAGGGATAAAACCTACAACACACTCGGTGTAACTTCCTCTTATTTCTCTCACACTCTCCTCACTCAGAATACAATATTCGCAATGATACATAGCTGCAATACATTTCCCTCATAAAAGAGGGTTTCCTTCTAGGGGAAAAAAACCTAACATAACTTATAACGTCAGATATACGACCTTATAATGAACGGTCCAGATTTACTATGAAATTACAATATACATTTACAAGGAAATTTTTCCTTCAGGGGCTTCACCCCCGGACCCCCCAGTCGGGGGAATATCCCCCCTTGCACTCCCCCACGTGGAGGGTTGTACAGTCTTCCAGGGTGTAAATTATTCATGGGGTATAAACACGTCTGAAAACAAAAGACCTCTGGATCAGGAAGATAATAAGGCTCCACAACCAACAGTGGATAAGTTGAGCAAGGTGGCTCATTTTATTCCCATAAAATCTAATTTTAAGGTTATAGATGTTGCCAATGTTTTTATGAAATAAAATTTCATATTGCACAATTTTCCAAAAACCATAATATCATATAGGGATGCTAGGTTCACCTTGAATTTATAGAAAATCTTGTTTACAATCTTGGAAACACAATTGGAAATTAGCACGGACTACCATACTCAAACAGATGGTCAGACTGAAAGGGTGAACATAGTGTTAGAATACATGTTAAGGATGCATGTTATGCACCAACCCAAGCAGTGGAAAGAATATCTACCATTGGTATAATTCACATATAACAATGGCTATCAAGAATCATTGAATATGAGCTCATTCGAGGCTATGTGTGGCAAAAAGTGCAGAGTTATGATCATTTGGGACAGTCCAGTGGACACAATCACACTTGGACCAGGATTTTTGAACGAGATGGAACACACTATGGTCAAGATAAGACAAAACCTGAAGGTTTCCTAGGATAGACAAAAGAGTTATGTTGATAGCAAGAGAACCCACAAAGAATTTAAAGTGGTATACCATGTGTAGCTCCGAGTGAAACCCAAAAGAAGTTCCCTAAGAGTGGGGATGTGTACTAAGTTGGCTCCCCGATATTGTGGACCATTTGAAATCCTAGAGAGAATAGGACCAATAGCATACATACTTTCCTTACCACCTACTGTTAGAGCTCATAATGTATTCCATGTGTCTTTGTTAAAGAAATATGTACATCATTCTAATCATGTTATTGATTGGATTGTAATACAGGTGGAACAAGAAGGATAATTTCAGCATGAACCCCAATGCATCATGGACAGGAAAGAAACAATTCTTTGAAACCAAGCCATCGTGCAGGTCAAGGTGCAACAGAAGCACTTTGGAGCTGATGAAGCTACATGGGAGTTGGAAGATGCCATGAGATCTACATACCCATTTTTTTTTACTATATAATTGTATATACATGTTGTTTTAAACATTGAGGGCGGTGTTTCTTTAAGAGGGAGGGGAATATAACACCATGTTTTCCCCTGAGACTATAATTATGCTAAGGTTACATAATTTATGTTATGGTACATGTGATTATTTCTAATTTAATAAAAACACCAAACCACTGAATGAGAAGGAACAACCTTGACAGTACTGGCCATGATACTCCAGAAGAATTTGACGAAGTGGGGATTGATTGAATGGTTGAGTGCAAAAGAAGTTGAAATGCAATAGTGAGGAAAAAAGGAAGCTTTCTGACAAGCTTACTTAATCTTGTTAAGCATAACCTCACACCTTCAGCGTACCAGACCTCTGTAGAGCCATGTGACCAGTAAAATAAGTCACAGGGATAGTTGGAACAATTAGTGACTATTAGTAGTTGGCCCCTTGAAGAATAAAAGGGCCAATTAAATTACCTGATAGCACGACTCTCTAGGTCGCGTCTGTAGGAAGCCATGATAGTCTCGAGGGGACTGGAAAAGAATGAGTAAAAAGGTAGAAAAACACCACAAAAAAGAAACAGAATGACAAGAACACGAAGAGTAGAGAAGAAGAGAGGACGCACGCAAGGGTGCACACACACAGACAACATAACAATCTAGAGAACAAGCAGAGCATGTGAGTACTGAGAACTCATGGGATGAGAAACACATCACGCATATATATTCAGGAACATCGATCGAAGAGAGAGAAGAAGAATAACTTTCCTTAAAGAAAATAGGAAGCTTGCCTAAACTATTGATTATCACCCTGAACATAGATGACCTGGATCCCGAGTTGGAGAAATATTGGGCTACAACTTGGTTCTTACTGGATAGAAACCATCATTGGTAAGGGGAAGTCCTCGAGGGACTGTTTATCAGAGAAGGGACTCCCTTGTGTGGAGGAAATCCAGTTGAGAAACCACCTAATAAACCTATAGAGACCTTGAGCTCAATGGGAAGTGGGAAACTTCTGTTGTGTAAGAGAGTGGGAAAAAGAGTAACCTTCCTAGATCATCGTGAGCTTGGAACCCAACAGAGTCAACTTCCATTGGTGGTATCATGGCTTGTCATGGGGGTGGCATATTGTATGAAGGTACTCTACACTAAGGCCTAAGGTTGGGAGGAAAGGCATCCTCTCTCAGTCATTTGGTGTTGTCTAATTTCCTTGTCAAATAAGCATCTAACTTATCTTGTTAAAATTGAATATGAATGGTATGTGTATGTAAATGTCTGATACAATGGGAAATGTAAATGCTTACAAAGAATTATGTGGAATCTCTGATAAATTAGTTATGTTTCCATGGCATTTAATTCATGTGTTAATTTGTGAAAATGAATGAGTATGAATTATTGTATCCCCAAAGACCTTATTGTATTAGAGGAAAGTTTGCAGGATATGGAAAAATACATCATTCAACCAGTGATGGGGTGTCATGTAACCCGAGAAATTCCTTGTGAGAAAATGAGGACCCTGAATCTCGAGAGAAACCCCAAATCTGTTATGCAGGGCCGTAAGCTCTGTAATGTCTTGCACATTCATGAATATGAAATACCAACGATGGTGAAAGAATTTGTATAGACTTTAGAATACCTGGACGAAGCTAGGAACTTACTGGTTGAATCAACGGTCATAAATGCTTCTGACACATCTCACGGTTTCTTGACTAGTAAAAGTTTGGCGACGATCATAAAGGTAGAGGGGAGAACGAGAGTCATTGATCTGGTCAAGATGACAAGGGGATATTTATGTTTTCGATTCTATGTGCATCATCATCGATGATCCAAAGTGGAAGAGGAAATTTTCCAGGAGATGTCGACAACGTGATGGCACAAGAGTTGATGAGAATTGTTGATTTGTGCTCATATGAGCATATCCTTCATTGTCGATCTTTGGAAGATCACACTTAGGTTATGAAAGAGGATGAGGATGTCATGATGAATGGGTAGTTGGCACTTTTCCAAAGTGAATTTCGGCAATGATGATAGGCTTATGTGGGAAGAAGCTCCACAACAATGAGTTGGGGCATGCGTTGTGATGCTACCATGATGGAGGGAATGAATGAGGAAGTGCCACATGGAAAAGTGTTGGATATTGAACTTGTAAGTCTAACATACCATAGGAGGCCATAACCTATGATCCCGAACATGAAATTAAGCATAATTGTAATCGTTGGAAATCTCTTGACGAGCAGAAAACAATGGTTCCCTCAAGGAGAGGTATTGAGGTAATTGAAGAAAGATGAAATGTTAATGCCCCACTCCTTAAAATGTTACTTATGAGGTTGGGTGTGTTACATGTGCAGACTAAGAGGAAGGAGAGATTTCTAGTTGGAGGTATTGCAAGAATTATGAATTGGGAAATCATTAGGTATGGTTTGGGGCCAAAGTGCCTATGTGTACATGTTTTGGGTTGAAGTGCATATATGAATATGTTAGGTTGGAATGCATGTGTGACATTATGCTATAGAGATTATATGTTGATTAAAGGCTAGAGAGCCTAGCATTATGATATCTATGTACACATGTATGGTGTTGTGCACTAAGGACAGTGCAAAAATGGAAGGGATGTAACATCCCTAGTTTTAATCCCCACAAATTATAATGTAATTGTATAAATGTGATTTAGGTTGGTGAGTTGATATGTTTGAGGCAAAGAGTCTGTATTGATTAATATGGTCGAGGACCGGACTATGTATTATGTACATTGAAATAATTAATAAAATAATAATTGTTAGCTATGATATGAGAGGGATGGTAACGATGGGGAGCTATGATTCCACAAAAGAGGGGGCTAAATGGGGGTCCAAGGAGAAACACATGTCATTTTTCCTGAGTTAATTTTTCATTACCATCTAATCCTCATTTTTCTTATTAGACACTCAATCATCGAATTCATGTAAGAGGTTGGGTGAGGAATTCACCTCACCTAGTTATTGAGAGCATGGGCCTGAGTACAATCAACCTTGGTAAATGTGAGAGTAAAAATGCATCGGATAAAAGGAAATTCAAATGTGAAAAGGGGACAATTTTTACTTTTTGATTTTGGGAGACCAAGAGGGGATTTGGGCGATGAGATGGCCAACCATGTTGTGCTTGAGGAAAACCATTATTGGGTTGTGTTTATGCTAAAATTGTGGTCGGTGTGCATGTGAAAATGGGATGTGTGCCTTTGGTGCATTTTCCTATTGAGGAAATGGATCAAGAGCCTTGAAAAGGATATTGTGAGAACTCTTAGAGAAGCTAAGATTTCTTGGAGTCCCCAGTTGTGATATTATTATCTAATTGAATGCACTAGAGCCCTGGAGGGAAGTGAGAAGGCCCAAGGGACTGCGTGGCATAGAAGGGGGATACCATTCCTTGGGTTGTGCAAGTTGAGGGGAAGAGAGATGGTGGATTGAAACTTCTATTGGAGTAGAACCTGGGTTTTTGGGTTGTTGAACGTGGAGAGTGAACAACCAAGAGGGACAAATATCCATGTGAAATCATAGCCTTAGCTTGAGGGTGACTTGTTGTTGAGGATTGGAACAACAAGCCTATGGTTGGGAGGAACATCCTCTATACACTGCCAATTGGTTGTTTTATAAACATATAAGTTTTTTGTTATGTTTATTATGTTAATTTTGATACGTAATGTTTTATATGAATGTTGTCATGTTTTATTGAATGGATTCATTCGTGTTTTTAAATATGTTGTTAGTTGCATGAAAAAAATTATGGTCCTACTTCCCTTGTTTGATTTTATATGCATGT
>SNQJ01S0003647.1:92013-116185 GCA_010110895.2 Picea sitchensis | reverse complement strand
TTAAGGTGCTCGGAGGGAGGCTTCGGCCTATGGTTGGGTGACGAAGGTATCGTCAATGGTAAAACGAGCACACCATCTTCTATATTCTAACATCATCAACCTGTAACATGTCACATCAATATGTCATTGTATCCAACTTTTCATTGTCACCGTACCTTAAACCTGTAAATTGTACCATCAACCTATGTTATACAAAAACTTGTACCATATCATCCATCAATTGCATACCAACATATGCACCATGTACTAGAACAACAATCACATATAAAATTAGTACCATATACCATAGCATCAATCATGTATAAACCTATACCATATCATTAATAAAGAGCCTCATAGAACCAAAGCATGTGCCTCATGCATATGCCACCATACACCAAGTGTATACCTCAACCATACATCCACATCTCAAAGATGAACCATAACAGTCATATCATAACCAGATACAAGAATATACCTCTATCAACGAATGAGCCAAGATGTACCTCAATCATGTGCCAAATCAAACATACCTCAAGTATGTATCATACCATAACCAAATACAACAATAATATAAGCATATCAGTACCTATGTAGCTGACTTGATACACAGTAGATCTAACCTGAGGGATTACTTTTGACTTCAGAGACTTGGTACTATCATTGCCCAATATTTCATGAGATTTTCACAGATCTGTGACTTCCTCTTCTACAACCCACAAATATCTGCACTTTTCTCCACTGCAACCTGCGTACATTTGCACTATTTTGACTTGTAACCCACAAATACCTCAAAAACTAGGGTTACCCACATTTGTTGCAACTCCAAGACTTCCACCTTCGACCTTCCTTCACAAATTCAGACTTGCTACCTTAGAATTAACATCAGATTCACCAATAGATCAAAATTTCTTCACAAGATAGATAATCAATAGATATGTTTGTGAATTGTGTTTATGAAAGACTCCTTGAGGGGTATTTATACTTTTTCTAGGTAGCCTCTTTCCTTAAACTTAGGGGCTTCTTAAATTTTTGGTTACAACCACTTTACCCTTACATTAAATACTTATAACCAACTAGGATCTTCTTGACAATTCTTAGGGGCTTCTAACTTCATAAGGAAATAACTCTTTAATCGTGAGGAACTATGTGGCATACCACCTATCACCAGAAAAGGCATGACGATGACTATCCATCCATGAGTGAGTTACATGTGTTTACACCGTCCTTCATGACATTTTTCCTTGATAAACTTTGGGTTCCATAACCATATCTATGATGCTACCAGAATTCTTCAACGATTGACATCAATGACAACCAAACTTTCAACAATCTCCCCCTTTGGCATTGATGGAAACACTAATGGCATTGTAACACCCATGCTCCTGCTCATGCTCCCCATGTGACCATCACTCCCCCTGTCTCCATGCATCTATTCTTTCTCTGTGTTTCCATGCATTTGTTCTTTCTTTCCCCCTTTGACATCAATGGAAAAGGATAATTATCCTTGGGGTTTCTCTCCCTGTCTGCAAACCTCTACTTCTCTTCATGGTTCTTCCTTGTGTAAATATCTAATATATATGAAAAGCATTCAAAATATTATTTACTTCTATTATTCATGTCTTCTACTTATCTCCCCCATGTTGATTTGTGCTCATATGAGCGTATCCTCCGCCATCTATATTTGGAAGATCACACTTAGGTTATGAAAGAGGATGAGGATGTCATGATGATGTGGCCTTCCTACTCAACAGTCCATGTGTAAAAGTTATAATAGGTGTTGCTAGAATATTGGTCGATGGGACTAATGTGGGTCCCATTGGGCGAGGAGGTTCTTTGAACCTTCGCTCTAGTGATGGTCATCAAATCTACGGGCTAATGGCTCTAGACAGTTTTTTTCCAAGGCATCGTTGTTAGAAGTAGGGGATGGTAATTTAAATGTCACCTAAGGAGTGTTGACGATGAAATTGGCGTGAGACCATTGATAACTGTCAATCTCGTTTGATATGTGACAACTAGATTTGGACCATTGGTTGGCATGGGGTGAAGAATTAATATTGAACGTCAAACTATTGTAGGTCCCCCTAGTTCATTAATTAATGTAAGGGAGGGACAAGGGTTAACTTATGGGTGAGTCAAAATCATCCATTCACCTAGGACCATAGGATGAGTATCCTAAATATCGCCAAATATGGAAAAGGGTCGATAATTTCCTTGTCATTGGAATGGTCAGAATGGGTAGTTGGTACTTCGCTGAAGTGAAGGTCAGCGACGATGATAAGCTTATGTGGGAAGAATCTCCACATCGGTGAGTTGGGACAGGCACCACAATGTTACCATGATGGAGGGAACAAATGACGAAGTGCCACATGGATAAGTGTTGGATATTGAACTTGTAAGTTCGACATGCGATATGAGGCCATAACCTTTGATCCCAAACTCGAAATTAAGCATAATTATAGTCGTTGGAAAGCTCTTGACGAGAAGAAAATGATGGTTCCCTCAAGGAAAGGTATTTAGGTAATTTAAGAAAAACTAAATGTTAATGCCCCACTCCTTAAAATGTTACTTAGGGGGTTGGGTGTGTTACATGAGAAAACTAAGAGGAAGGAGAGATTGCCAGTCAGAAGTATGGAAAGAATTATGTATGGGGAAAGTACGGTTTGGGGTTGAAGTGCCTATGTGTACATGTTTTGGGATGAAGTGCATATATGAATATGTTAGGCTGGAATTCCTATGTGACATTAGGCTATAGAGCTTATATGTTGATTAACGACTAGAAAGCCTAGCATTGTGATATCTATGTACATCGATATGGTGTTGTGCATCGAGGACAATGCAAAAATAGGGGTGATGTAACATCCCTAGTTTTAATCCCCACAAATTATAATGTAATTGTATAAATGTGATTTAGGCTGGTGAGTTGATATGTTTGGGGCAAAGAGTCTGTAATGGTTAATATGGTCGAGGACCGAACTATGTATTATGTGCATTGAAATAATTAATAAAAATAATAATTGTTGGCTATGATACAAGAGGGACGATAACGATGGGGGGATATGATTCCACAAAAGAGGGGGCTAAATGGGGGTCCAAGGAGAAACACATGTCATTTTTCCTGAGTTAATGTGTCATTACCATCTAGTCCTCAATTTACTTATTAGACACTCAATCATCAAATGCATGTAAGAGGTTGGGTGAGGAATTCACCTCACCTATTTATTGAGAGCATGGGCATGAGTACAATCAAACTTGGTAAATGTGAGAGTAAACATGCATGGGATAAAAGGAAATTAAAATGGGAAAAGGGGACATTTTTTACTTGTTGATTTTGGGAGACCAAGAGGGGAGTTGGGCGTTGAGAAGACCAACCATGTTGTGCTTGAGGAAAACCATTATTGGGTTGTGTTTATGCTGAAATTGTGGTCAGTGTGCCTATGAAAATGGGATGTGTGCCTTTGGTTCATTTTCATATTGAGGAAATGGTTCAAGAGCCTTGAAAAGGCTATTATGATAACTTTTAGAGTAGCTAAGACTTCTTGGAGTCCATGGCTGTGATATTCTTATCTAATTGAATGCATTGGAGCCCTCAAGGGAAGTGAGAAGGCTTGAGGGACTATGTGGCATGGAAGGGGGATACCATTCCTTGGGTTGTGCAGGTTGAGGGGAAGAGAGATGGTGGATTGGAACTGTTATTAGAGTAGAACCTGGGTTTTTGGGTTGTTGAATGTGGAGAATGAACAACCAAGAGGGAAAACTTTCCTTATCCACTCATAGCCCTAACTTGAGGGTGAATTTTTGCTGAGTATTGGAACAACAAGCCTATGGTTGGGAGGAACATTCTCTGTACATAGGAAATTGGCTATTTTATAAACATATAAGTTTTTTGTTATGTTTATTATGTTAATTTTGCTATGTAATGTTTTATATGAATGTTGTTGTGTTTTCTTGAATGGTTGCATTCATGTGTTTAAATATGTTGTTAGTTGCATGACAAAAATTATGGGCCTACTACCCCTTGGTTGATTTTATATGCATGAGGCGTTTTTAATTCCATTTTTAGTAAGCTAGGTATGTTACACGAAATCACATAAGTCAATTTGTTTTTAGACACATGACTAAGCTAGATGGATTTTTATTCACTTGACACATGGCATATTCTTTCCACTTCCAAGAAAGCCTTTCACTTACCGCTTCATAAAAAGGGTATGTTGCATAGTAGTTAGTCATTGCCTTTTCTTTCTAGTTAAGGTTTTTATATATTATCTCTCCTTTATTGTCTTTATGCATGTAAAATTCCTTATATTCCATTAATCATTAATCATGCTCAAACAACAAAAATAATATGCATGGAAATACTTATATTTTGTAACAATTTAAGTTATAATGAAAACAAAAAGAAACAAAAAAAAAAATTATAATCCATGTTGCCATTCTAGATAGTTAATGTACTGAATACAATTCACCTAGATTTTAAATGCTTCAATCTCTTCTTGACCTCAGTGTCACAAATCTAACTATATTTATTTCATTCATTTACTTTATATTTTGAGTATAGTTTGGCATGCACAAGTCCATATATATTGCACACTGAAACATCTACCATACCTCACCTTACAATGTCTAATACCGAGATTAAATAGCTTCTTCAAGTAAACTGTTTTTCAGGCTACAACTTTAAACATTCTCAATTTTACCAAATGGTTTCAAAAAGGAAGCAAGAAACTATTTGAAGTGAAATGGAGTTGGAGTCACATTCCAACATATTTCAAGGATAATCAATGCTATATTGTTTAACAAATTGCAATTTGGTTGAAAATGAACTACTTGAATTCTTGGTAGTTTGCTTTTGATCCTTCAATATAAGATCTACAAATTGGAGTCCAAAATGACAACCCAATTCCATTTAGCAATTATGATATTAATAGTATATTTATTTAGTAATAAATATAAGGATTACAAATTCTTTGAGCCAAGATCAAGAATGCAAAAGAGAAACATGTGCTATAAATTAGACACTTTTAGAAAACTACTTGGAAAGCACATAATTTTATGGGTAAACGACTAATAATGTGATAAGTGACTTGTTAATCATACCCAACCTCTCTAATACCACTACACAATTTTGATCTATGGAACAACTCTATAAAATAATGCACCTCTTTTGTATATTATTTCTATTGTAAATATATGCTAGCCAACTCATCATATTCAAAACATAGAAACACCAAATTTAGGATTATCTAGAAATCTGTTTAACTGTGTTTTTTTAAATTCCTGAGACAACATATGTGTCATCAATAGATCTCTTTGAATGCTTGGTATGACAGCTGAAATACATGCATTCCAATGTCCATCAAGTTAACTACTAGCTATGGAAAGTAATTCAATAACATCTCATAGTAGATTGTACCCCTAAGTTATACCATACACACAAAGTGTCAAAAATTACTCCTTACATAGAAATCTTGATTCGCTAAGAAATAATAATACTTGGAACAAAGTTTCTATAATGATAGCATGTAATTATGTAGTATAATTGTGATAGTGCATTCTACATTAGAAATAATACTAGCATATATAACACAAACAATATAGGCACATTTTGCACCATAATCATTAAACACTTCTAAAATGTTATGCAGTGAATCTCATATTTGCAAACAAGCAATTTTAATCCACCAAAAATGAAGAAACTCTAACTTGGTTAACTAAAAAAATGCAAACCATGAAATAATACACAATAGAGTATGAATACCACAGATTGCTTAGTTTGTTATTGGAATCTCTAATTCACTTGCATTTGGCATGTGCTATCCTATTCAAATTTAATATGCATCTTACCTTGTTCCTTGTTTTAATACATGCCATAGTTGTGGGAGTAGGATAGGGGACAAAAGTTCATTCTAAGTTGTAGGTAGCTCTAGGATTCAATCCTGGGGAAGAGGTATCATTCCATGAACCATTCAAAGAAGAAAAAAGAGAGTGATGGGAGCTCTATTGTGTCGACATGGGAAATATCACTTTATGTAAACCATCCATTAAACTCAACGCCCTACTGTAATTGCATCTGTAATTGGATCATAGAACTTGTGTTAGATTAAAAAAGGGAATAATCTATTTTACATAACTCAACAAAAGTGGATGGTATAAAACCAATCTTTACACCATTAGGTGATGGAATTGTGGGATTGACATAAATAGGTGTCCTAGTGTTCTGAACCCCCATTAATGTTTCAAGGGATAAAATCTTGTCATCTAGAATAGTAACATCATGCTTCCTTAACCAATGGTTGGTCTAACATCTCCTATTTTGAGGCTAATTTCAACCTACTTCCATGGCCTACTTCTATTTTCCCTTTTGTCTACTTCCATGAATAACACAATGCTTATTCCATTAGAATCATAAATGGAAAGCATAATTAATTCTATTTTCCCTTTTTGTGTACTTCCATGAATAACACAACGCTCCTTCCATTAGAATCATAAATGGAAAGCATAATTCCTCATATATAGCATTAGCATCATAATCATTCAAAGGATGGGTGTTCACATGACTCGTTAGCAAAGGTCTCATACAAAGTACCTAATGTCAATTGTAAGGGAACTTGCCTTTAACTAGAAGGTGTCCACTAAGGGAAAAATCACTTATATATTAGCAAAGAAAGGCCTAAACCTAATCAATCATAGTGAACTAGTGGTAGGAATGGACAAAAGAGATGGAAACCTAAATTGAGTTAAGTAAAGAAATTGAATTGAATTGGGTGTTTCCATTGCATTTTTATCGGTCTTGATTTTACAGGCTTGGCAAGATGCTAATCTTTAGAAGGAAATATAGTTGCTAATGCTTAGTGCACCAAGCCTTAACCTAAATTTAGTGAAGGGCCTAGTAATGGATAAAGCATAAAGAAAGCTAGTTTTGAGGGGACTAACCCCGATCATTTTCTTGATCTCCCTATATATTTTCCTTGTGTAACAAGTGTTGGTGTTAAATACACGTGTTTAACATGGCATTATCGCTTGATTGGAATTCAACCTACAATTGTAGGTTTTCATTCAACATGTAGATGTACATTTGCATAAATCGCTTAACATTGGGCCCATGAATGCATTCAACACATCAAGTAAGTTTCCATCATCCATTTGTCAAATATCACACTTGTCTGAATTCATGGATAACCAATGGACAAGATTTGCACATTTGTCATGCATCGATGGCCTACAGAAGAAACACACTCACCAACAATCTAGGTAGACTAGATATTATAATCATAAAACTATGGGAAACTATTGAACAACTAGGGATGAAAATACAATGTTCAAACCCTGACTCTTTCCCCACATGTTTTTCTCATTGATTACCATCCCTACAACAACCATTGCCTAATCAATCTAATTGTTATTTATTATGTATAGGTTAGGTTATTGATAAACAATATCAATTATGATCCGGTGATAAGTGGATTTCCTATGCATGAATGGAATCCCAAGTTCTTATTAATATACTAACTCTCATCTCGAACCCCTACTAGATGATTTGCATCATATCTATCCACCCTACCAGCAAACACCCTCACCGAGGTAGCTCAAGCCTTTTATTTGAATTGTTAGTTGAGCATGCACAACTGTGACACCAACTAGATTTGTATGTTGTGGGCCAGTTGATGATGTATTCATTGAGGGTATTTACCATAGTGGAATTGTTCTTAATATTCCATCTCTTCTTCCTACAACCAATTTGGAAGGTAAAGTTATAGAAGAGGAGCTCAAAGCACTTTCATTGCTAGTTAAAGAAAACTAAGGTGGAGGTTTGAAGTTCAATTAAATAAACAATAAGTCCCAGTTAAATTGAATTAGAGTATGAACTTCCTTGATTAGTCCAACCTCAACCTGATCACCCCATGGCTTCATGGAGGAATTTTTCAAAAATTATTGATTCAAGCGACTAGTATAGGGATTCAAACTTGTGGAGAGTTGTGTAATAACTCTCTTTGACTGAAAAACTAGAGGCAATATTGATACTTCTAGTGTTGTTTGTTTTCACTTGGACACAATCAAAGGTGGAATAAGGGACACCACATATGAGGATAATCAAAATGAAATTTTCACGAAGCCAGATAAGATAAATATTGGAGATGATAATCAAAGAAGTCATTTGTAGTGTCTAGAAGATGTTTCTCTACGGGAAACAATTTGTGACATCCTATGTTTGTCCAAGCCAATAGTTTGTAAGTGGGATCATAGAAAAAATTGAGAAACTATGATATGTTGTTGTTCCCTTGCTTCTAGTTAAATTGAAAAGAATTGCCATGGATAGGAGTAGATACAACCATTATGGAAAGAGTAAACAATAGCTCAATGGAGCATTGATAGTTTCCACCACCATGAATGAACTAGCTAGGCCTCCTCAACCAACCAGTAGGAGGGAGTTGGGTTGCTAAAACATGACCCAACGAAGACGATTGCCATGGCTCAAATTACTATTGGATATGTTGCTATTGGTATTGCTACTAATTTTTTAGGATCTACTATATCTACCTTTGCTTTGGTAGAGCACAATTCAAACAAAAAAGATAGGAGGATAAGATGGAAAAGTGCCTAGCTTGGCTATGGAAAATGACACTGAAGTACTTGGTAGTGATTAGGTGGTATAGCAAAGTTTTAGTGCATCATGGCATTCTTTGAATCAATTCATTATTTTTTATTTTTCTTGATTCAAGAACAAGGTCCAACAACATGTATTAATACCCTATGTTAGAGAATTAAGTGCACCTAATGAAAATAATGCCCCCACCAACGGTATTTAGTCCCATCACTATCCATCAAACCAATAAGAAAATAAGATTATATATTTATAAAATTAATAAAAAACATTTAATTTTTAGGAAAACAATTCATAAAATATTGGAGAAATATGCGAACACTATACAAAGTGAAATTATTTTAACTTTGTACCAAAATTTCCTAGCAAAGTAGAGACTAATAAAAAAAACTTATTTATAAATTATATATTATATTGAGCATTTCCTACATGTTAGCCATATTTCAAAATATGTACAAGCTATATATGTATTATAAAGTAATTAGATATAGCTTAATATGACACACTATATATGTATTACAAAGTAATTAGATATTGCTTAATATAGTACACTACAATCACATTAACCTAATATTTATAATAATATTAAAAATGAAATATGCCATGTAATTTTAATAATAATTTAAGAAATAATATAATATTTACAATAATGATGAAAAAATTTAAATATTTTATAAAAATCTTTAAAATTTAGATTAAACCATTAATTTAGTCCATTAAAATGAAACTTTATTTGTATTAAAAAAATCATAATTTTAAGGTCTTCAAAATTATGGTAAATGATATGTTTTCAAAATTATGGCAATAGATAATGGAGTAGTAGATTTTTCAAGGAGATAAGGAGCATGTGACCAACAATTTTGGAAATAGATAATGGATCTTTCAAGGAGAGAGAGAAAATCAACATTTCTAGAAAAATTAAGATAAAATCAATCTATAAATAAATAATTTGATTAAAAAAGAAAAAAAATCCATGAAAATGAAGACCACTCTCAATGCATTATTCAATAAGAAAATTATAAAAGAAAGTATTAATGCTTATCAATGAGCCAATGTCATGTCATTGTGCTTGGAGGAAGAAAACTAAATTGAAAATGTCCACATGTATACAAAATGAAAACAAAGCTACAACTAAAAAATGCAAAAAAATTGGTGGAATGTTATACATCTTACAAATTGGTATTCCCTATCTCCCTCATTGTTGTTATCCTTGCAACCAAGTATACCCTAGTTATTTGTGTGATGAAGAAATCAACATAATGAGACTATGTTTGAACCTTTAAAATATGCAGATTGTTAGTGGAATAAAAAAAATAGACCCTACTACCAAAAAGGACTAGCAAAGCCATTTTACAAAATAATTGATATCATGGGAGTCACACTAGAATTCTACTAAGTATTACTAAGTCATACACATGATATTTAATTTTAGCAATATATATTTTGGTATAGCGATTAATAAATAGGGGTTGGGGATTTTAAAAATATGTGGGAGCATATAATTTTTGTTAATCATATAATGTTTTTCTATAAATTGGTAATTTTTTTATAAGGGACTCATAAAAATTATGAAGGGATTTACAACTAGGGGACAAGAAATAAGAGGATGTGATAAACTCTAAAAATAGGAGTAATTTTATAAGTTCATGAAAGCATGTGTTTTGAATGTTTATTACTAAGTGACCCCTTGATAGACATAATTTCAAAACTAGGTGAATCACATGGGATATGTTTTCTCTATTATTCCCCCTACCCCCACCCAAGTTTTATAGAAAAAATGGGGTAATTGTGTGCCTTCCATTCAAGGAAGCTAATATCGAATTATTTGTCATTGTATTTGTAAATTGGAGAGATGTAATATCTTATGGCTAGCACTTTATTCATTTGTATGAATCATGAACATCATAGGTTGTAGCAATTAGTTGTTCATTAACCATATTTGTGTGTGAAACATCATCATTATGTTTAATAAGATCCCAAAGATGACATATATGGGGTTAAATGTATATGTGATAAGGGTCAACCTAACAAAGATCTCATATATGCAATGAGTGAGAATATGTACATTATATAGAGGTCAATATAGTCATTATGGAGAGGAACATGTGGTTTGGATATATGAATGTATTGAGGTAGTTGGACGAGGTTCCCTTATTCTATGAGTTATTATGTAACTAATCTTTATTATCATTTTTGGAGTTGTACTCCACATTCACATATTGTGTACATTATGTGTACTTTGGTTTATTATGCAATCTTCGATATTTTATACAAACATTTAGTATCAAAGAGGATGATCCTTGGGTTTGGATCCTTCAAACAAGTCATCTTACCATTTTCATTCTATTTTTTAAGGGAGATTTTCAAGGATCAAAGTTTTTCATATGCAAAGAAGACAAAATGAAGTACATCGGGTCAAAATTTCAAAATCTAGGTCATTATAATTTTGGAGTTACAAGATGTGGAAGTCAAGTTTTTTTACTAGTCCTAAAGCTAGTCTCGAATGGATGTTTTTGGTAAAACAATGGAGACATTTTGAGCTCACCATTGACTCCAAAGCAACTGAGATAGCCAGATTTGTCTTTCATTTTGTTCCAGTTGGACATTGGAGACCAAATATACTAGGGTTTGAAGTCAAAGGCTAGATCCAACAGGGAGCCACCATTTTGGAGCATTTTGGATTAGATCCAACCCTACCATCATGCTCAAAAGGCATGAAAACCCTAACATCAACTGTCCATTCGTCGATTTTCTGCAAAGTTGTCGAAAGAGGAAAAAAAATTCCCAGTGAGTCATATGACCCCCCTAGATCATACTTCAGTTTGGTCGCAAATACGCTAAATTTAGTGGTTTCTCTAATTTATCTGAAGGTTTCTACAATTGGCAATTTCTCTAAGTTTGGTGACAATTTCACTAAATTTGGTGAAGTTTTTAAATTTATCTGGAGGTTTCTACAGTTAGCAGTTTCACTAAGTTTGGCAACATTTTCACTAAATTTGGTGAACTTTATCTGGAGGTTTCTACAGTTGGCGGTTTCATTAAGTTTGGCAACATTTTCACTAAATTTGATGAACTTTATCTGGAGGTTTCTACAGTTGGAAGTTTCGCTAAGTTTGGTGATAGTTCTGATAAATTTGGAGGATTTTTTAATTTATCTAGAGGTTTCTACCACTTGTTGGAAGCCTCAACTACTTGACACATACTCACCTTGACATTTCATTTGCAGTTGGCATTGTTTCACTCTTCATGACCAAGCCACATGAGCTTCACTGGAAGGTTGCCAAACACATTATGCACTACATATGGGGCATTCATAGGTACGACACTCACTATACAACAAACACAAGTTCAAATTTGATTGGATACAAAGATTCTGATTGGGATGGCGACCTTAATGATCACAACTCTACATCTAGCTATAGTTTTCACCTTGGTTCCAATCCCATTTGTTGGAAGAGCAAGAAGCAACATACCATTTCTCTTTCTTCTACTGAGGTTGAGTATCAAGGGGTTGTTAATGTTGCCACTAAGGCTATATGGATTCATAATATCCTCACTAAACTTGGCATCACTTTTCATAAGACATCAACCGTCTACTGTGACAACCAGAGCATCATCCTGATCTTGAAGAACTTGATTCATCATCAACGAACCAAACACATCGAGATCCACATGCATTTTCTTAGGGAGTTTATTTAGAAGCGGGTCATCGATTTGTGTTATTGTCTGACAACATAGCAGGTTATAGACATCTTCACCAAACCCTTCACTGGGATCAAGTATGTCCATCTTCAGTCTCTCTTGTGGGTGAAAGACATTTTTTCTAGCGGTCATGTAGCCCTTCTTGTTGTTGGAATATTGTAACTACAAATAATATTCTACTTATTATTGAGTTATTATCATATAGATCAATCCCCCTTTGTGGATTGATCATGTTGGGACTTATGTATGACCAAATCCCATTTTGTGGATTTGTCAAACCTTAATTAAATGATGCTAATTGAGAAGTCGACCCTTAGGGATAATTAAAGTGGTTTTAGCCACTAATTGAAGAAGTTGGCCCAGCTTGGTGAAGAGACACAACCCTAGCACCTATCAGCTAGTATAAATAAGAGTGGATGATGCCTCATTCTCTCACTCACTTAGTCACTCATCTAGTTCACAAGTTTTGGAGAAGTTGCAGTTACTAGAAGAAGGAGAGAGAGAGGCGCATTGCTCAGTCTTGGATTTTCTCTTGTGTTTGGTCTTTTATCTTGGCATTGTATTGACAATCTATATTAAGGAATTTTTTGCTGGGTTTTCTCCCCCATGAGGGTTTCCTAGGATAAATGATGTGTACCTTGTGATTGTGTATCTTTCAGTGACCCTGTTTATGCTATTATTGTCTAGTAAATTGAAAAGAACTTAATAGCATCTCTAAATTTAACATGGTATCATAGCTAAATTGAGTAGACCATCTTTCATTGGGCAACCAAAAACGTCATTGTTGTCGTACAAGAAAATTAGGGATTTTTGTTGGAAGGGAAGTTTTCCCTAAAACAAATCTAGGGAAGTGCACCCTAGCCTAGCGAACTCATTGGAAGGTTGAGGACACATTTTCGTTGGCCAAAGCCTCCAGAAAGTCAAATCCTAGTTTTCACTGGTACCAGAAAACCAGGAAACTAGAACCAGTACCAGAAGTACCAGTCCAAATTTTCCTAGACTCAGTTTCAAGGGGTAAAATTTGGATTTTCTGAAAACAAACTGCACCAGCCTACTCGCCTCAGCCCAACGCATCTAGTCCATGGATCATAATTCCAAAATTTGAAAGTTGAAAAATTAGGGTTTCCTCGTAAAACCCTAATTTGTAGTTGCAGTTGCAGTATCAGTTATAGTGCCAGTTCCTTCATGCTAGTTGCAGTACCAGTTGCAATTGCAACACCAGCTGTAGTACCAGTTGCAGTGAAAGTATTTGTGAAGTGTTGGTACTGTTATTTTATTATCCTAGTGCACCTTACCCTAGCAATATATTGTCATAGGTATGTACTTACCTATGTCTAAAATGCATTATTATTCTAAAGGGTACTTGCATGAGAAAGGGATCTTTTGTCATAGATCGAGAAGGATCTCAGATCCAACACATTCAGAAGAATAACACACCCCAGGTTTGATCATTTTGATATGCATATATTTGTTATGACATTATTTTGACCTTATAAACATCTAGGTTGTATGTTGAAGTTATGACCATCATACTAACCCTTGGTCAAAATTAAATTCAAGCTATTAGAATGAGATTAGAGTTTATTCTCTAACTTATATTTCTATCAAGATAGCATATTGTCTTAGTACAAAGGACGGGTTGAAGAAAGCACTTGTCATCTTGAATGAAGAAGACTTGGAAGAAAAGCAACATACTCATTCTTGAGTACAAGACCTCAGGTTCCAGGTTTGATTGATTAAGTTGATAAGATTCAAACTAGCACATGTCAAGTTTGATAACTATATCATTACAAGTAAACACTATAGTTGAGGTAGCAGTCTTTGAAAAGTAGTATACTTGATAGCATGTGAGCATATTGAGATAAATGATTATTGTAATCATTTACCAGATACAACTAACATCTCCTCTAGGAGAAACTTCTTGTGTTGGTTCCAGGTTACCATGGAGGAATGTTTGATCACAACACTGGAAGAGTGTTGATCTCATTTTGTATTGTATTTCTTATTTTTTTATCTTTTTTTTTTTCAAGCAGGTCACAAGTGATAGATCTAAAGGAGCTACTATGACTATCATTCATGCTATTGTTTTATTACTATTATCAAAAGAGTATTATTCTTGCTTGTTGTTGTGTTGACCTTGTTTCAGGTCACATGTGATAACCCTGAGGAAGCTAAAGTGAAGGTTGCATAAGGAAACTGATTAGATGAGACATGAAGCATACTATGTACATGACCATATACATTCATGTACCAAAGAAGATGAAGACGAAGTTATTTTTGAGATCCAGAGTATCTCATATGGATATTGATTGTAAGGAGCAGAAGGCTCCAAAGATGACCGAATATTAGAACAAGAACTCACAGTATACTTGTTCAAAGGATAATGAAGCCACATTGACATGAAGCATAATTCACTTGAAGTCTGACTGGGCTTTTCATATTAAGACTTGGTATTCAACACCAAGTATACCTTGTAGAGACTATGAAGTCCTTGTAGACTAAGAAGAAATCAAGAACAGAGTGAGTCTGATCTCAGAAAGGATCAGATGGGAAAATGAAACATCTTCCAGGACTAGGAGACAAGATGCCATAAGTTGAGAAGACAAGATCGTATCTTTAAGAAGACATGAAATCTCCTAGGAAGATTCCCTTGTTTCAGTGATAGAGAAGAAATTCAGTCGGAAGGACTGGAATATGGATTTTTCCATGAGACTAGAAGAGAATTCAGTATTGACTTCCAAGATTGATATAATAGATCAAGCATGCTACAGAGAAAAGATCTACAAAGCCGATTTATGTCTAGAGGATTCTCCCAACAAGAGGGAGAAGACTATGACGAGACACTTACTCCAGTATTCGAAGAAATGGTTCCATTATTTGTGAAGACAACTAGATCAACCATGATTCATATACAATATGAGATGTAGGGGAGCAATCCCCATATTTAAAATTGAGTGACAGTTGGTGTAGTACATTAGTCGAGCCATGGAGACATGACTACAATAGAAGATAGAGTTACCCCCATGAAAGAAGAAGAGATACCTTCATTATCAGTTATTGAGCCACTCTTAGTTTCAGATGAAGGTGTTTCCATGATAAAGTAGAGGAGCTAATCTCAGGGTTCAACAACTACAGTGATTCTCGGCTTCAGAAAAGTTGCAGATGCAGAGTCCCAGTTCCAGGAGGAACAGTTGTAGAGAGAGTAGAAGACATACTCTCAAACAATGAGACAGATAGTGCTTTGCAAAAGGCACATAGAGCTAGCACATGATTGTGCATACTAAGTTGAAGTTGAGCAAGTGTACCAAGTTGGTACAATGAGATGTGAAAATTTGATTTAAAGTTGAAGATAGAAGACTCATATATAGAATTTGAACCAAGCTCCAAGAGCTTGGTATGGAAGAATTGATAGTTTTCCAATGAGCTTGGGATTTACCAAGAGTAAAGATAATACCAATCTTTAATTCAATATTGTGGACGATTGACCAATTATATTGCTGCTACATATCGATGAATTATTATTGAAAGGTGAAGAGAAGCTCATCACATATTATAAGAAGAAGATCGCTACATAATTTGAGATGAAAGACCTAGGCCTGATTCATTATTTCTTAGGTCTTGAAGTTTGGAAGAGCCCAAAGAAGATCTTCCTTAACCAAGGGAAGTATGCAGTTGAAATACTGAAGAGTTTTGATGTGTTGGAATGTAAATCCATGAACACACCCATGGAAACAAAGTTGAAGCTCTTGGTTGATACTTTGTTAGAATTGGTTGATGCTACTCTGTATAGACAAATTATTGGTTCGTTGATGTATCTGATGAATGTCAGGCCCGATATATGTTTTGTTGTGAACATCTTGAGTCAATATCTGGTAGAGCCCAGATGTGCTCACCTTGTTGCTGCAAAAAATGTGATGAGATACCTTAAGGGTACATTGGACTTTGGTCTCTATTATAATGGAGATCATGACTTCAGAATGGTTGGTTATACTGATTCAGATTGGGCTAGAAGTGTTTCTGATAGAAAGATCACTTTAGGATGTTGTTTCAGTTTGGTGTCAGCCATGACTTCATGGCAGAGTAGGAAGCAATCCAGTATTTCTCTCATCACGATAGAAACATAATACATTGCAACATATTCTGCCAGTTGTGAATCCATATGGCTTCGGAAGTTGTTGACAAATATATTCGATCCGGAGATGGAAGCCACCATGATTCTATGTGATAACAAAAGTTTCATAAAGATGATGGAGAACCCTGTGTTCCATGACAAGTCGAAGCACATAGAAATATGGTATCACCACATTCGTGATATGGTGCAGAGGGGAGTTGTAAAGATCCAATATGTTGGCACAGATGAGAAGGTTACAGATGTGTTGACTAAGCCTATGTCTTGTGTAAAGTTTGAATACTTTTGAAACAAGCTTGGTATAGTCTAAAAGGACTTCCCTAGAAAGGGGGAGTGATGTTGATGATATTGTGGTATCCTAACCAAAAACGAGTAGCTCAATTAGGATTTTATATACTAGGGGACTGATCATCCCTAGACAGATCCTGAAGGCCCGGTAAGGACATTCTGTTATAGTACATGTGCATGTATATGCTAGCTATGGTTCAGTAGTGGTAGCTCTGTTATGATTTTTTTAATCCTAGAGAATCTTATGATTCCTGGGAATATCCCGAAGCTCCGTTAAGGATGGTCTATCAAAGTACCATGTGGTAGCTCTGTTAGGATTTTATTTCCTAGGGAATCTTATTATTCCTAGGAAGATCCCTAGGGTCTATCAGAGTACCCCAAAATGTTATTGTTGCACTTGCCTCATTCTATTTCCATGTGTTGATGATGTTGTTATCTCAACCTCGTGTCGATGATATTGATGATGTTGTTATCTCAACCTCGTGTTGATGATTTTGTTATCTCAGCCTCGTGATGATGATGTTGATGATCTTGTTATCTCAACCTTGTGTGGATGATGTTGTTGTCTCAGCCTTGTGTTTTTGATGTTTCTCCAGCCTCATGTTGTTGATGTTGTTGTACCAACCTCATGTTTTTGATGTTGGTGTATGAGCCTCGTGTTGGTAATATTATTATTCTAACTTCATGTTATTTGATGTTGATGCTTCAGCTTCATGCTGAAGATGATGATGATGATACTTCAGCTTCATGTTGAATATGATGATGATGATGCTACTTCAACTTCATGTTGAAGATGATGATGATAATGCTACTTCAGCTTCATGTTGAAGATAATGATGATGTTGCTACTTCAGATTCATGCTGAAGATGTTGATGATGATGTATCAGTCTTGTACAGATTGATGATGTTGCATTCGTGTTATACTAATTGATGTTGATGCAGAGAATGATGATGATGATGCCATTCTAGCTTCATGTTGTGAATGATGATGATGATGTCATTCCAACTCCATGTTGTGAATGACGATGATGATACTATTGCAGCGCCATGCTGTGAACGATGATGTTATTGACGATGAGAAAAAAATCCGATGATTTATAAATGTGTCAATCAATATTCCAAATGTTGATGATGTTGTTTCCCTCTCTCTCTCTTGATGATGTTGTATTGTAGAATACCCTTCTTGTTAAGGGGAAGTGTTGAAATATTGTAACTGTGAAGAATATTCTACTTATTATTGAGTTATTATTATATAGATCAATACCCTTTTTTGGATTGATCATGTCAGGAATTATGTATGAACAAATCCTGTTTTGTGGATTGATCATGTCAGGACTTATGTATGACCAAATCCCCTTTTGTGGATTTTTCAAACTCTAATTAAATGATGTTAGTTGAGAAGTTGGTCCCTAGGGCTAATGAAGTCAGCCCAACTTGGTGAAGAGACACAACCCTAGCACCTATTAGCTAGTATAAATAAGAGAGGGTGGTTCCTAATTCTCTCACTCACTCAGTCACTCATCTAGTGTGCAAGTTTTGGAGAAGTTGTAGTTACCAGAAGGAGGAGAGAGAGAGAGGCACATTGCTCAGTCTTGTATATTCTCTTATGTTAGGTATTTTATCTTGGCATTGTATTGGCAATCTATATTAAGGAAGTTTTTGTTGGGTTTTCTCCCCCATGAGGGTTTCCCAGGATAAATGGTGTGTACCTTGTGATTGTGTATCTTTCAATGATCCTACTTATTCTATTATTATCTACTAAATTGAAAAGAACTCAATAGAAACTCTAAACATAACACTTTCTTCATCCTCTCATGGTGGGGAGTTTTTTTCCACTAGGTTTTCTTCTTCCTTTTATGTTTGAGGGAATCTTTTGTACATGGGTTCCTCATCAGGCCTTGTAATCTGTTAGCGTCGGAAGTCACTCCTGGATTGCTTGCAGGAGCAGAGCCTGACACCCATCAGTTTAATGTCACGATTTGTTTATAAAGGGGTGATCAAATGGAGATAAATACTCGAGGAGATATTGCTCTAACTCAGGGACTGGGTCTGGTAAGTAAGTAACAAAGGAGGTCTCGACCTAACTTCAGCCAGTGGGTTGATTAAAAGATGATCAGGTGGAAGACTTAGTAGGAAAGGTGAACAAACAACTTTGGGCAACAAACTTTCAGCAGTTTGTAGAAGAAAGACTCTGAATGCAAGATCCGCTTGGTTCAGGGTCTCAAGGAACTGAAAGGGGACTTGACTGGATCCTCCAATTCCAAGTCACTCAGCGCTGGGAAAATCACAGGAACCGATTAGAGATAGTGCAACTATTACAGTGATCCATTACAACATCATCCTATAATAGCTACATCTCGACTGGATCCTCCAATTCTGAGTTTCTCTAACACAGTGTAAACAAAGGCATGAAAGAAACTGGCATTCATAAGGCAAGAAGTCTCAAAAGTTCATACATAACCAGAGAAACAATGCTTCATTAAAAATTTACAACCGGGAGCTCTGCTCAACCATCGATACTTACAAAATACAGAAACTGAGCCTATATACTCAAGAAAATTCGCCTAACAGAGGCATGCCCAGTGACTCACAGCTTGATGTCCCTTCAGTCAAACTCGTACTAATATCTTCCTTTAAACACCATCTTAACTACGCATGGACCCTGCAAAGAGGGTAGTTGAGCCATTAAGTGCTGAGCTAGCGTGCATAGACTTCTTTGAGCAGACGGCTTGCCAGACCCTCCATCCCCTTACTTAATGAATGAAAGGAGGTTTCAACTACCCGCTCCGATCGTCATTTACTCCAGGAAAGAAACAGTATGGAGATCAGATCTGGTGGCGCTTGAAGACCACGATGATCCCCTTTGTAACTGAACTCGGCGCTTCGGCCTCCTTTACACAGCTCCTCTCTTTTTCCAAGTGCCCACGGGCTGTGACCACACACCTATTCCCATGGCGCTTTTCAGCGTTTGCGAGTATCTAGGGGCTGCTCCTCGCTCGTCGAAGTCGCGATGAGCGATATGCCGAGACGGCGCAATCTGGTGACATGCATCCTTCAAATCTGACGGTTCTAAACTCACCCGACATTGCGGTGGGCCCCAGGTCCTGAATGCTCTCGCTACTTCGCGTATCGGGATATGATGGAACTGCTTTTTGCGCGTTGGAGTTGCGATGAGAGAGGCGCCGAGACGGCTCTACTTGCTGCCAGGTGTCCCCTCTGGACGAATGGCTAAAAACACTTCGGCGATACTGTGGGCCTGAGCTCAGAATGATTTCGGCGCTTCACGTCTCGCTGTTGGGAGGACGCTGGTCCTCGTCCTTCAAAGCTGCGAAGGGCGACGAGATGATGGAGCCCGATCGTGCGCCACGTACTTCTCTGGGATGGACGGATGAGATCTTTTCGACAATTCTCGCGACTCGTGATCTCACGCAACCAAAGGATATGGTCCACCCCCCCGAACTCACGAACCCCAAATTCAAGAAATGAACCCACGCATCAACTGATCGTGATCAACGACCCTCGTTACTTTGCAAGTTCTCTACGGAGACTTCTGACCGTCCACTTCTTTAAAAACTTCCGCGCTATACTTGGCGTGACTCGGTTGTTTGCAATTACCCACCGACCGCTGATCTGCCTCGCAAAATAGACCTTGGATGCTGCCGACGACATTTTGCCCGCTCGCTTGACTTGCTATTTGGAAAAACAGGGATTCTCCCATGCTGCGCTTGAGCATTTCGTGCAGCTTGCAGACCCGAATGCTCTAGAGCCCGTGATAAGAATTATCGCTAACATAATCGAGACCCATCTTTGCATCTTTGTTTACATTTCCCCCTACGTTTCACTTAAGGAGGGGTGTTAGTGTGAATAGGGTTCTTTAGTTATCTAGGTATTTATTTTCTAGTTCTCTACTTTAGCTCTCTTCACAATAGGTTAAGTTTACAGGGAGTTTTTCACTTTATCCCATAATGGTTGTGTTTTTAGTCTTGGGTGGTAAATCCTATATATACTCACCCATCATTATTGTATGGGCATCTCATTTGCATTATATGCTTTGCATTCTCTTGAGTATAATATAGTATATTCTTGCTTATTTATGATTTCTAGATTTGTTTTCCTTCATTTATTTTCATTCTTGGGTGGCTTTTCAGTCAAATCTTACATGGAATTCAATTGAACAAATCCATTTTTCCAACCTTATTTGAAGCAAATAGTATAAATTATTTAGGATAAATCTCTTTTATGGTTACTCACGGAAAATTGATCCACTGGTTATTTAAAATGGTAGATTTCCATTTGTTATTTGTCTTAGCTTGCATGATGGATCAATTGGTATTTTCCTACTCAAACAGTCGATAAAATTTAATGTAAATAGTGTGAGAGATGCTCAAACTCCCAAACAAACAATCAAAACCAAGTTGAATTCTTTTCGGGATTGTAAAAACACACTTTTAAATTGGCTTTCATCATCATATTTTTATACATGTTCACCATTTATTTTATCATTCAAATTTTATGAAAAGCGCATATGTAGGAATCTAATATATATGCCATAACTTTATAATATTTTAATATTAACAACTAAATTATTTAATCATAAATATTAATGAAAAGGTGAGAGTTGTTAAGAAAGAAATGTATAGATTAATACAAAAATATTTGATGCCTATTATGAGTCATCTATCGTCATGTATAAATGAATTTTCAACATTGTCATGTATAAATGAATTTTCAACATTGTTGATGTAGCAATGTTTGATCTTCCAATTGTTTTTTTTCATTGAAATTTAACCTAAAGTGACTCTACTAGATTTGAACTTATGATTTATGGCCTCCAACATGCATATAATTGAGGTAACCATAGGGGCTCCTTGATTGATATATTTAATCACAATAACATATTTAATTCTGATCGGAAAAAATTAATAATATCCTAAATAAAAAGATGCTTCATCAAGAAAGTCAATCTAATTCTCTATCTAAATTGAAGTTGATCAAGACTAGGCATTTATGTATTAAGATTGACCAAAATCGAAGTTCTTATTGATCACCTAAACATCCATCATGTAATTTTTTAATGGGGAACTGGATAATTGTCATCTTAAATACAACTTACCCTGATAAAAAATGACTACATGAGGTAATCGATAATTTAGTATATCAACCTAAATTGAATTACTTATTGATAAATATTGACCAAATTTGAATTTTTTTTGTTCACTCTTAAATACTTATTCTTCTAACCTTTTTCTTAATTAGTTTAGATACAATAATTACCCCATTCTTGATTCAAAATTATCCAATTTCAAATTTGTATATTTCTACAATATCTTTATTTATCACAAATTCAAATTTGGAGCTTGATTTATCAATATGTCATTATCTGATTTCTAATATCATTGAAGCATTCTCTACTTCATTGTAGAGTCATTCTTGTGCTATCTTTCAAACTTGTTTAATTTTCCTATCCTCAAAACTTCATCCTCATTCTCATTTCCATTGACATTCCTTGTGCTACCTCAAAACTTCATCTTCATTTGTCATTTGTAAATAATTAAAGCCACGATTTTTTAAGATTATTCATGATTACCTTTAATGAAATTATAATTTTGGATAATGTGGTATAAGTAAAATTCACTTTACGAATATTTGTAGTGTATTCATCAAATAAAATTAAGATAACTTGAATATGTAAATTCCATAATATTACTTAATATTATAACTTTTTGGATACTATGTTCCATTGAGCTCCATTTTTTATATGATATAGTTTCCATTGAGCTCCATCTTTTATGATATAGTTTCAATCGATTCCAAGAGATTTAATTGTATGTTGATCCATCTTTTATATAATATTGTGAGATTTTATTGCATGTTGATCCTTCTTTGATATAGTTTCAATCCATTCCAAGAGATTTAAATCCATATTGTGTATAATATTGTGAGATTTTATTGTATGTTGATCCTTCTTTTATTGTTTGAGCGATATTTCAAGAGATTGTATTATATGTTTAATGAATGTTTATATGTTGATCCATCTTTTATACAATATTGTAAGATTTCATTGTATGTTGATCATTCTTTTATTGTTTGAGCAATATTTCAAGAGATCTTATTATATGTTTATGATATATGTTTCATGAATGTGCAAAGTATTTACTGCATACAATTATAACCAAAAGCGTACAATCTCTAAAAATAAATTTTGAGCAAAAAAAATTTCCAAACATTTATAACATTCATTAATAAAAATTCACTAATAAAACACAAGTCTACTAATAAGCAATTGTGGTAGACGTAGTCAATTAAAGAATCATTGAACATCTTATTTCAAACTTCCAACAATAAAACCCTAACTAAATTGAGGAAAATGTTGAACTTTGGCTTTAAAACAAAACAAATGAAATGAGAAACCTCTTATTTCAAACTTCCAACAATATAACCCTAAGGAAAATGTTGGACTTTTCTTTTAAAACCAAAACAAATGAAATAAGAAAACCAAACATTTTATTTCAAACTTCCAACAATATAACCCTAACTACGTTGAGGAAAATGTTGGACCTTGGCTTTAAAACCAAAACAAATGAAATGAGAAACACCAATGTCATCATAATAGAAGCTAGCCAAATTTCTCTAGTAATAAAACCTAGGAGATTTTTCAAGGAAAAAAAATCCTTAACACAAACACAATGAACACACAACTTTGCAAAAATCATTGAGCCTAATATAGGCTAGGAAATTGATAAACCCTAGAACCCTTGCATGTCTAAAAACCATGCAATCTCCAATGACATTTGTTGGTAGACAAACCTGTAATGACAACACTTGTTGGTAAATAGAAACCTTGCATCTGCAATGACATTTTTTTTTCTCACAACCCAAAAGCTAACTAGGTGTTGGTAGCCAATTCAATTTTTTCAATTGCCCTTAAAGATGCCTACACCTATGTCTCTTGAACTTCAAATTCCTGTCGCATTTTGCAAACATAAGACATTTTTATTTCATGCGACATTTGCAAATTGGTTTCGATTTATTTTTTCATGACTGAAAGCGTGAAAACTCCTCCATCGTTATTTGAATTGTCATGATCTGCTCATTGATATTCTGATCGGTACTTACCTTTGGTTTATGATTAAGTGGCTGGAATGATTTTTCGAACTATGTCCATTTGCCTATTCTCACTTTGATTGCGCAACTTGATTTTTGTTTAATTGATAAGGCATTGAGCATGTTAATTTATGAATTATACTTGATTTCATAAGGGTCATGGTTAATCTTATAATGTGATCCTTAATGTAACACCCCTCCTAGCTAAGGACATCTACCCAGTCAACCGGTGAAATTTTTTTTGTTTTAACCGTGTGTGCGCGCGTGTAGAAGAACAACCCTCTCGATCCTACATGACCACTCGAACCAACATGACGCCAGTAAGACAAACACATCAAGACGACAAGACAGATCATAGGGACAACAA
>SNQJ01S0003647.1:58842-73180 GCA_010110895.2 Picea sitchensis | reverse complement strand
TGACATACTCATAAACTCCGTTTATATCGTGGATCTGCTCTGTCGCATAAGCATGCACTTTTGTATATAATTTTGTTTTGATAAATCAATTTTCATTATTGTTTTAAGTTTCGATTGGATTTGGTTTTGATTCGATTGATCGTGGGATAGATTTGATTGTTTCGATTTGGTTTGAACTGAATAATCTGTCGATTATTGAAGTTGTCAATATTTTCTAAACACAGGCTGTTTTTGGTATTCCAATTTTGAACACAGTCAATATCTCATTTCGAATCGGTTATATTCTATGCGATATGGATGGAAATTATGGTTAATTGTTGTGATTGTATGTCTTCTGACCAATTCGAATACCATTCTGTTATTGCATGACCGAATTGCGAATAGATACGAATCGTAGCTGTTACACCCAACCTAATCGATTCAGACTGTTTTGTTTGACCATGCCATCAGATTGCAACAAATATATCGTTTGAATTCGATTTGAGGAACGAAATTAACTGTATCCAGTCTCACGATTTGTTTCTATAATTAAACTCAGCCATATTCGTTTTGATTATTTACCCAGTTTATATTATGAATTATGTTGATTCTATCACGCTCTTGTCTGTTGACTGTGTGGTGATCAATAACAAAATTCGTTGGGTCGATACTCATTGAGTATGATTTCGTTTGAATACAATCGAAATAGTTTACCTATCTTTACACTTGATTGAATGATATCAATCTATTTGCTATGACTATAACGAGTCAATGATGGTTACGATCATTATTTTGGTCATATTTGTTAACTGTGTGACACTCAGCGAACGAAGTCTATGGCAAAGTTTTGTGGATGTTGTTTTGCATGTTTCATTTTGACTATAATCATAACATTTTGGTATTTGATTAAAACAATATAAATTTTATGCACAGCCGTAACCAATCGATTATGATGGTGTTCGATTATAACTATATCGATTTTGATTACATCGTATCTTATACGTTACGATTTACTTGTAATTTCATTTGGATGTGAAACAGTGTGGTTATTATTTGACCCGATTTTATGGCAATTAAAAAGTAGAGAATTCTTATCCTGTTTCGATTGCATCCTTTTCGATTTGGTTTGATTTGAATGATAAATTTGCTTGAACCATTAGTAATTTGATTTTAATCTTCATTAAAAGAAAAATTAAATTGGATTGTTTTAAAAGATTTCGTTTGATTTCTATCTGGTCCTGTTTGCTATTTTAGACTAGCTACAGAATCAGATGATTCTGTAGCTAAGTCTGTAGGATCAATTTTTTTTGGTGTTTTGTTACTGAAATATCTTTCTAATTTGATATTTGTGTTCTATTGCAGGTAAATTCGAATTTGCAATTGAGTTGTTGAGCAGTTAGGGGATGTTTCAAAGATTTTACTTGCATTTTATTTTCTCAGTTTAGGTGATTTTGGGATATCTCCCAGATCATGTAAAACAATTTGATATTATCCACAAGGAAGTTTTACCTTGTGAAGAGACCTATATATACTTATGATTTTTGTAATAATCATCATCCTCATTCGTGGGAGAACAAGGATATGGAGTTATAATACAGACTGAAGCAGAATTTGGTGTTTTGTCATAGCTTTAGCTTCTCAATATATCAATATTTTGTTTTATGTTGTGTATATCAATTTGTTTATGGTTTATGACTACTTTAGCTATCTAAATCATGTGCAAATGATATAATTTTGATCACTGTTATCCATATCTTGTCTCTTCCAAATAGATAAAAGACATAACAATTGTTAATTCAATTTGTGATAGACAGGTTTATCTTCTTCAGAAATTGAATTGTTATATATAAGTTTTTGCATAACAGGTTTCCCTTATTGCAGGAATTTATAATCATAAGATTGTTATGATTTTCTTTTATGTCTTGTTTGTCCTGTAAAACACTTCAAGGAGCAGCACAGCCTATCATTTATGAGAAGCTTACAGACTAACCGGTGCGAGTTTCCCTCCTCCAACCAGCTTAGAAGTTATCATACACAGGGCAAACTTGGAGCGTTTCCAGGTCATTTAGTCTTTTGTTTACTGTTTTCATTAAATAGTTTAATTCAGATATAAGCTTCATTAGATTTATATTAGATTGTTTAATTTCAGTAAATATATTAGATCGTTTAATTTCAGTAGTTTTACTTCTTATTCATAAAATATAAAAAATCAAAAAGAGATTCTTGGTTGTCTTAGGGCAGAAAACACATGAGTTTTGCAGGTTTTAATTAAAATCTGTAGGCTGTTTATAGTGTACATTTGTGAATAAGTAATATTACAACTGGTAATTAGATAGTTGATTTGAGTTATTATAAGAGTAATTAGTAGATTGTATATAATAGTTAGAATAGTTATACTTAGTTTTAGTTTAATTTAGTAGTTTGTTTTAATTAGATTAGTGTATTAGTTAGTTTTTAGTTAATTCATTTTATTAGTTTTAGTTAATTTAGTTTCTTTTATTTAGTTTTAGTTAGTTTTAGTTAGTTTTAGTTAGTTTATTTGTTTCAGTTAGATTAGTTTAGATTAGTTTTCTCTTTGGTTTTCCTAGGAGACCTTAGAGCGGCCAACGGAGCCGTTAAACTCGTTAGGGTGGTTCATTCCAAATGGCTTGGGTTATTTAGACAATCCCGGACCGGTTCCACTCTCTTAATTGACGGACAGACAGTTTCTCCCGTCAACACTAGGTTTGGACCTTGTTCAAAAGGATACTTGAGAATGAAAACCTATGTCAAAATCTATAATCGTCACCTTTCAAAATCTGGGATCCCCTTTTACTAGAAATCCAAATCCATAACCATTGCCTTTGAATTCTACTCATGACCCCTTGGGGAAGGCAAAGGGTTTAACCTCTTATTTCCACTCCTACCAATTAAACCAATGAAGAACGTGTTACTAGAGGAAACAGATATTAACATTCTTGCTTTCTTCTCAAATAATTTTTATGTTGTGGAATGAACAAAGGAAACAATGATGGAATGTGAAAATCCATCAAGCCAAATGAACTTTGTTTGAAATTCACCTATGACCATGAAGGGTGCAAGTCGTCCTCTTGTGATATTTGTATGTCACAAATAAAGTATTAAATCACTCTGGAAGTGGAATTGATATTACCTACAAGTACAAAATGAGTTGATGTTAAGAGTGAAATAACTTCCATAGTGAGTGCATACATTCCCTCAATGACCATGTGGAAGATAGCACATTGGCATTTATTCTGCAAGTTGGATGACCACCCTTACATGGCCATCATGTGGTGGACCCTAGTTGAACCCTAGACTAGCATGATCTCATTAATTTTTTTTTTCATATTGGCATTCAGTCTAAGGACCATGTGGAATATAACACATTGGCCTTAAAGAAATTCTGGTAGTACAAAGGTTTCGGTAATGGACCCAAGTTTGTTTGATGGATAATGGTATGAGTTTTGATATATTTACAGGTAGTACTATTCTAGATGGATAGTACATGTCATGCCATTTCTGGTGGTATGTGGAACATCACATAACTCCTCACGGTTAGAGAGGCATGGCCATGTGAAGTTGGAGAACCCTCATGAGTCATCTAGAAGCCCAAAAAGGTCAAAGTAGTCAAAGTGTTTGCAAAAGAAATTATTTAAATAATAAAGTTAATGGAGAACTCCCTAAAATGAGGAAAGTGGGATGATACATGAAAGTATAAATAAGAGGCAAGACTCTCTCATTTAATCACACTTGAACCTATTGAACATTATTGACTATCTATTTTGTGAAAGGTTATTTGGGTAGGTATTATTGATAGAGAAAAGTGTGGCAGTGATCCAAAAAGATCTTTTAAAGACTATGGTTAAGTTTTTAAAGCATGAGTTCATTAACCATTTAGGAATTGAAGAAATAGGAAGAATTAAAGATATAACATGGCAACCATAATAATATATTCATATCTGAAAGTAATCACAAATAATTAGTAAACCATGACAACAAAATTGTTAACAGAGTTCGGCAATATCGCCTACGTCTTCGGGCCTTTGTCTTAGTGGGTGAGGCTTTCTTATTTCTATTAAAAGCTTCAAAAGTACATCAAAAAAGTGTCAAATGGATTACAAAATGGTTTGGATTTATTCTTCTAGACCTTAATAATCCAACACAACTAACGACACTGAAAACGGTTGAGCGAAGCTCCTAGAAATAGTCCGCAAAGTTGCTCTCCTCAATGGCTTCCCTGCATAAAAATGTCTTTGGCTTTACAATTCTTCAACATTTTTCCTCTTCTGAATCTTTTTTGGACTGTCAAATAGCTCTGGTTTATATATATTCTGATTTGGGGGTCGAAATCCAACTTCCCCCCAACTTTCTAGCCTCATATTGGGCTCATATCCCCTTTAGAGGGTCAAAAATCCTCAAAAATCACTAAAAAACTACTAAAATAAGGAAAAAACCCAAAATATGGAAAAACATATTCTTAAGCCCCCAGTTAGGGTGCACCCCCCCCTTCTGTGGTCATATGAGGTCCATTTGGCCTAGTGCTAAGGGGCACACCTCCCTTAGCTGGAAAAGGTGCTTAAGTTTAAATTTATGAAAAGTGGGTTTTTTTCTAAAGTATTAATTCACCCTTTGTGGATAGCTCATTGTGCTTAAGTCATTTGAAGAGGCAGGTCATGGGATTGAATCCCATGGAGTCCAACAATATAAATTTTACTTTTTTAAGGCCTTGATGATGGCGACATGTGGCACCCTTGGATTAGACCATGTGTCAGCCCATGGTTGGCTAATCTTTTGCCACATGGACTATCAAAACTTTGACACTTGTCATCATGAACCCTTGCCACTTGTCATGACCTAGTGATACCACATGTCGTCACCTGATGGCTGCCACTTGTCGAATTTAGAATCTTCCATGTTTCACATGCTGAAGATTCCACGTGTCCCTTGACCAATTGACTTTTTACCTGTTTGACCCAAACTTTAGATTGCGATAATTTTTGCATACATACTCTGTTTTTCGATCCATTTACGATGAGCACTTCATGATCATGTCATTTTATTGAGCATTTGAGAAATTTTATTTTTGAGCCTTTCAAGATCTATTTGGATCAGGCAAAAAAAATGCGGCAGAAAAAGTGTGATATAAAAATTGCAGCAGAAAAAGTGCGGTAGGAAAAGTGCGGCAGGAAAAGTGCGGCAAAAAAAGTGCGACAAAAAAATTGCCGCAGACAAAGTGCGACAGAAAAATCACGGCAAAAGAATCTCGACAGAAAAAGTGCAGTAGAAAAATCGCGGCAGAAAAATCGGGACAACAACATAGTTGGGGTCCATTTACAAGAGATATGGCACATCTTGTTTGAGGTATGTTTTGTGAGCTAGGGTTTAGCTCTTGAGATGGTATTGGATGTTCAATATTTCCGCATATATCATATTTGTTGAGGGATAGAGTTGGTATTTTGTTGTTGGTATTTGACATGTGGGTATTGGTCTTTTGGTTGTGATGTGTTGTTGAAGTTGTTGGTTTAGCTTGAGGCTACATAACAGTGAGGTTGTGGCACATGGTTTGATGTAAGGGTTTATGGTATTTGGTTTATGGATAGAATGATGAATTGTTGGATAACTTTTGATGGTTATATTGGTGTATGTCTTTATTATATGGTTGAGGTACATGTTGAGTACATGGTTGAGACAAGTAGTTGATGAGTTGGCACATACATGAGGTGTATAGTTGACGGGTTGACACATACATGAGGTGTATAGTTGATGATGTTGGTACATATTGATGAGTCAAGGTTGATTCATGGTACATGTTGGTTCAAGTTATTAGTACAAGTTGTTTAGTGCAGGTTGATTGGTACATGTTTTTACAGGTTATTGGTATAGGTTGGCAGTGGTAGTTGTTGATTCAGTGATAGTGACAGGTTGTCTACATTTGGCATTTATATTTCAGGGCGGTTGGACGAGGCAAGGATAGGTGGTTGTAGACACCTTCCGGTCGTAGCCGAAGAACTTAGGGGGTTGTAGCCTCTTTCTAGTTGTAGCCAGAGAATTGGGGAGTTGGAGCTTCCCTTAGGTTGTAGCATGAGAAACTAGGGGGTTGGAGCTTCCTTCTAGTTGCAACTAGAAAACAAAGGAATTTGGTGCTTCCAATGAATTTAATTCTTCAATACATATAAGAAAAAACACTGGTGTATTTTGTATGTGTATGATTGCTCATTTGTTCATTGTTTATTTACTCTGCAATTATTGGATGATAATGCTACAATGATATAACACTTGCATTATATGGTTAAAAGTGATTAAATTGCTCTATGGTTGATTCACCCCCGTCTCAGTAATCCAACATCTTATGCAAAATTGTAGGTCTATTGGTTGTTTGTTGTGGTGTTGTTCTCTAAGCTCCAAGTCACATCAATCTCAATGTCCTATTTTGTCCACTTCTAGTAATCTCTTCCTCTATTATGATGGCCTTTTGAACTACCTCTTGCAAGGTTTGAGGCATCAATATCCTCACCCTTTCCCTTATGTTTTAGTTCAGACCATAAAAAAACTTATTAACTCTCAACTTCTCAATGTTGAAATGTGGTGCATATCTCAGTAGCTCCATAAACCTTGCCTCATATTTGGTAACTGATCTACCCCCTTTTTGTAAGGAGTTAAAATCATCAAGTAGTCATTCAACGAATTCCTCTGATAAGTATCATTCACTAAAACATTCCTCGAACAGTTCCCATGAAATTTTTGATATATCCATTCCTAGTTGTGGAAGAAGTGTCTTTCACCACAGTAGGGAACTTCCCTTCAGTTGGAATATCCCCTTAAAAACCTTCAAGTTGGATGTGTAATCCCTCAAGGAAAAACACATCTCCATGTTTTCAAGCTAACATTTGGTGGCCTCACTATCAATAGATCCCCATAACTCTGGGAATTTAACCTTTTAATGTGTATGATTGTAAACTAACTAGATTGAAATTATGTTCATGACAAGTAAAAGGAATGGAGGAAGAAAAGGTATGGGTAGGATTGCAAGGGGACACACTATGCCTCCTCCAACACAACCTACATTGGTAGATTCACCACTATGTGAAGAGGAGTGAGCTCCAGAGTAGGAACATATTTCAGCCAATGAAGTGATGAATATGATTAGATCCTTCTAGAGGATGTCTGAGGCATTAATGAATCATTTAGAAGAAAAGGAAGGGGAAGTATCTGCTCCTTTCAAAGGATCACAAAATCCTGCTAGTAACCACATGCATAGGGAGTTGGAAATGTTTAAATTACCAGAGTTATGGGGATCTAGTGATGGTCAAGCCGTTGAGGCTTGGCCTGAAAACATGGAAACATTTTTTATCTTTATGGATTACACATCCAACTTGAAGGTTTGCATGGGCATATTCAAGTTGAAGGGAAGCTCTCTATTGTGGTAGAAGACACTTCTACCATAGCTAGGAATGGATATATCATAAATTTCATGGGAACTATTAGAGGAACGTTTCTATGAATGCTACTTGTTGGAGGAATTCATTGAACGTCAAATCAATGAGTTTATATCCTTACGAAAAAGGGGTAGATCGGTACCTGAGTATGAGGTGAGATTGATGGAGCTACTAAAATATGAACCACATTTTAACACTGATAAGTTGAGAGTTAATAAGTCTGTTTATGGTTTGAACTACAACACAAGGAAAAGGGTGAGGATACTTATGTCTCAAACCTTATATGAGACAATTCAAAAGGTTATTATAGCAGAGGAATATATTACTATAAGTGAAAAGAACAGACCATTGAGACCAACCAGATCTAGAGCTCAAAGAACAACACCACAATAGATATCCAGTAGACCTACAACTATGTGTAGGGATGCCCTAAGAGGAGATGTTTTTATGACACCACATCGTTCAAACGTTAACCAGAGACCACCTTATGAACCACCCCCATAGTAGTAGTATCTTCCAATACAAAAAAGTAGAACCACACCTCGAAAAATTAGTGCAACATTTTCTCAATCAAACAATAGGAGTCAACCTCGTAAGAGGGGGTGATGGAATTATGGGGAACCACATTATCAGAGAGGTTTTCCCCATGATAAAAAGTGAGTCAATAGAAACCAAAGTTAGATGACATTGGGATACTTGAGAAAGGATCACATAATTCACACAATGCTGAAAAACTGTTAACCAGAGCATCAATCAACAGTCTCAGAGAATTCAGGTAAAATTAATGATAAATTTTTTTATGGTTTAATAGATCTAGGAGCTACTCATAATTTTGTTTTGCATGTTTTATTTTCTATATTAAAGGTGAAAGTTGTAGATAAAAAATATTTTAAGTCAAGTAGAAATGGTGTCATGGGTGAAACAAAATGTGAGAGGATTAGTGAAGGATTTCGAGATTGACTTAGGGTAATGTGTAACTAAAGTATCCATTTATGTCACGATTTTAGAATTCCACAATATTGTGATTGGAATGTGGTGGTTAGAAACACATGAGGCAATATTAGACTATAATAGCAAGAAATTGTACTTTGTATATGACACGGGGCATAAAATAATTTTAGTGGGAAATAACCGAAGGGTGTCACTACGATTTATAAATTTCCTACAACTCAACATGATTATGAAAAAATGGTGTACATTATATGTTATATAAGCTATGAATTCAAAGGAATACACACTAAAATTGTAACATTAAAATTGGTTTCCTACAATTTTTCCTTGATGTCTCTTAGATTTCCTACCAAAATCCTATTTTTGATGCGTGAGAATATTTAGTGTCTTGGTTATTTAATGCATTTTCCACTTAAATCTAGCCTACCTTTTTTAGAACTTAAAATTTCAATTTGAACTTTTTGTTGCTTAAGGGTTCTCATGAAATCAGAATTTCCTATTAATTAAATAAATAAAAATAAAACATGCACACCTTTGAACTCAAACTTACCTTCTAGTTGATTTTATTTTATTATACTTATCCAAGGTTATTAATAAAGTCTTATTTTAGTCTCTTCAATTAATATTTTCTCACTTATATGTTATTTTTCACTTTTAGTTTTACATATCAATTCATAATTTCATAAGGATACTAAATATGCCATGCACACCATGCCCTTAAGGATTTACTTGCATACTCCAAGGGTGCCATGTGTTATTCCCTTCAAGTATATGATCTTGAGAAATGGAAAAAGTGGTGCAATTACGAAGAAACCATTAACTATTGTCGTTTCCCCTATTGAAAGACTAATGTATGCTGAGGAATAAGGCTTTCACCTTTTTGTGTTCCCCTCCGTTTTTCCTCGCGAGTCACTAATTTTTTGGCCTATCCTCACGACAACGTGCAACCACTTGAGAAATTTTCACATTCATCATTATCACCATCTATTTTTTATGGGGAATTTATCTCTTCATTTCCCATACATATCCCCATTTGGTTTCCCCGATGGGATTCTGATTGGATACTGTGTCTTTTATAACTTTGATAATATTGGTTACTTTTGGTTTTCCTTGTAATTTTTGAACTCAAATTCTTTATAACCCTTTTATTTTAACATAAGTTTCTTTCTTATAATATTTCTTTGATTCATTTTATATCTCCTCAATTTTTATCTTTTTAATAAAATCATTTACTGCAACATTTATAACTACTCAATATAATTCAAGATTGTTGAACCCATTTTGTACTTCCCCTTTATTTCTATTTTCTTACCGTTTCTATTCCCCTTCTATATTTTCCCTTCCCCAATCTCTCTTTTGCCTCCTCCTTTTTCCTTTATTTGTTGTAAAATATTACCATACTTAATCATTTTCATTATGTTTGTGGACTTTAGGACATGCGGACTTTCAGTCTCATGTATCTTCTTTTTACCTATGTATAAGTCCGTCCAACACTTAGATTATTTTTGCATCACAGACTTTCAGAATTTCATATTTGTGGACCTATGTGTTATACCTCCACTCTCTCCACTATCTTCCAGACAACTTCCAACACTCAGCCATTTCATACATTCATACTCTTGGACTCACGTACCTACCTTTTCATACTAGTTGCCCAGCCCGATTCTCCGTCGTTACATGTCCCCTCCTTCACATTTTTCGATGTCACATTTAATGTTATCCCAACAGACTTAACTACTAAATTTATTGTTGAAGTGGTCGTTAATTAATGATTCTTATATTTAGGCTAGTGATATTTATTTAATGCTTTCGTAAAAATAAATCTAATTTAAAATCATTTTATTGTGCAAAGATATATTTCAAGAAAATTTGATCATCTCCGCAAATACAATCATGAGAAAACAATCGTTCTATGGTGATACTTTGAACCTCTTCGCTAGAGAAGACCAACACTATCATTGGTTCTGTTCATACTGGTATTACTCAAATTTGTTGGGTAAAGATAAAAATAAGGTATGGACCTCAGGAATAGTTCTCGCGGAATGTGTTCCATAAGTCTTTGAATTCAAAGATATTGTCACTTGGTGCATTGACAATTTTATTCAAAATAGAAGGGCCATCGAATTGCAGAGTAGTTCTCCTATTTCATTGGCACCTTCAATATTCAGAGAGATGTTGAAGTTACCAAAGATGAACTTGAATTATAAAGGGGAGGTAGCTAGAAATTTCCTAAGAATAAAGAATATCAGAATAGAGTTTCTTCGAGAGTATATGCATGACCCTGCATCAATTCCTAAATATATATCCATAATTCAAGTAAGTTCCTTAAAAGACCCTTATAAATTAATTGCTTGGTTGTTTTCTCGGATTGTTGGCTAGGACTCTACATAAACCATTCCCTGACCAGAATTATATATATTTCATTTTGTTGTTCATGAAAACACTATCTTCAATTGGGAGAAGATTATTTTGAATGAAATCACTGCAAAATTGATGACCATATGTCCTATTATTTTATATTTGATATTACATATTGTCACACCTTTGAGGGTTTAAACATTTCCCAGAAAGTGAAAATAAATATGGAACCTGTGACCATGTGGTACTAAGATCTATGGAGGCATAGAGTTAACCATCATTTCTATGAGGTATATTGTGATTCTGTATCTAAATTCAAGATTTTTTTATTTGGGTAAGCACTCGTTGGCTATCATTGGAAGCAATGACTTTTATAAAGGGAAATGGATTCCTTGAGAAAATGGAGGACTACAATGTCATCGAGGTTTTCTGTTGTATCGAGAAACCCATTTTCTCCCTTATTATATATCGGATAAGTTGTTTATCATTGAGATAGATGGACAATATAAATTTTGGTCCCATACTTTCTTTGAAAAAAGGAAAAAGAAGTGCATACCTCTCCCGTGGAAAGTTGGTGAAATTCTTCTCCAAGGGATTTCCAAAATAGACGAATATGCAGCTTATTTCGATCATTCTAACTTGATATTCGCAGAGGAAATAAATGGTTTCAACCCTAATCATCTTTTTTATAATCATTTTCTTTCAATTGGACTCATCCTTGCACTCATAAATTCAACCGTCAGTGGAGAGGAAGAAAATGACAACCAAAATCCAAATAATCAAGAATCCGATAGAGACTCTGGAGATATAGAGATTGTTATTAGTACCATAGAGAACCATAAAGAAAAATGTAAATCCACGAGTGACACAAATTTCCAGTCACCATCTATCTCTCGAAGAATTTCCTTACAAAAGGCAAATCCTCAGCCAGGGACATCCCACACAAGAAAAATGCAGAGTAATAACTCAGGACATGATGAAGACAATAACCCTCCTAAGGGGAACCTAGAGAATCCCTATAAATTAAAATTCAAGATAAAAAGGACTAATTCACAACAGGAAGGGGAAGAAACACATGCTCCAAAAAATGATTTGTTATTGGATAACATGGATTTGGATGTAGATATTAAAAATATTACTTTCCTAGATGTAGAAGTTCCATCTAGATAAAATGTACAACATATTTGAACACTCATGGTCCAGGATGAGACATTTTCTGATGAAGAAACAGTCATTGTACAAAATTCCTCTTTTGATAAATAATCTAAGAAATTGTTTTTTGAGAGAACTACCAAGAGTAAGAGCGGGAAGATACGGTCTACCATTGATACTCGAGATATGTGTCCTTCTAAGTTATAATATATCCATAATGTCATAAGGGATTCACTTGATGTTTCAATTGCACATATGGAGGAAGATAATTCTCATCTAAAAGAATTAATAAAATAATTGGAGGAAACCCTCTTGCCTCCACCTATTCTGGCTTCCCCCATTGCTATGATTTGTCCTGAAAAACGTTTTCAAGAAACCCCGGAATCAAGTACTAGAGTCAAGGGAATCTCAAATTTGATTAGTTTCACTTGACATTTTTTTGAAGAGAATATTAAGAAAATAATTTCATTGATCTTAGAGTTGTGGGATATGGAAAAAAGTTTTTCCTCTCTCAGCTTGAGAATCCAAAATGTGAAGGAATACCTGAATGCAAATTTGAAAAATGATGAAGGTTTCTACACAGATGGAGTTGTAATGTTTGCAATGAAAGTATCAACAATGATAGAGAAGTTGAGAAAGAAATAAAATCTACCTTCTTCTAGTTGCATCAAATAGTTGAAGGAATATTGTATTGAAAGAATTAACATATTAAGGGGACTGTCAACTCAATTGTATAATTTATCAAGAAAGAGAACTGAAGCATACACAAAAATTATTGATTTATATATTGTTGGAACCACTATTGAGGTCTCTCACCCTAAGTATCTCTCAAATTCAATGCTCATGACTCGACACCATTTCAAAGGAAAAATTGAAGAACTAAAAAGGACATCACCTGAAAAGTTTGATACTATGATCAAATTTACACATGATGATATTGACAGCTAGCTTGTTGAGTGCACAAATAAAAATGAGGATATTGAGAATACTTTACAAAATTTATCAATTGATTTAATAGAAATTGAATAGGAGTTGCTTGACATTAAAGTAAAACAAGAGGTAATTGTTTCCCCGTTAAGGGAGTATATTCAAGAATGGTTAAACAACACACTCTCCAAGATCTCTGGAACTACAACAAAAGTAGTTATGACCGGTAATCAAACCGTAACAAGCAAGGGTACAAAATAAACAACAACAAGAAAATGAAAGAGAAGATATACCATCCTAGTAAGTCCATACTGATCACATACTGCTTCCTCTATCAGTTTTCATCCGGTTATTCTTCTTCTTTAACTAGAAAAGCTTAACCGAATCTTGAAAAAATTCTTTTGTCTTCTTACTAGATCTTTCTATTCGACATATGCCCACATTCTTCTATCTATTTCATATTTTATTGTATATGTTTACTTTATGGTCCGTGGAATCCCTAATCCCAGTTCTTTGGATGAACACCTTTAATTTCAATACACTGTAACATACATTATTTTTGAGAAATCCTAGAGAGCTAATTTGGGATCAATTTTGATTGTATTTTATAACTATGAGTCTTGAGTATAAAGTATTTGAAATCAATTTATAATAAAAAAAAATTAGCTATATAATAAATACTCTATGAAAGTTCTCTTATGTGAATGGTGTTGGATTACTGAGAGGGGGGGTGAATCAGTAATAGATCAATGCAATCCTTTTAAACCAAAATATACAAGTGTTGTATCAATGTAGCATTATCATCCAATAGTTGCAGAATAAATAAACAATGAGCATATGGGTAATCATACACATACACAGTACACCAATGTTTTTACGTGGAAACCCAAAGTGAGAGAAAACCACATAATGTTTTTTATTATATGACTTTAATAATTACATTCATTGGAAGCACCAAATTTCCTTGTTTTCCAGTTGCAACTGGAAGGAGGCTCCAACCCCCTAATTTCTCAGGATACAACCTGAGGGAATCTCCAACTCCCCAATTCTTTGGATACAACCAGAAGGAGGCTATGACCCCCTATGTTCTTCAGCTACAACCAGAAGGTGGCTACAACCACATGTCCTTTCCCACTCCAACCACCCTGAAATATAAGTAGAATGATGGAACCACTGTCACACTATCACTGTGAGATATACTATTGTAAACCTGTACCAATCAACCTGTAATCAACCTGTAACAACCTGTACCAATAACCCATGCCATGCATCAACCATGCATCAACATGTACCTCAACTTGTAATCAAATTGCACCATAAAAAAGTGCATCAACCATGCACCAACCTGTACCAAACAACCTGTAATCAAAATGTACCATAAACAAGTGCATCAACCATGCACCAACCTGTACCTCAACTTGTACCATGAAAAAGTGCATCAACCATGCACCAAACCTGTACAAATAACATCTCACAACAACTTTTCCAAACAACATATAACAACAACCTATCTCATCAATCTTATCAACCAAATC
>SNQJ01S0003647.1:46633-58814 GCA_010110895.2 Picea sitchensis | reverse complement strand
ATGTACCAAGTATGTACCAATATTGTATCAACTACTCATCAAATATGACTCATCAAGATGTATCATCAACTATACACCTCATGTATGTGCCAACTCATCAACTACTTGTCTCATCCATGTACCCGACATGTACCTCAAACAAAAGCCCTCATCAATTTAATCATCCAAATATAATTTGTAACTCTATAATAGACCTGGTGTATATTATCACATACATGCAAACCTTCCTTAACTTTAACAACAAGAGACTAGCATTTTCATCANATGTACCAAGTATGTACCAATATTGTATCAACTACTCATCAAATATGACTCATCAAGATGTATCATCAACTATACACCTCATGTATGTGCCAACTCATCAACTACTTGTCTCATCCATGTACCCGACATGTACCTCAAACAAAAGCCCTCATCAATTTAATCATCCAAATATAATTTGTAACTCTATAATAGACCTGGTGTATATTATCACATACATGCAAACCTTCCTTAACTTTAACAACAAGAGACTAGCATTTTCATCAAACTTTACTTTAGTCTCACATGACTAATTTTGGATTAGTAAAAAACCCTAACTTGCAATAATCATAACTGTGTACCTGTAATGAATAAATATCTGAAAATGGTACACAATATTATTCAATGTCTTTTATACAATTCCTCCATATTTCATTACTTGGAACCTCTCAGAAAAGGAGTTATAGCAAAAATGGCTTACCTTGTTGAATTCTGCCTTATTCTAGAGAGTGAACTTGTAGAGCATGCCCCGCACGAATATTTGTTGTATGGATCTGAAAATTGTACAAATAATACTAAAGGTTGTACTCTAACCAATACATTTTTTCTTACTGAATTTGGATATGTTATTAATAATTTATGAGGTTTTTACCCAAAACACCTGTTTTAGACTAGTTTCAGGACTAGCCACAAACCCTATTTTCCACAGCGTGTAAATCCAAAAATAAAGCAATCGAAAAGATGAAATTTGTATCACATCTACTTGGATATGCTTCCTCAATGGCCTCCCATGTTCACAGTCTGAATCATTCTAGAAAAAAAAATATTGTGAAAATGGTGAGATGACCTGTAAATAACATACCTTAGAAAACATCATCAAAATAATTTATCCTCCCTTGAATTTCAGCCTTCTTTACTTCACCTTCCCTTTGAAATTCGGATTATATATCCTTTGGTTACCTCAGTCACCTATAGATATTCAATATGCTCAAGTGTGATTAAAATGAGAGAGCCTTGTCGTTATCGGACTAATCGATAATTGCAGACACAAACTGATCTCCCTAACTTCCACAAGAAGCTAGAACAAAACAAGACAAAATGCAAACTTCACCTTAGACTTCATTGTCATATAAACTAGTTTAGAGAGGTACAAATGACATAACTTTTAAACGACGCTTGATCCTCACTAGTTTCGTCCTTGTAGCTCCTTCTTTGAGTTTGCAGATGGTGAAACTGTTTAAGAATAACAAACCAACAATGAGAGAGAGAACAAAGATATATATATATATATATATATATATATATATATCGATGAATTCTATGTATAAGATCAAGGAGTTTTACAATAAAAGTTAAGACACCTTTATAAAGAAGAAATGTATTGCTACATTATATTAAATAGAAAGTGGAGTCTACAACCCATGCCTTGATGTTGCAAGATCCATTTCAACAGATATTTTCTCCAACACACACACCTTTTCTCCAATTCCTTTGATGAAGAAGATCGACAATCTGACCTAGAGAACTAAAGAGAATCTCTCAAGTATAATATGTAGTAGAACCCTTCATGCATATGAAACCCTTGCAAACCTTAGCCTTTTCCATAAGATATCCCTCTTTATATAGGGTGAAAGCGAGATGGATGAGGGAATTAAGATGATCCCACTAAATCATATAAGTGAGTAAGATCCAAACCGATCGGAGGCCACCTCATATTCTAGAAGATTCCCTTAGAGAACATTCACGAATTTTGACTTTTCCTTTGGTTAAGCATCGTCACACCCTATGTCGAGGCAGCCTGCGACGATGTCGCAGTACAATTTTAGTGCAGAGTGCGACGATCATGCAGCGTCAACCCCATTCATACAATAGGGTGCAACCTTCCTTGTTATAGTTGTTGAAAGAGGAAACACAAACCACTTTTCTCATGGAGAAAGTCTCTTTTAATATTTTCAGGGAACATGGAAATGAGTTAAGAACATGTTGTCAGTTGATCACTGTGGTGACCAAAATAATGTGTAACATAATGCCCCCCAAAGTATGAAACTAGAATTTGTGACAAATAAAATACTTTGTAGAATGTCTGTGTCGAAAAAAAGGAGCACATTGATCGGGAACCTGCAAAAAATCAAGCATCTGCATAATACCATACCATATTCCAATGTAGGCATTCCCATTCTCAGAATACAAGTGACTCTAATCATAAGTGTCAAGTGAGTCATGGCCACTAAATATACATTATGGATCCATGTCATCATGATTCAGCATAGCCACCATAAATACACTGTGGATATATTCTCTAAAAGAATTCAAATTCAGACATAGCCACAAGACATACACGGTGGATCTATGTGTCAGTACAAACTTATGAATACTGCATCGCAACCTGGACTAATGATGATGAGATATAGGGTCTTCATTTCCATTGTATCTAAGTACAAATATAGCCATGTGATTACAGGTATTGAAGTCGAACATGGTAGAAACCACTTGATTACCGATCATTAATGAAAAAACGTTAACAAGTGCAAGAGAAATCACCATTGATTTCAATGACTCCCAAGGTACTCTAGTACAATCCAACGAATGTGAATAAATGATTTGAAGTCGAACACTCGATGGAGCCTTCCAATCAGGGGTCAATAATGTGAACCCATTGTTGAAAGCGAAGAAACCCGCCATTGAGGCATTTAGGCTCTAAGGTACTAAATGATTTCTAAATCTTGTTCCTGGATAATGAGTTGAATTCAACAGGAAAAGACTCGTCATCGAAGGGCCTTGATTTATCCCCCATCAATGAAATGAAATATGTAACATATTTGAAGTAGATCAGAGTATGAAGTGATTCCAAACTGACTCGGGGAAGGACGACATGGTAGAAAATTTATAACTGCAGATGGCCGACTCAATAGAAGGCTTGTTTAGGTTGGACTTCTCTTGAACATATGAACGAAGAGACAATTGTCTTGGAAACATTGACTCAAAGAGGACCCAACATATGAACTTGTGGATGGTCAAACGAGAGATAAATGGATTTCCCAACTTGGATAGAATGATGAAAGGGGGTGTCATGTTCAAGAGTGACTATTACTGCCACTAACACAAATACAGAGACACATTTATTTCCCAATTTCCCCCCACTATTTCTGGCGAGTACCTCTTTATTTTTACAAAATCTTGTAGAGGATAACATATGCTTGTAAATGTAATATCATCCTTTGGATGAGTCCCTCAGAATATGTTTAACGAACCCTAATAAGGAGTGGTTCGATCCCATATGGGTCTTTTGATGTTTGTTTAATGAGTCCAAAGAAACAAAACTCAGGGTTTTTTCATTTTTAGAGAGTCTGAAAAACACTTAAAGAGAACTCCATAAGGTCCTTTTTCGTAAGTTAATCTGATGAGATCAAAAAAAATATAATCTACCGCTCATCAGACATTTTCTTCAAATACTTTTATGAGCGTGAAAAGAACAAGGTCTCTCGGCTATCTTTTCATGTTTAGGGAGATTGAAAAGAACTTAAAGGATATTCCATAGGTTTGGTTTTTCATATGACCAATACAAGTTCAAAAAAACGACAAAAGATTACTCGAGTACATTCTCATGGTTTCACGTGCGTGAGAAAGAATTAAGACTGTGCTTGGAGTTTTTCCTAAAAAACCCTAAAAGCATCTGTACATAAGAAAAATATGCAAAAACAATAAAAAAGGGTGGACCTCTGTTTAAACATCTCATCCTTAGACCTTTTAATTAGCAACAGTGAACACTTCACAAAGTTGGTTAGAATTTAGGGCATGGGTGAAATATACAAAATAATTTAATTTTGCAATAAAATGTGGTAAAAAACAATAAAATAGGCAAAAACACCCTTTTTACCATTTCATTTGCAAATTTACCCAAATAGTACCTCAAAACCCTCTTTTCTCCCCAAATTTGAACTGTCAATTTCAGAGCACCTAGTGGTTCATTTTGCGAACAATCTCCATCAAAAAGGTAATCTTCTTCTTCTTTATCTTTTCATGGTTTCAAATTTTGTTTTTATTGGTTAAATTTAGATTTTGGGCCGATTTTTTGGGGCTACCTGCGCATTGAGATCATCGTAGGTCCACAGTATCGTGAACTACAATGATATGATATCGTCATAGGGGACCCAGAGATAGGGTGTGATGACGTTGCTCTGCTTAAAAATGCATCCCTACGACGATCGTAATCCAATTTTTGAAAAGATAAATCTAACTAGCAAAACTTCCAAGAACTATTTTTTTATGTTTCTAATCTTCTTTTGATGTTCTTTGGCAGGATTTCCTTGGTAAAAATTCTCGAGTGGCATGAACGAGAGCATGAGGAAGAAGATTATTTTTTCGGGAATGATCCAGACATAGTTACGACACTAAGGCAATGTGGGTTATTCAAGTTTTTTAAGATTTAGGGCATGAGAGCCCAAGTGAGGTTGCTAGAGTATCTGGTTCACATGTGGGATGTGGACGAACGAGCCTTTCACATGGGTGTTCATACACTCACATTGGATATAGAGGATATTTAATTTCTGACAGTTTTGTCTCACCATGGTTCACGGGTATCTCTCACAGAAAGTAGAGGTGGAGGAGAACCTATGGATTACTATGTTTCTCACCATTGCGTGCCAGGTACAGAAAAACGCAGTGGCAAGGTGGCCATCAGAGATGTTCAAGATTTACCATTGCATACCATCCTTTACACCATTACCCACATGGCATGGAGTGCTACTCCCCACATGGATTTGAAAATCCATTTTTAGTACGCAATAGAGTCCATGGAACCCAGGGTCTTCAACTGGTGTGAGGGTGTCCTGAAGAGCATGAAAAAACAACTCACAAAGTGCTGAAATGGTCGGTTGAAACAATTTGGTTACGGGTCCATTTTGGTTTCCTTCTTCTTAAAGAGAGTTCCTGTCCTACATCTACAGGTGGAGTGGGGAATACTCGCTCCACAAGATCCATGGATGAAGAGGTGGGTGGACCTAATGGCTCATCATGGTGGCGTTCCTATCGTCAAGTATGGCAATGTCTTCTTCCAATGGTTGAGGAATCAACTGATCATGGTGGAAGACTATGCATATGCTGAGATGGATTTTCGTGGGGATATTGACTTAGCTCTTCCTGAGGGATCTCAGTGAGGTGACATAGGTAAGAAGGAATTTTTTTTTTATATGACGTTTTTGATATTTTAATTATATAAAATGATTTTTGTGTTATTTTATCCAAGACTAATCAAGTGCTCTTCAATAATGCAGACGTGGGGCCTTATCATCCTCTAGGATAATCTCCCATCCAGAGGTGAGGAGAGAGAGGTTTTGTAGTAGTGGTAGCAGTCACGGATCTCAAGGCAATTGAACATAACCTAGAGGAACTAACCATGCATGTCCCTGATGCCACGATGGATGAACTTCCTAGGCACTATCAACGCCACACAGTTCGCGTATCTACATCTATTGGTCGACTTCTCCATAAGGTGGCACAGACAATTTTTTGTTACAACGAGCAACATCCTTGATGATTTTTGTACATGAAGCCATGAGCTTCACTTTTTGATGTTTTGGTTCTTGGACAAAACACTTTTTGAAACTTTTATCGTTATTAATATAAGGTTCCTACCGACTTGTTTTTGTCAAAAATGTGTGAATGGGTTTATAAATGTCTTAAATGTATATCTAACACATAATTAGCCAATGCATCTGTCAATGTATTTAGACATCTAGGAATATGTTGATACTCAATGTAATCAAAATGTCTTTCCAAGAGGCAAATTCATAAATATACCTGTAACAAAGTATGACTTCAGATGGAATAAATGTTACTCAACTGCAATAATACTAACCGTGAATCAAGTCATACAATAATATGATAGATGCCAAATGAAATGGCGTCAGTTAGAAACTCAATTACTGTGCTATATTCTGTGATATTATTAGTTTCACGACCAAGGAAAACACCATGTAGACTGATTAATTCATCCGTAGGTGCATAGATTGCCCATGCAACAGACGCTAGGTTTTGAGTATTGCGACTAACACCATTAGAAAAGCCAATATAGGGTAGTGAAGGCAATGACATCTGGAAACCAATCACAATGCAAGATAAGCAGCTGAAAGGCGGAACCAAAAATGAAAAAGCACACACAAGAATATGATACACTAAAAATACACAAAATTCATGCAAAAATAATAGTTTAAGCATATTACTTCTTCAAGTAAATCCCATTTCTGGGTTCACTCAAAGGAATTCCATCATAATAAACTAGCTCATAATCCCCTTTCTCCAACACTCATTTCACAATATAAGGACCACTCCACATGGGCTCAAATTTATTGGCCCCTAATAAGTTACGATCATGTTTGTAAAGAAGAACCAAATCACCCTCAGAAAAAAACACATGGTTTGACATGCTTGTCATATTGAGCTTTGACATGCTTCTTCTAAGCTTTAATGACTAAGGAAACATCACGATGAGTCTCGTCTAATTTCATCAAATACAAGAGACATTCCTCTTCAGATGAGGTGTTAGGGAGAAGTTCGACAACTAGTTTCAAAGACGAGATTTCACATTCAATCGACAAAATAACTTCAATACCAGATACTAATTGGAAAGGTGTGAAACATGTGGCATAATTAACAGATGTCCAATAGGCCCATAATGCTGAGAAAAGAATTGTGTGCCAACTTGACTTGTGAGTTCCTACCATCCATCTAAGCATAGTAGTGAGAAATTTGTTGATTGCTTCAACCTGGCCATTGGCCTGCGGATAGTAAGGGGTTGATTTTTCATGTCGAAGACCCAACTTCTCGGTAAGTTCAAACATCATGAAATTGTGAAAATGACTACCATGGTCAGTGATGATGGCTTGAGGGACACCAAATCTAGTAACGATATGATTGAATATGAATAACACTGCAGTTTTCCCGGTATTATAAAATGTAGGCATCGCCTCGGCCCACTTAGTGAAATAATCCATGACTATAATGATGTATCCATGCTCCCGACCGAGTGAGGGTTACATGTCATGAAGTCAATGCCCCATTTAGAAAATGGACCAATGAAAACTACAGCATGTAGTGGAGCAGGATGAGATCATATCTTATTGTTGTAGGTTTGACAAGCATGGCATTTATGGATGACAATAATGCAATCATTAAACAAAGAAGGCTAGAAGTAGCCAACTCGTAATATAGTTTGGGAAGTGGCATACCCAGACATATAACCGCCACATGCTCTAGAATGATAGTCATTTAAAGCTTTCTCAGCTTCATCATAGGTAAGACATCATCAGAAAATGGAATCAATACCATGACGATAAAGGGTATCACCAAGGATAATGTATTGATGAGATTGATATTGAATATGATGATGATCTGTACTAGAAATATTAGACCAAAAATTATGGGTTTGGAGATAAATGATAATGTCTCCATACCATATGTCGTTAGAAATGATTAGAAAGAGAGATTCATCAGGAAAGGAATCCTCTGCCACAGTTTTTGTCTCAGTAGAGGGAAGGCCACATATCAATTCAGAAAAAACCAAATATTTCTTTGACTTGGCATGCTCAAACTCCAAATCAAACTCCTAGAGAACAACTATCCATTTAGATTATTCCCCCCCTAGCAATTTTCGAGTAAGGATGTGTTGCATGGGGTTGCAATCGAAAACGACTGTGGTTTTGCATAACAAGATGTAGTGATGAAAACATTGGACATCTTGAACAACTTCCAAGGCCTATTTCTCCACATGTTAATATCTGATTTCGGTGGTCATGAGTCTTCGACTCAAATAGTAAATAACATGCGAATCATACGAATAATTCTTTAGGACTAGAACCATAGTAATGGTAGAGTCCGACGCAACTAAGTACAAGAAATAATCGCGACTATAATCGGGTGGAAATAAAAGTGGTGTACGAGTCAAGGCGAGTTTCAAAGCTTCAAAATATTTGTTGGCAGTGTCGTCCCATACAAAATCATAACCCTTTTTAAGAAGAGTAAATCCTTTTGTTAATTCAACATAGTTGGGGATGAATCATCGTAAAATTTTTGCCTTCCCTTACAAACTTTGGAGTTGGCGTAGTGTGGAAGGAGGAGGTAAATTGAAGATAGCCTCAACCTTCAGAGGGTATACTCTAATCCCATGTGTATACACGATAAAACCAAGAATTCATCTGGACTCCACAAAAAAAACACATTTATGTGGATTCAATCATATGCGATAGTAGCGACATCATAGAAAAATGGCCCGTAGATGTGTCGGGTGATCTTGGCGACGCATAGAGTGTGCCAGTAAATCATCTAAGTAAGGTTGTACAATGTGTTTAATTTCATGAAAATCATAAGACATAGCGTGTTGAAAAGTTGCACTAGCATTTTTGAGACTAGAATGTAGTTTTTGGTATGCCAAGGTTCCCCAAGGGAAAATAAAAGAAGTCTTATGTTGATCCGTAGGTAAAATATTGATTTGATTATAGTCAGAGAAACCATTCATCAAGGATAAGATTTCACTCGTGGCACAATCGTCAACAATATGGTCAATGAAAGGGGTCAGATAATTGTCTTTGGGACAAGATTTGTTGATATCCCTATAATCTACACAAACACAGATCATGCCTTGTTTCTTCGTAACTGGAACAAGATTGGACACCAAATCATTCAAATCCACTGGATATACAAAATCGACTTTAAGAAGTTTTTCAACTTCGAGCTTAATAGCAGCAACTTTGCGTGGGTGTACTGGGTGAAGTCTCTGTCGAACAGGTTTAGTGTCTGGGTAAGTCTTAATCTCATGTACAAAAATATTTGGATCAATACCAGACATTTCTTCGTAACTCCAGGAAAAAATGTCATGGAATTATTGGAAAATATCTTTGTGAGTACGAACCTCATAAACATAACATGAGGCACCGATGTGAACATTTTCCATGACTCCGAGTTTAATATAAATATCAAGAGGTATGGTAGGTGAAATATTTCCAAAGTTCCCTTCATACAAAACATCATGTGTTGGTTCAGGAATAGAGGAAATAATAACCATGGTAGATAGAGTCAAAATCCGTTGATAACTCTCTATGGTCTCGGGTTCTAGGAAGAGAATAGAACAATGATGCCCATCGCCCAATGGGTTATATTCCATATACATGACTGTCATGATCATCTCATCAGTGGGAAATATCATGTGAAACAGATTAGGGGATGTATCAAAGAGAGAATGAGGAGAAGGAGTTTTCGATTGAATAACTTGATAATCCAATTCTACCAGACTCAAAGCCATCTGGTCGTCACGAAGACAGTCGTCAGATCTAGGTACTATCCATGGGTCGTAAGACTCAGGGGTTTCACCAACATAAGTCAATATCATGTTAATCGAAGAGACAAAAGGAGGAGGAATATCGGGTGGTGTAATAGGAAATGTACCCATTAATGATGAATCTTTTAAAAGACCCACACCGACATTCTCATAACCAAGAGGTGTTTTTGCAATGAAAGGTACATTGTTAGTACGTGAATCAGAATTAAAGAAGGCAAGTTCATCGATACTAACGGATTTTCCTTGGTGCGAGAAACATAACACAAAGAAAAGAGTATAAACAACTTCTTGCATGGAATCAATCCAACTACGACCAAGAAGAAGGTTATAATCGAGTGGTTAATCAAAGACCTAAACTTCAACATTAACCACTTTTCCTTCTAACATAATAGATATCGAAGGAAGAACACCATAAGGTTTAAACCCTGTACCATTAAAATATTTGAGAGTATTGTGTGACTCGGTAAGGGAAGGAGAGCCAATGGATTTCCAACAATTAATGGACATAACGCAAGTTGAGGCTCCTTCGTCAATAACGGTTTGAAAAATATTTTTATTTTCCACAACAACTTGTATTTGAAATGCTAATTGAGGAGGAAGCCTTGGAACATGATCTTCCAACTCAAACATTATCAATTTTGTATTACTAGGATCAATTCCACCAATAGCCTTTAACAATGGCTTCCATTGAGTAGGACAACTTTGAAGGAATTCAATATCCGACATCGCAGAGGGTGCTTGCGCAAGGTCTTCTACAATACTGTAGTTTTGGGCAACACATGTGTGAGGATTAAACGATGAATTTTGAACAACACCCTTAGGGGGAGGATGAAGAACTCTATCTAGGACCAATCATTTGAGATGAAGAGGACTATTTGGAGGTGAAGTTGGTGGAGGAGGTTGAACTAACGGAGGTGGTGGATCATCAATTTTATCTTTCGAAGGAGAATAATATTTGGCTCGAGTCACGACTGCAACTTCGTTCTTCTTGGAGTCACCGGTACACATAAGTACATAAGACATGGTAGAGGGAGAAGTTTGGTCATGGATGACCAATTGAGCCTGCTGTTGAGAAGGAAATGTTTATGACAAAATGACGGGAGTAGGAGGTGTCTCGGTCCCTTGCAAGAACTTAGTAACCTCAGCACGCCGTGGACAATCTTTCGTATAATGATCCTCACCATAGATAAGACAAGGATAACGAGGCTTGCGCTTGTCTTTTTCATTAGCAGGATGAGTCTTGGGTTTCTCATATTGTTTATTATTATTTTTGTCCTCTTCATTCTTACCCTTCCCTTTATTTTTATTTTTATTTTTACCAGTAGGTGTATATTGAACCAAATTAACTTTGGAGGTTTTATCGGGAGGAGTTAAAGGAGGAGTATTTTGTACATTAGGAGTAGTAGACTTGGGATTGGAATGACTGGCCAGTTTAAACTGAGTCTCAGCATGAAAAGTTCCAATCACTCCATGAACAACATGAGAAGCTATTGGAGGTGTTGGGGTTGGATTAATAGATGGACGAGGAGCATCATGGATCAAGTCATATAGTGTGCTCGTTTGTGAATAAACAAGATCCAAATATTGAGAATGACTAATCTCCTTCTCTTCAGTGATGAAACCACCCATGGAAACGTCATGAGCTATAGGACCAATGAGTGACTTGGTAACCACTCGACCAATAATTGATCAGGAAGGGGAACTTTGATTAAGCGTCTCCTCCTCCTCCACTCATGAATATGATCAGAAATGTGAGCATAAGAGGATTGTTTAAATGAACTCAACATTTCGGTTCCTATCTCATATCGTATTGGCAATTGGTAATGTGTTAAGAAATCCATAGCTAAAGTATTGAAGTCATTGAAGAATCCTCGTGGTAATTCAATATACCATTTGGTTGCTGAACCCATAAGAGTTTGTTGGAAAAGACGTAATCTTATAGAGTCATCCATCAAGGAGTTGGATGAACACCAAAGATGGAATGTCATGACATGATTATTTGGGTCTTCTCCCGATCGACCGTCGAAATTAGGGATGTCTGATGGGAATTTGGCAGGTATGATGGGCCAATAAGGAGAATGAAAAATAGGATCATTCAAAATCCTAGATAAATCCGGTAAATCCAAAGTAGCAAGAAACGACAATTGTCTATTCACTTGAGGAAACTAGTAGTTTTGAGGAGGTAGTCTTGTTGGTATACCAGTAGGACCATAAGAAGTTTGTAAATAGTTAGAGAGTCATGTCAAATTCGGTGGTGGAGTATTTTGAGTCGAATAGACAACATGAGTTGGTTGATTAGGTAAGCTTCCTTGTAAAGGAGCATTAGACTGAAAATTTTGACCCCAGGTAGGATTCATAGAATCTGGATATGGTTTCTCAAGATTTGGGGGTAAAAAATAATTAACTTGAGGAGGTTTCCCCCCAGGAGGTTGTTTATTTCCTTGGAAAGGAATATTCCAAGGTTTAGACTATAATCCAGGGATATACTATTCATACACTGGGTTATGACCCCCAACTTGAGGTTGTCCTCCAAAAGGAATTTGAAAACAAGAAGTGACAAAATGAATTGTGCGTCCAATTTGATTGGAGATACTAGGGACAAGATGATTA
>SNQJ01S0003646.1:260937-287349 GCA_010110895.2 Picea sitchensis | reverse complement strand
GATTTATTTTTCCTAAGGTTTTTCCTTTTTTATTAGTCATAATTAGTCATTATCCAGTCTCCTATATTTTAGGGGAGAATATTCCACCTAGACAATATTCTCTTTCAGTTGACACTTTGGTTTGACTAGTTGAGTTGAGTTTAGATGATGCATTGGTTTTGCCACCATGCAACATTAGGATCATCACCAACTAATTTGAACTTTCCTTGGGATCATCACCAGAATGGAACATTACCCTTGATTTATTGATTTAACTCCTCACTAATCTTTGTTCAGTCAGTTAACTAAAGACTAGTTGACTAGTTAACTCAACTAGGTGGCAATTCACTCTCGTAACTGCCTGAGAGACTAGACTAGGTGGAAGTTCAATATCGTAATTGTTGGTGTGTGTCCATATCACTCTAGACCACCACTATGGTGCATTGGTTCTCCTCTAGTGCATACTCATTGAGTTATACAAAGTATATCATGTGTAAATTATTCATTATTCACAACGGTCAATGGGAATTCTTTCATTCTTTCTCTCCTTCTTATTATTTCTCCTATTCTCTCTGCAAATGTGTGTATCATTGTTTATCTAGATCTATTTTGTGCAGGTTCAACACATTTACAGGGGGTTGTAAAAAATTCCCCCAGTCGGAGTGGCTCTAGGTTGGGGGTTTCCAAAGGTATGAAACTGACCTCCTTTAGGTGTCACTTTGGAGGATAAAGGTGGATTCACCATGCCAAAAGTGTTGTTCAAAGTTAGTATAGAGGAGGCGGGTGTAAAGGATAGACCATAAGCAGTATCTTGTCTTCCAGGTTGGTTACTTCATCCAGAAGTATTAGGGACAAGATTATACCCGAGGTTAAAAGGAGGAAATCCTCCAATGTTAAGAGTCATTTGTGAGACATGAGTACCACCAAACGAGAATGGAGTATGTGGAGGAGTTGTTCCCCCAAGTCCAATGCTAGTATTCTGACCAACAACTGGGATGGAGGTTGAAAATTGCGATGTGAAATTCGACATACCATAAGAAAAATGACTAGAGGCCATAGGGGTGGAATGAACATTATATCCCGATGAGTGATAAAGAGACCCAAAAGTGTTCGTGGCTATAGGTTGAGTATTCACTATAGGATGGGCAGAGGTGATGATAGGCACCTCCGGCACAACAACGATTGTGGTTGAAGGTGTCGAAGGGGTACCGTTAACTATAGTAGGTATGGGAGTTGAAGGACTCCCAGTATATTTCTGACTCAATTCAGTACTCATCCTTGTATTATCACAAGTCTGATAAGTGGAGGTGTGTGTGTTAGCGCTCAAAATGTATCATTAAATATTTAAGCGCCCTTCATCAAAATTTGTGTTGAATTTGTCAAATTCCTTTGGTCATTTGCCTATGTCATAGCCTTTTATTTCTTCATCGAGTCTCAATGAGATCTTACTATTATTATTTTCCTAGAAACCTTGTGATCCTTGTCTTCCAGCCTACATTGCAAAAAATAAACATTTTTCATCAGTTTTCCTAGGTCTGGAGTTTTTATATATTTCCATATTTTAGAATAAAAATATACATTTTTATTTGAAACTTTGGCCAAAAGGTGGTGTGTGCCTGAGTGTGCTATTCCTAATCCTTTCTTAACACCTAACTCATTATCTATCTACCAAAGTCCATGAGCCAACACACGCATTGAGTACACAAGTTAAGCCAAGCCTAGAACCAAGCCATATGAAGGAGCCAAGGAGGGGCATTTCTAGTGCACTACGTGTTGTATAAGTGATGCAATAATGTTGTGTATAAACATTATGAGTTTTAATTACATTTAAAATGTGGGATTATTTCCATTATAAAAATAAATAAAAGATATGCAGACTGAAAACCCTTATGCTAGGTGTTAAGTAAGCTTTTACAGATGTCGACAAGACTATCCAAGGGTGAAGGATTATCCAAATTCCAGAAGACAAATCTAATTATGATGAAGGCACTAAATTCAATCCATGAAGGGTAAATCAAATGATGAATTCCAAAGGATGACAGGTGTGAAGGTGTATGCTATTTTTAAGGCGAACAATAGGGCACAGAGTTTGTTTGAGGATTATTTGGATGTTGATCCACCACCTCTATCTATGTTCTCCATTGATATGATATAGAAGATATGCCAATACACAAGCAACATAGAGTACACAGAGTTCCTTTGGAGGACGTATGTCTTTCTTCTTGGTCGCAATGCAGAACATACAGGAGAGGAAGATTTGTTGGGGTTGTAGGGTGAGATTGATCATCCAAGGAGAAAACCCTTTGAAATGTTTTCACAGAAGCTGACGGAGTTTGAAAGGCCAAAAAACTTGAAGAGAGACTCAGAGAAGCTACTATGAGAATGCATTTCTCTTGCAAGTAGTTGACATAATTCATTACAAAATCAGAGGGCCTTCATTTTGTTGTGATAGCTTCTCGTATCAATGAAATCATAACTAAACTCATTGTTAGTGCTTTGGAGGCTAACATAGTAGAAAAGGAAATTTAGTTTGGTCAGCCTGCAACTAGTTTTTCTCCCAGTGCATCAGGAACTAGCATATTAACAAGATTTCCTGCAATATCTATTGGAAGTTAACCTTCGTTCTGACATTCCTTACTATGATTTGCTTCAAAGAAAAAATGCAGTTTTACCAACAAGGTGAATAGAGCTCATTCTTCCTTCAAGCTAATTATGAAACCAATCCAGGATTTTTCATGGCTTCTCGGAATGATGTTGCAATTCTTGTGTTGGGAAATACATATGATCCCCATTAGAAATGGATCAAAATTTGATTCTTGGGGTCTTAGGGTCAAAGATGAAGTTGGTTTTCCAGCATTTGCATTGGTAAATAAGGCTATCAGGCATGCTCTGAAAAACAGGAATAAGGAATAGGACCAAATATACTTAGCAGATTATAATCATGACAAGGCATAAAAAATGGATTAATAATATGAGGCATCTTCATGATGATATTTTGGAAGAGCATAGAAATGATTTATATTCGAGTTTGGATAATTCAAAGAAGTCCCATTTTCTGGAAAATGTAAAAAGTATACATGCAAATCCTATAAGTTCTCTTTATACTCTTCAAAATCCTTGGAAAGAATGAAGTAGAGTATTGTTGTATGAAGAAAAGAGTAGCAGACAAAAAAGTATATACTACATCAAAATCTCATCAAGTGTTTTGGTTCATAAATTTGCAAGTTATTACATCCTACAGGAAGTTCGTAGAACCATGCAATCTTCTTCCATTTAATATGCTACGAATTCCTAATTCGTTGCGAAATGTGCTAAAAATTATTGAGGCACTGCAGAATGTGCTACGAATTCCTATTCTGGAGGTTTCAAAGGAGCAGTGGTTGCTAGATGTCAATATGGATCTTGCCAATTGCTAGAAGGTCAATTATCAATTGGAGAGCCACCTGTCAAAGGGAGAAGAACTCAAAAGGATAGTTCATCAACATAAAGGAATGTTATGGGTGTGGCCAACATGACCCTTGTTTTTAGAATTTAGTTATCTTTTGTTGTCCACATGTTTACTTTTTCATTTTTAGGGCATAGGATCCAATGTGAGGGGGGTTATTCAAATGATAGTGTTGTCACTAACAACAAAAGATATAAAGATACTATTGTAAGTCTGATAGGGGGTAAGAATGAGATAGGGGGAAGGGGGATTTTGACCCAGAGGAATTCAGAGTGGTTATCACTGTGTTCTTTTCCTTTCTCTGTACTTTTTCAGACTTGTGATTTCTTATCAATAGAGATCAGTTTTTCTTTTTCATTTAAGTCTTTATTTATTTACTAATATTAATGAGTGACTGATTTACTCTTGTTCTAATTCATACAATGATTGAATGAGGTCTTTTTTCTTTGCATTGGTGATGTAGAATTTGTTAATAAACATATTTTTACTATGATTTGAATGTCTTAAAGTGTTGGAAGTATCTATGACATGTTCAGATCATAGTCTTCTTTTTCTCATTCATTTATCAAGCTATGAAGTTTCTAAGGCCACTTTTGTTGAAGGATATATCTGGGAACATGTATAGTAGATGAATTTGATTGTCCTTATGGTTAAATCCCTATGAATTTACAACTTATCTTACAATATTAAATTTAAATTCTTTGCATGTTACCAAGCTCACCTGATTACAGTCTAGGGTGACTCTTGGAGTGATAACAGTGTGTACCACGTTTGATAACTTTACGCATTTTATAAGGAAAAGACCCAAAATGTGGTGGTAACTATAACAAGAGACAAGACCTGTGGGGAAGTTGTTCTGGCTCCATGATGACTCAAGACTCGAGAGATAAAACAAATCATAAGGCCAACTAGTAATCAAATAACACACCAAAATAAAATCAAAAGACCAAAATGCACACAAACAAGATAAATTCGTTGAAAGCAGCCTCCCTCCCTAAAGTAGGTACGCCTCGCCCAAGGGGGGCCTAAGACTCCCTTCTAAATATCATAGGTATCAGAATAATTTATAAGGGCCCTCGTGGGATTAACAACTAGTTAGTCAAATCCCCCTAGAGAGTTAATCCTCCATAAAGGATGTGTGTTGTCTGACCCTTATTTGACCCAAGGTACCTATAGAATAACCCATGCAAGTAAACTATGTGGTACCTAAGTCAAGAAACTAAGCAACCATGATATAACCAGTGCACAGACGAACAATCATAATTCAGGTCCACCGTATGGTCAGGGTAACAAAGCCCAAAACCTCGAAAGCACCACCTCTCAGAGAGGTAAAGGTACTAGCAATATCCCCATATACGAATAGATCCTCATAAATATATCTGACGCTAAGAAGGTATCGGGGGGATATCCCTTCAACCAACCTCACACGACCTCATGCTTAAATATGGTGTAAGAGGATCCTCCTAATATTACCAATTATACAATGGATTTATCCACTCCCTTACTCAAACACTTATGTTGATAGCCTTGGAGAAGTTTACTCACAAAATCCTATTCCAAGGCTCTAAATCCTAAGCTAATTTGTGCACCCTAGAAAAATAAAATCATTACTAATTGATTTTAAATTATCAGCATTACTTTTTGTGGCCTTCCTTACTCAAAAAGGCGCAGTCATGAAACTAGTGATGTTATGACTCAGCAAGTAAAATAAATAAATATGAATACAATGCAAAATCCTAACTTCAATTCCCAATAAATTATACGCTTTTCAAAATGAAATTCTTAATTTAGCTTTTCAATTCCAAATAAGATGCAATATTTATTTACATGTACTAAGATCAATTATAAGGACTCAAAAGATCAAATGCTAACAATGTAAAATGCCTAATATTTTTTGTATTTTCAATATAAAAGACTGAAAATGCAAGGATTGAACAACATTTTGATATAAAAACTCTATTGTATGTAAACATAGAAAAACCAATTAGGATATCAAGGAGTAAACACCCAGCCCAAGATGCAAGGATGATCAAATGAAAAGGATGATGAGAAAGGCATCGCCCAAAAATTCAACCAAAGAAAGGTTTCATATCATTCCACAAACACTTAATAGTCACAACAGAGACCCAAGAAGACTCAACAACCCTCAAAACTTACCTAGAAATCATCAAACCCAACAACCAAGAAACAAAGGGTGATGTACACAACTATTCAGGGGAAAAGCATGTATATACGCCTCTTGTAGAAGGACATCATGCATATGTATGCAACTGTCAGGTAAAAACCTGCATATATGTGTTAAAACAAATATAGGCTAAGGAGAAGGATAAGAAACTCATAATCAGAATGAACAAAGACTGTGAAGAAGTCATATGACAAGAAACTCAATATAGAAGAGAGAAATCCAAGGAGAAAAACACTCCAAACCCTGAAAAAGAAGATTCCATCCCCATTATGGTCGCCAATTTTGTTACAAGGAAAATCTCTTTATGACTAGGGGTAAACCACAAAAGACGAAAATGACTGCAGAAATAAACTCTAATCTCAGGTATGTGATATAAACAAATATGCTAGCAAGACAAGATAAAAGGTATACCTCATCCATACGTTTGATGAAGTCCACCGTTTAGCACTTGACTCAAAGCAATACACCTCCAACTTGTCCTCAACAACCAAGAAACGCAAGCATATGGTGATAATATATAATCTTAACACATTCAATAGAATAATCCATCAACATTCATAAAAAATATGCCCATGGAATAACAATTCAAATGTTTGCAAGATATTAATTGGATGAGAAAAGAGTATTTCTATTAAAATGTAATCAATAGAAGTGAATGAATTACAAACTTTCATGTCATCATGGTTAGGAACCGAGAAACTAACTCCCTTCGAGTTGGGCCTCCACCAAAGGAAATCTCATATAAGAGAGACTATGAGGTTCTCAAAATAAGTAGGGAAGATCTTGGGGGATGAACAATGTGTTCAGACATAAAAGGACAAAGGGATGCAGACTCAATATGAAGTGAATAATTTCTCCAGAGTAACTTTGCTCTCAAAGTTGAATTATTCTCCTCCTTTTCTATAGCTCGGATTTGGACCATTTATAGCCTTCAAGTGGAACTTAAGGGCCGAGTCGGAACATTTCCATTATATGGAAGGTCAAGGATCATGGATCACGTGACGTGACATGGAAACCTGACACCATTTTTTAATTTTGGACACAAAACTCAATGTATGCGGGTTGCAATGGTGCAACCTAGATATACACATGTTTTACTATAGGTAGGGATCGTATATGTGGAAAAATAATGTTTTTCACTCTGGGATTTGCAAAAAGGGACTTCAAGTCTGCATAGGGAAATGGACAAAGGCCTTATGTGCAAGTTTTCATAGGGTGAGGAAAATCTTGCTATAACAGGTTGATATTCTCAACTGGTTAAATATCATGGTGTTAACTATGTTGTTTATTGTGGTGATTGGAACCATTGTTATTACTTCTGGAATGTAGCAAAACAAAAACACCAACATAGACCTTAAAAGAAACCCATCTATATTATATATACTAATCATATTTAGTTTATCTAGAGATAAGGTAATAAATTGTGTATCCCTCCATTTTCAAGAATAAAGGCATTGATAAGGTTATTGTTATTGGTGACTCATCCATTTTCATCATATTTATGTATTGGAGGTTAACATCAAAAAAATCGACTCCTATCATGGTTGAAACAAACAATCATTTCATTATTCCAAGGATGTACACAAATTTCTTATGACCAGGTGTTATGAGATTAGAATACACTATGAGACCTTCAAGCCAACATAGGATTTTATTTAGAAGTTGATTATGCAAAGGTTAATCAGGGGGGCGCCAATATTTTCACCCCTTTCATAATACCTACATTTATGAAGGGAAATTTCCAAAATCCAATGCCACTAAAATACATTGGAAATGAGGGATACTTGATTTTCAAACATGCCTTATTCCATGCCATCCCCTCTTTGGCATCTGAAGTTATCAAGGGAATTTCAAGGATGTTGAAAATTGAATGTGGTTTAATTATATGGAATTCTTTGGAATGTTTCATTATTAGTTATTTAGTTGTGGTTTATCTATAGCATGCACTCCTTATTGTGGTTTTTTTTGTTCTCTTCATGCTTGGACATAGCTATTATATAGCAGGGTCACTAGGATATGGGGGAGATCTGGTGAATTTTGGAAAACCCTTCGAGACATGCCTATTTTCTTAGCACTCATCTCCTCCTCTTTTCATTATGGTACATTATCATTGTCACCATAAATGGTGTAATGTGTGACCTTCATGAGTTAAAATGTGACCACTGGATGGGTTCATAGGAAAGAGTAATATGAGAATAACTTGAGGAATGAGAAAAGAGTTTGTGACGAGTGTGCTTTAAGGGGGGTGAAATATGGGTTGTATGGTTTAGGGTTTATACTAGCTAGGGTTCATATGGGTAGAGGCTTATAGGGGTTATGGATTGGGGCTGGTATGGACTAAGTATTAAGTGTGATAGGGTTAAGGAGGTTTATATGTATTAGGGGTTCTAATAATTTTTAAGACTTCGGGATTATAATGGTTAAACATTAGATAGTTAAGGGTTGTAGGTAAAAGGATTAGAGGTTATAACTATTAAGTATGATAAGGGATAGGGTTTATAAAGCTTAAAGTTTTAAGATTAGGGATGACATGGGTTATGGTTGGTAGATGTTAGGGATTATAGGGGTTATAAATGCTATAATTATGGGAGTTATTGGTTAAGGGATATAATGGTTAGGGATAAGTGGATAATATTTTGAAGGGTTAGAGGTGATAATGATAAGGGTTATATGTTATGAGTTATGTGAGTTATGGGTTATGATAATAAGGGGTTATAGGTGTTAGGGGGTGGTGATAGGGATTAGAATATAGAGGTCATAGGGGCTAAACATTGATAATAATATTTTATTTTTACATTAATTAATAATAATAATTTGTTTTTAATTTAATTAATAGTAATAATAATAGTAAATAATCTTTTTTATTTTTAATATTAATTATTATTTTATTATTAATTTTAATAACAATTATAATTATAATAAATATATTAATATTGTTTAATTTTTCAATGTAGATATTAGTGGCATATTTGATGCTATTACAACATTTTCACAACATGGAAGTAATGCTAGAATGATGCTTTATGAAGTGGAAATAACATGTCATTTGGTTTAGCATTGAATAAAGTGACTTTGCCACTACAATAATCTTGGAGTCCAATCAAGATAGATGATGCACACTAGGCCACTATGTTTGAACAATGAAAGCAAGCTCGATGCACACTCAATGCAAAAAAAAATAAGAAAAAATGACACAAAATAAATATTTTTGTCTCTCTTTGTGTGCATTTATAATATAAATCGAACCCCCCCCCCCCCTCATTTCATTTTCACATGAGGGTGTGGGTTTGATATTCTTGGAGCTGAAAGGGATTTTTTATGATTCTCAATAGGAGTAGATAAGGGATATTTATGGGGCATCATTGGACATATTGGATTCACAGGTAAGTTTCTTGTCATTTTCCTACAATTTTTTTAAAATTTGTAGATTTAAAATTAAATGGGATTTGGGTTTTGAATATGGGATATGCAATTTGGGTTTTTCTTCCTCTTCCCCCATTTTTAAAATTTAAAATGCAGATTTAAAACAAAATGGGATTTGGGTCTTGGATATGGGATTTGGGTTTCCATTCTTATTTTTCTCCTCATCTCCCTCTCCTCCTCTCCTCTACTTGTTCTTCATCTCTCCATCTCCTTATCTCCCTCTTCTCCTTCCTCTCCCTCTCTTCCTCTTCCTCTTCCTCTCTTCATCTATTTCATATCCTTCCTCTTCATCTCTTCCTCTCCTCTTCATCTCCCTCTTCCTCTCCTTCCTCTCCTCCCTCTTCCTTCCTTCCTCTCCCTATTCCTCCAACTATCCCTCTTCCTCTCTTTCCAGTCCCTCTCCCCCTTACTCTTCCACTATTCCCCTCCTATTTCTCTTCCCCCCTCCTCTCCCTATTTCTATTTTTCTTCCCCACTTGTCTTATTTTCTTCTCCCTCTACCTCATCCCCCTTTTAATATTAATCTTTATCTTATCCCTCATCCCCCTCTACATATTCCACTTTATCTTATCCCTAATCCACGCCCCTCTTCCTTTTATCTTTCTCTCTCATTATTCTCATTATAGTCCCCTACGTTCTATGGGAGAATATATTACCACAATAGTCAAACTAATTTAAATAAGATTTCCTAATTATTCTATCATTGAGTAAAAGGAGCATGTGAGGGATGAAATAATTCTATATTTGTAGCATTGTGTTTAGATGTATTTATACCTTTATTATTATTGTTATTCCACCCCGATAAGTGGATAAGTGGATGAATATAACCCTTGATACTTGAATAGACTTGAGAAATTAGTGTTATTCTATGTATGTGTCTTAATTTAAATAAGTGTAACTAATACTATTGGTGAAAATTTGCAACAAGAGTGAGAAGATATGAAAAAATTGTGGTTGTAACAAAGTTATAAACAAATGGGGTTAGAAAACTAAAAACCCTAGTTTTACATGCAAGAAATTTACCCCAAGGTATTTTCTATTCAGTAAAAAGAAAGGACATGGAATAGAAAATAAACATGAATATAAATATATTCAAAGAATAAATTAAACCTTCATTACCCAATGATAAGAATATTTGCATGCACACCTATGGAGAATACCTTGAAGACTTGAATTCTCTGGTGGTGTTGGAGAGGAATATTGGATAAGTTTTGGGATCTATGCCAAAATGAAGTAGAAGAGTAAAAGGAAGTTATTAAATGGACCAAACTGTGTGACAAAAGAAGACTTTAAGGAGTCAAAGAGGGTGGAGAAAAGATGCACGATAGAGTAGCGCACAAAAGGCAGAAAATGGTTATAAACCGTTGGGTTTTGGGGGACACTTTGTCCACTTTTGTAATGGGCTTAGCCCTATTGTTATGTATAAATATGTAATAGTTAGAGAAATGGGAAGGAGTATGTAAGTTGCTAATGCTTTTGGGGAAGGGAATTGAGCAAAAGAATAAATACGAGGTATGATTGAGGAGTGACCTCGCACTGCAGCAGAATGGTTGGGCATGTTTGGTAAATGACATTGTTGCATATTTTGTAGTGCAGTGCATAGTTGTAAGAAAACTATCGATGAATAATATAAGAATCTAGTCATTGTGGACGCAGCCCAGGTTGGGTGAACCACATAAATCTGTGTGTTGTGGTATTTGAACTTTATGATGTTTAATGTTATGGTGTGAATGTATTGTTTACTTATGATGTCATAATGTCGCACACTGAAGTATCTAATAATTGAATGAATTTTTAATGAGAAAATGTTGCGCATAGATTATGTTCAATAATAAAGTAAATAGTAAGCTATGAGAATTGTGCACTTGAGTAAATTATAGCAAGGACCTAAATGATGCCTCACTTCCCCTCATCATTGAAAAAAATTGGTTCCTACAGCCCCTCTAGATTCCTCAGGGAGACCTCACTTTCTCTATGGGTGATGTCGAAAGGGCCACTCTCTAACAGTTTTGTTGGTATTTGAATGATTCCAGTAGCATATTTCATGTAGATTCCTCATATAATATTCCTTGTAGCAGTATTCCAATAAGTCAAAACTCAGTTCCTTTGATAAGAAGTTCAATTACAATAGTATTGAGAATGATTTTCCTATTATTACCAGAAATCTTGTAGAATTCCATTCTCAATTGTATTCAAAGTTTGGGTTCCAGAGTAAGATTTGAATCCTTGAAATTCCTTCCAAGACAATATTCAATTCAAAATCTTAGTAGCAAATCACTCCACCGACATGATCAGAGGAAACATACAAATTTTTGTATTCCCTGCATCTAAAGAACAAATCAATGAAAGGTAACCAAAGGTAAGAACATAATTTCAATTTATGTATTCATTTTGAATAGGAAAATGTGTATATGTTGACAAATACCCATGCATCATGCTAACAATTTTCCCATATCCATTAATATTTGAAAAGAATGATCACATTATGCTTTACTATTGATCCATTTAAATTTCACCTTACCCATACATAATTGTCATCTCATTTTATGCCAACGACACATGTTGTGTCACACACCTAACCCCCTAATCCTTACATAGGTTGATGGGGTGTCAAAATTTCTCTTTCACCATATGTGTCATCTCTTTAAATAAAACTTGTAGATTGACTCTGCTCATCGAGAGCTTTCCAACTCCTGTAACCATGCTCAGTTGCAATCACTGGATTCAAAGTTACATCCTCCCAAAGTTTTCAATCCTTTATTTGTAAAATCCATGTCATCACCACATGGAACCCCCGTGGTTCCTTTTCACTCATACCATTCTAAATGGCCCTTATGTGGCACTAATGTGGAAGCTACTAGCTATCTTTTCAAGTTCTAGTCCTCTCAGACTTCCCAAATCTAGGGCTCTAATTACTTGAATTCCTTCTTCATCATCAGAGTATTCCCATAGGATTTATTCCACTCCCAACTTCCCTAATCCCTTTGACACCCTCAATCCGATGACATCCTAATTTTATAGATCTAACAATCCTAGGAGTCGGCCAATCAATGGCTGCTCTAATTCTATCGGTCCCTTTAACTTACATGATGGTTAATGTCTAACCCATTTTTCCCTCTCCTTACTCAACTGTATGGGACCCATGACATATCAAGGGATATTTTCCCCTCACATACATCCTCTAAGCAATGGTCCAAATCAATCCTCAAATTACTCCCATCAAAGTACATCCTCCTTCGGGACCCCACTCACTTCGATCAACACCCTTTCGATCAACGATTTAGATTTCTCAACTTACAGATCTAAGGGTTAGGATTCAAGGAACCTATCCTAAGGTTTAAAGCTGACAAGGATCACACTCAGTTCTCTCTACAAATTATGAGTTCACTCGTTTCATCCTCTAGGCCACATTGGTACTCCTCATCAACATGACTGTAGTATACCTAGGGAAGTAATATGGGGTACCTAGGGAGGTACTGAATGGGAATGTGGCTATGTATATTCAAGGTAAGGTGGACTAGGTCCACTATATTATTAAATAAGACTCATTATGGTAGTGAAATATAATAAATGTGAGAATACTCTCTAGAAGGTTCCTAGGAGATAGAGAGGGCTATATAAAGAAGTGTAAGAAATGTATTGAAGCATAGTGAAGAATATGGTGAAGGTATCAAACATTGTTTGAGGAGTGTTATCCTTCTCTAAGGATTAATATATGGTGTTACCATACCTCAAGGGTTCTCTTTATTTAAATGTAGTATACCTAGGGAGGTAATATGGGGTACCTATGGAGGTACCGAATGAGAATGTGGTTATGTATATTCAATGTAAGGTGGACTAGGTCCACTATATTATTAAATAAAACCCATTATGATAGTTAGATATAATAAATGTGAGAAGACTATCTAGAAGGTTCCTAGGAGATAGAGAGGGTTATATAAAGAAGTGTAAGAAATGTATTGAAGCATAGTGAAGAAAATCATGAATGTATCAAGCATTGCTTGAGGAGTGTTATCCTTCCCTAAGGATTAATATATGGTGTTACCCTACCTCAAGGGTTTTCTCTATTTCTTGTGTTCAATATTTTGGTGAATGGTTTGAATTATTATTGTTGATATTATTGGTTATTTATGAAGTATATTTTCACATATATTCAGGAACTTAATAATTGGTATCATATCATTTTCCTTGGCCACAGAATGGAAAAAAAATTGGCTCTTTTTGCATATTTTTTCTAGGGAAAAAATGGGGTGGCACACTTGATCAGGTCCCGATCAGACACTTTATGAGAATAGTTTTGCAAAAAAAATTGGATATTTCAATTCCTCTCAGAAAATACCCAATTTAAAAACAAAATCAATCGAAACGGTGTCTGGGAAGTGAAGTTATTAGCATTTTATATTCAACAGTTTTTCAGGGTTTCTCTAGAAAAAATCACGCAATTTGCACTGTAAGTTATAGTTCTATTTTTGGGGTTTTCATAGCAATATGTATTTTATAGAAAATTATGATGGCCCTAGTACTGAAGAAGTCATAAAACATAAGAATTCATTTAGTAAAGAGAATTGGAAAGTGATGATAAGTTTGAGTTTACAAGGTGATGCAGCCTTTTGGTGGAATTCGCTTAACTATAGAAAAATGATGGCACTCTCCGATGAACAATTTGAAAAATTGTTTTTAGAAAAATGGTCTCATTCCAAGAGTAAAGAAAAAAACAAGGTTTTTTTCATGTGGAAATTCTATATTACAGGTTCATGGATGTATTCATAAAGAAAATATCATTGTTTCTATTAACCCTAGTTGCTTGCATAATTTTGTCAATGTTCAGCTAGTTAATAGATTGCAAGTTCCTACAAAGAATGTTCAAAGAACACAGGTTGAGGGTGAAAATGTTCAATTTTTTAAAGATTTGAAGATCTTCATGGACAAATATATGTTGCATTCAAATTTTTATGCTATGGATATGGATGAAGTGAATATTGTTTTGGGATATCCTTGGATAGAAATAGTGGGTACCATTAATATTAATGTGCAAAATAATTTTTTGAAGTTGTGGTACAAGAAAAAGAAACTCACATTGCATGATGTGCCTCTTAGTAATAAATATGGGCCCACGGAGGCCAACAAAGAAGTTATTGTTGAGTCTAAATTTGAATCAGAGGTAGAGTCTACAAAAGGATAATAAGCAAAACCATAGGAAGGACACAATCAGGAAGCTAAGGAGGTCATTGACTCAAAGGCACAATGTGTTACAAATTTGAAGAAAAAACAATAGATTCCTACAGTTGTTGTATATCGCCATCCATATCATATAGAGAAAAAACAGTAATCAATTCAAGTGTGTGAGATTCAACACATTTATGTACCAACAAGGCACTAGAAAGGAAACTGATCAAGAGGTGCATGGAGGACTACCGACACTACAAGAAGACATTTGTCTAGCGAAACAATCACATGGAAACACAGGCACGATGTAGATCAATATCAGGGTGGTAAGGTATCATTTGGACATCATGTTTGTCTTCCATTAGGATGGATGCATGGTCGTACTTGGTAACAGTTGGCTACATTACTTAGTTGGTCATATTGTATGGTTTCTTCTCGTGTTTTGAGGAAAAAATATGTGAAGGGGGATGGAATGTAGTATACCTAGGGAGGTATCGAATGAGAATGTGGTTATGTATATTCAATGTAAGGTGGAGTAGGTCCGCTATATTATTAAATAAGACCCATTATGGTAGTTAGATATAATAAATGTGAGAAGACTCTCTAGAAGGTTCCTAGGAGATAGAGAGGGCTATATAAAGAAGTGTAAGAAATGTATTGAACCATAATGAATAATATGGTGAATGTATCAATAATTTCTTGAGGATTTTTATCCTTCCTTAAGGATTAATATATGGTGTTACCATACCTGAAGGGTTTTCTATATTTCTTGTGTTCAATAGTTTGGTGAATGGTTTGGATTATTATTGGTGAGATTCTTGGTTATTTCTAAAGTACATTTGCATATCTATTCAAGAAATTAGAAGTGACTCCACTCTTTCTCCCCAACTCTCTTAATAAATATCCGCATCAATCTACAACTAGTATTACTTCTCATCTACTCACTAATCTACAGTCCAAATTTCTCCTCAGGGTATTTCCCATCGAAGTATTTTCATTGTAGAATCCAATATAGCTCTGACCATTAGACTTTGATGGTCACGCCCTTCAGCTGGGATCTAATCACTATGGCAAATCGATGGTTGTGATTCATCCCTACTCAAAACTTAGGATTTCTATAGGAAAACAATTCTGATTTTGGACTTAGGAATTTAGGGATTTCTTCAAGGATTTTACCCAATCCTTGAGGGTCAGAAAGCAATCCTATACCTTCAGATCCCTCTTAGTTTTTATGAGGAAAATGGGAGATATTTCATATATTGCAATATTTCCACATAATCACCACAGTTTCCTCAGAACTTTAGGTTATTCATTCCTCAAAGGGATCTCACCACGTAGCCAAACACTTACACACAGATTAAATGATGTTTTTGTTCTTGTCCTACAAACTTTCCCTTAAAGTTGTAAGGTCCATATGGATACAATTTGTCCTTACATATTCATTTTCATATTTTAACAAGTTAACCATGATCACATTGGTCTATCATAATTATTCATATAATTTCATTTATCAATTTCAATCATTTACATTTTCCATTAATCAGGCAATTACCTACATACAACACTCATTCACAATTTAACAAGTCAGGTAATATACTTATCCGATTAGGGAAATTTTCCAATGCCAACTAACTGAGAGAGGATGCCCTTCCTCCCAACCTTAGGGCATATTACATAGTACCTTCCTATAGTATACCACCCCTATGCCAATCCATGATACCACAAAGGGGAACTAATTCAGCTGGTTTCCAACACAGATGATCCAGGAAGGTTACTCTCCTTCCTCCTCTGACGTAGAAGAATTTATCCTCTTCCCACTAAGCTCGAGAACTTCATAGGTTTATTAGGTGGTTTCTCAACTAGATTTCATCTACACAAGGGGGTCCCTTCTCTACTAAAGAGTCCCTCGATGATCTCCCCTTAACCGTGTCAGTTTCTATCTAGTAAGCACCAAGTTTTGGTCCTTCTTGCTCCAGACTGGGTTTAGGTCTTCTCTATTCAGGGTGATCATCAATAATTCAAACGAGATTCCTATTTTCTTCAAGGCAATCTCTATGCTTTCTTCTCATATTCAATCTATGCCCACAAACAAATATGTTTGTTGCCTTGTATCTCAATCAGGATGCTACTCACTTGTTCTTGTTCAACTCCACTCCACTCAATATTCTATGTGCTCTTTCATTTTTCTACTTCATACTCTACTTTATGTGTCTATTCTCCTTGCAATGTATTTTTCCATATTTGGCCTCTTCTTCGACCAATTCCCTCACGACTCTCATAAATTTTTTCAGATGTCATCGCCTATAGTTTGCAGTCTCTATCCTAAAGGAGAAACTGTGAGGTCTTGTTTTCAGTCATTTAATTGGCCCTTTGCTTCTCCAAAAGACAAATCTGTCAATAGCCATTAACTGCCTCAATCGCTTTCTTGTCCCTCCATAACTAGTCACGTAGATTGTTTAGATAGGGTACGTCAGGGTATGAGTATATGATTAACAATCATATATTATCTTGTTGAACAAGCTTCTCATTTTCTTCACTAAAAAAAACTCAGCTCCCCACTCCATGCCACTTCATCTATCCCTGCTCCATCAATTTCCCTCTTGTGTACCATGGTCAGTACTTGCAAGTTTGTTCCCTATGAAGTATTAGCATAATTACAGTCTTGGGGGAAAATAAGGTATTACATGTTGAAACATCATTGCTCGAATTTTTAAATTCTACTTGCTATGGTTACTATTCATGCTCCTTTTATGTGGTCAAACAGTCACACATCCTAACCATTTGTCTATATACTTCGGTTCTGTAAGATGATTTTTCCTAGTGAAAAAAATTTGAAGGGTCCAAGAGAGAAAAAATTTCAACCATTATCCATACCTTAAGCGACTGATTTATGGCTAGAAAAGGATTTATTTGACGAGAAACAATAGGCATGGCATTCCTAGTAGCATATCTAGAATGCAGGAAAATTTTCAAATGGGTTGGTTGGTTAAATTTTCTTGTTAAGTTTCAGGAGTATAATAACAAGGTGACATAGGAATTTTCACATACAATTGATGTCTTTGTAGCAAAAATCAGTAATTTGGTACTAGAATTCTCTGAAGGTTCCATAGCCTAAGATAATTCACATTATACCTAAGGATTCTATAGAATTTCCAAATCCTGAAATGATGGATGCAAAGATTGCAGATACACAAAGTGAAGATGCTTATATTGTAATTCACTAAATTTCATTTTGTTGATGATAATATAAAAAAAAAAATCTTGCATATGGTGTTATTGTTTATCTTTTAGTATTGTAGTCTTTTTTAGTAGAGTATGCCAAGTGAGGAAATCCTCCCTCTCTTTGGTATGCATTGCCTTGTTTTCATTATTTAATTTATTTATTGTTTTATAGTTTCCTTAGATTCATTGTTTGAATTATCTATTTGGTACTTGATTCAGTAGTGTGTTACAGGCATGTCCACTTATATTGATATCTAATGAATTAAACAAACAATTGTTTCATGAACCTTCTAACCTTATGGACGGAGTGAAATATTATGACCAATGTATTTGATAACTAAAATTCATGTAGATGTCAATTTAAGTGATGCATTCATGTATTACTTAGTCAATTAATTTACATTTCTTGTTAGAATAGGCTCTTATCCTACACATATTATGTTTGCATCTCGTAATCCTACATCCAAAATTGATAATTAAAATGTAACATAATTTAGCATATAAATTACTTGACAGTGGCTTCATTTTTGTGGTTTTGAACAAATTTAGTGAGCACATTGTAAAGCTCGGTAAGGAAGGAAAAGTTGACATTAAAAAAAAACACCATCTCATTTTGACAAAGTCGTAAAAAAAATCCTAAGGATTTCTTAGAGGCCAATAAGATCATTGATGAGAAGAACACACGAGGAGTGAACCCTAATATGCCATAGAAAAATCCACAAAGGTAATAAATAATATATGCTTGTAGTTATTGATTTTTTGATATGTTTTTAACTTGTTATATTTCTCTAGTGTAATATTTTAGTAACATTGATTTTTTGATATGTGTTTAACTTGTTATCTTTCTTTAATGTAATCTCTTAGTACCATTGACCTACTTTTGTGGTTATTTGTCGGACATTGATAAACTTAATTGAACTTGTCTTATCTTATATACATGCACAAATAAATTTAAAGAAATTATCAATCACACATTCTTTAGTTCAAGTTGGGAGGTGTTTTCCCTTGACCAATGTTTGGAGAACCTTGGTCATGTTTGACCATTTTTGGGACTTCGACAGGCTGGTCGAAGGCAGAGCACAAGTCAAAGCAGATATTGTAGGATCTTGGCCCCTTTTTAGGGCAGTTTTGGGATTAGGGTTTATGTAACGGGTATGGGATATTGGCCCATGGGTTTATCCATGTTTAGGCCCATTTTTTAATGTATAAATAGATAGCTAGGCGATGTAATAACGAGTATGTGTGATAGTGTAGACCTGATAGAATTGTCTTAGTGCGGAGCTAGAGGCTTTGTGCATACTATGTGTTAAGACTTGCAGATCTAAGTGCAAGTGATTGTAAGAAGCTTGTGTGCAGATTGTGTAAGAAGGATTGCACTATGACCTAACTCGGGGAAGGAGGATCTGGTGAGGTGCATGCATATCTCATGTCCTATGCAGAGTGGGGTTTTTGGGCTCTGTGCTTGTAGAATATTGATATGAGATAATAAAGAAGAGAAGAGTTGGTGGACATAGCCCCAGCCTGGGGTGAACCACGTATATCCTGTGTTATGGTTGCTTTGTGCATTATGGTTATTATATTGTTCATATGATTTAAGCTTAGTAGAGTAATGAATGTTTAGATCAATCTAGTATGATAGATTAATTGCTTAGGGATGTGAATGAATGCTAGATCTAATCTCTTTCCATATGCTAAGTGCTTAGATGTGTTAGATCTGGTTGAATACTTTGTTGTTCTATAATTAGGGTTTGGATATGCGATGTGAATAAGGGTTAAATACTAATGAATGTTAATTGCTAAGTTCTTTGTTAGAGTGGTGTAATCATCGATCTGTGTCCTAGCTAGGTTGCAGACATGTGAGTCCTACAACCACCCCTGCCTCTACCTCGGGTGAGAATTCATCTACTTAACAGGTGTTTCTGAAAGGGACGGTAGTTAGGGTTTTTTTGGTGCATTGTTGAAGCGTTGAATCCTGGGTCTACCTCTATGCCAACAAATGGATCTATTTTCGGGACCTAAAACTATGATTGTTGGGAACTGAAGAAAAGAAAGCTTTGTGCGTAGATCTGCTACTTTAGTGTGTAGTATTCTAATTGACTTGTGAAGCTCTGTGCTAAGAAGAGAAGTATGATTTGAAGAAAATAAGTAATATCTTGAAGCTTTGTGCTATGAAAAAGGTAAGATAAGCGAAATTTTTTGTTTCGAAAGAATGAATCTAGGTATGTTTGATAAATTTTGTCCTAGTCTGAAAAATAGGGTAGAGCTAGAATAAAGAAGATTTGATATGAATAGATCTGATAGAAATAATGAAAGGTATGTTATCCCTGTGCATAGAAAGAATGTTTGGACTAACAAATGGATGCAGGATCCTAGAAAGAATTTGCAGGATAGTTACTGTGATCACAGTGCGCAGTACAGGAAAGGTTGGGGAGCATTTAAAAGAAAGAGAGGATTAACTCTTTGCTATAGTTGCATAAGACCAGGAAATCTTGCTAAGGAATTCCCTGGTATAGGTCCTAGTTTTCTTTGCTATAAATCTATGGACCATGAAGTTTTGGATTTCCCTAAAATGATTTCAAAAGTTGAAAAGATGAATATGAGACAAGAAAACTATGAGAGAAGCCAAGAAACTAATGATATGATAGAACCCAGAAATAATCAGAGACTTTATTAATACAAATGAAAGAAACCCTGAACGATCACAGAGATATCAACTTATCAGAGGTCTTACAAGAGAAAGAGTACATAGAAACAAGAATATGAGACTTCGACATAGATTGTGTCCTGGATGAGGAAACACAGGTGAATATCATGACAAAAAGAACTTGGGAAATTTTGGGAAAGCCTGCTATGGTTCCTTCATTAAGAAGAATAGGATTATTTAGAGGAAAGTTGATAACCCTGTGTGGAAGAATTACTCAGAAATCTATGAGTGCTCATGGCACTTCTACAGAAGAAGAATTTGAGATCGTTAAATTTATTGAGAACAACGCCCATTTTCTATCTTGATAGGGAAAACATGGATTGAGAAAGATCAGATACGAAGGAAACAATAAGAGGAGGATCTAGAACAGAAAAAGAAAGAACTAAGAGATTTCATGGCTAGGAGAATAACGCATTTACTGGAAGAACAAGAGAACCAGTCGAAGCTACTAAGGACCAAAGATATGGATGTCGAAGTTGAAAGGATGCAGGAAGATTGGAGACACATGTTTGTACAAGAGAGTAGAGCACCTACCCCAGAAAGAGAAGAAGTATTACCCTTGAACCCTATGAAAGACCCTCCACAGTGTGAATTTATCATGCCAAGAGGAGATAAGAATGATAATGGAAAGAGGAAACCAGTGATTTAGATCACAAGAAATAAGGCCAAAAAGCTCAGTAAGAAGAGAGAAAAGTTAGAAAAATTGCAAGAAGTTCCAGTGAAGACTTTGCAGAAGGAAGGTTTCCAAAACTTGAACTTCACCGAAATATCAATATATCACAGATTGGCACTTCACCATGGTGGAACAATATGAGCATTGGAGGCATTATGACCATTAGAACGACGCTCCAGAATGGCTAGAAATGCAGTTATTGCTGGAACATTCACCCTTGAACCATTGGGACCGCTCCATAATAGAATGAACTGCATTGATTGAGGCGTTTCTGCCCATTGGAAGAGTTTGTTATGAGAATATCTATTTATCCCATCAAGCATTTCAATGAGAACACTTTTTCCAATTGTGATCATCTGAGCCCACAGAGAACTAGTTGATTTTGCGCAGTGATCATTGTGACCTCACCATCCATTTTGTTACATTTGAGTATTGTTCACCGACCTAAGATATCAGATCTCAAGTGTGCATGTCGAACAAAATTAGCGCAGCAGAAAAATCCATCGAAGATATTCTAATAGACCTCATGGATGAGAAGGTGATGTATACAGGCATCCAAGCCTCATCGATGAGAGGAGTGCAAGCCTCCTCGTCGACTGCTCGTGGATCTAGACCATCTCGAGTTGTGATTGAGAAAAGAACCAAGCATTGTGATGACTTGGCAAATGCGAAGCTAATCCCATCCATCCTACCCAAATACATCCCACCCCTGGCCGGTGTGGTGAGTTGTGACAGTGTCCCGAGGGACTTCGACTACACAGTCATCACTGTGTACCTCCCAAATGGAATAGAAGCAGTCAGACCACAGTTGGAGAGGATTCCAACCTTAAAGATCATTGACTATAACCTAGGAGACTGCAAGAGATAGGGCATGCTCGCACCTCACAATTATTTAACCAAGACCAAGGGGAAGAAGTCAAATATCATCCCCCAGCCATGGACTATGGACATCATGAGGTCCACTATCTTGAACGTGATGAAGATACCACACTTTGGAAGACATCAGGAGGTTAACGCACGCGTTAAGTTCCTGTTATCGTGCTTCCACGGTGGTTATTTTTGGTTGGATAGGTGTATCACCATCGATCTGGCACTAATCCATAGGATCACCAGATTAAGCATGCCTATGACCAGACCCACAAGAATTTTATCCAGGGAAGGCTATAGATCGCGCTCTAGCACAGAAAATTAAAGACACCTATGGTGATGTCGAGAAGGGGAAGTGAGGCTACAAGGTAGCCTCCATCTAGAATGGCGCAGTGCACCTAGCCTACCATTTGATCGCTGGTAATATAGTAAGGAAGAACAGACCCACGTAGGTCACGGGGTTTGTCATTGACCTCGCAGGAAAATGCATGGAAGGATTACAAATGAACTGGGTGAGTTACCTCATCAACCAGTTAGAAAAGGACTTTCGTGAAGCTCAGGATCAGGGCTACGAGTTCCATTTTAGCTGATTGTTGATCCTCATCATGTTCATTGCTTGCGAGGTGCCAGAAGGAGCAAACTTCCCTGACATTAAGCCATTCGAGCCACTAGATGTGAAGCTCACCACGCTCTGGTATTCGAGTGATATGGGGAAACAATGGCAGTCGAATGTGGTGTTACATACCTACTACCTGTAGTTAAAGAGGGCTATTGAGTCTATCCCTCGTATGATGCTGAACACCCTGAACATGTTTAGACCATTTGAAAATTTCCATGCAGATAGGCATTTTATATATATTAATGCGTGTAGAGACGAATATAAAGAAGAGCTTCGGTCCTATTACAAGCTCACCGAGGAAGACATGGAGGAAATTACAAAGGACTGGCCTGAAGAACTCCTAGTTCCAGTCAACCACGCAGAACTGTCCTACCCAGACCTCATTGGAAGTCCGGTGGTTACTCGTGAAGAGTATGATGCACCCAGCAGTAGTAGGAAGAAAAAGAAGGAAGATGTATAGGAAATACACAGCACATTAGAAGAAACTGCATCAAATTCACCTAGCAGAGGAGGAGATGACGAATTGTAAAAATAAGAGGAAGAAGGGAAAGAAGAGAAGTAGAAGCAGGGTGAACCAACACCGCCACAAAATCCCCTTGATGACATAGATACATCTAGGAAAAGAAAGGTTTCCCCAACGAAACCCACATTGCAGAAGAAGTCCAAAGCTAGTAAGCCAAAGCTGCAGACTATTCTCATGGTCGGTGACTTCGACTTAATTATTGCAGTTGTATCAGATGCCTCGAAGATATTTTGCAGAGAAATGAAGCAAAACAAGAGACCATGTATGAAACAATTGAAGCAGAACTGAGAGGAGTACAACAATCCCTTCACTCCAGTCACGCAGTGTCCACTGTGCCCTCTCCATCAGAAGAAACAAAGTTGGGTGATGAGCCTGCCCAACTCTGCAGAATAGCTGATGCGACTGAATCTCACTTCCGTCACGTGCAAGAAGAAAAAATAACAAGCCACAGTGGCCCTGAATCAAGCATAAGAGGAAGTCATAGAGAAACGTCTAGTTGCGCAACAAAAGAAGGATGACCTCCAAATCAAGTTCGAAGAGGATAAAGCGCAGATCTAGAAAGAGAAAGAATAGTTTCTCAGGGAGCAGGTTGGAGTTAAAGAAGCAGTCAATAGAGTAATTCTCTCTGTGACAGGCTTAGAACAGATAGAAGAATACCCAGTGGAGATTCAAGTAGTGAAGCTTGCTGCAACCATCCAACAACTTCAACAGAGAGTAGAAAAATTGGAGTTACAAGTAGTACCAAGCACTCTGCATGAAGTGCGAGACCAGTGAGAAGAAACCACCTGAAGCGCATTCTAGAGAATCAAGGCCTTAGCCTTGGAATGTAAACATCTTAGCAGTCGAAGTGCACAAAATTATGAGTGCCTTACCGATGACCCTGAACTAAAGAAACTGGAGTCGCGACTCCAGGAAGAAAAGAAGCAAGAATAAATAGTACAAGCATAGTTGAATCCCTTGTCAGCAGTTGAGCAAATGAAAAGATCCCAAGAATTGTGCATGACTCAACAATAGGTCCATGCCATACACAACAAAGCCATGGAAGTGACTCAGAAGCTCTAGCCAGTCCAGGATGCAGCTTGCCTACTTTTTGAGGAGATTGAAGGACGAGGAGCAGAACTAGAACAAGCAGTCACTGCAGTCGAACAATGCTTGGAAGGAACTATGACCGAGGTAGTTATCTAGGAGTTCGTCAAGTAGGAGGCCTTGGCGAACCAGCAGGTCGAAGCAGCTCGAGGCGTTTGAGGCAGATTTACCCAAGCAGAGTGACTCGGGACGAGTCATGGGTGAGTGTTGTGCACATCTTGTCCCTTGACCAAGTTTTGGAGAACCTTGGTCATGTTTGACCATTTTTGGGACTTCAACAGGCTGGTCGAAGGTGGAGTGCAAGTCGAAGCAAAGATCGCAGTATCTTGGCCTCTTTTTAAGGAATTTTTGGGATTAGGGTTTATGTAACGGGAATGGGATGTTGGCCCATGGTTTTACCCATGTTTAGGCCCATTTTTTAATGTATAAATAAATAGTTAGGTGATGTAATAACAAGGTTGTGTGATAGTGTAGACTTGATAGAATCGTCTTAGTGCAAAGTAGAGGCTTTGTGCATACTATGTGTTAAGACTTGCAGAGATTAGTGCAAGTGATTGTAAGAAGCTTGTGTGCAGACTGTGTAAGAAGGCTTGCACTGTTACCTAAATCAGGGAAGTGGGATCTTGCGAGGTGCACGTAGATCTCCTGTCCTATGTGGAGTGGGGTTTTTGGGATCTGTGCTTGTAGAATATTGACAGAAGATAATAAAGAAGAGAAGATTTGGTGGACGTAGCCCCACACTGGGGTGAACCACGTATATCCTGTGTTATGGTTTATTTGTGCATTATGCTTATTATATTGTTCATATGATTTAATCTTAGTGCAGTAATGAATGTTTAGATGAATCTGGTATGATATATTAATTGCTTAGTGATGTGAATGAATGTTAGATCTAATCTCTTTCCATATGCTAAGTGCTTAGATGTGTTAGATCTGGTTGAATACTGCATTGTTCTATAATTAGGGTTTGGATATGCGATGTGAATAAGGGTTAAATACTAATGAATTCTAACTGCTAAGTGCTTTGTTAGAGTGGTGTAATCACAAATTTGTGTCCTAGCTAGGTTTCAGAGATTTGAGTCCTGCAACCACCCCTGCCACTACCTCGGTTGAGACTTCATCTGCTTCGTAAGTGTTGTCTAAAGGGCCGGTAGTTAGGGTTTTGTTGGTACGATGTTGAAGCGTTGAACCCAAGGTCTGCCCCTATGCCAATAGGAGGTCCTCAATTAGATGGCACTTTCTAAGTTTATCAATATAATCTCAATTGTTATTCTAATATACTAGCTTAATATATGTCATGATTAAATATGGTTTTCTCTTATTTCACATAATTAAGTGAATATAGTCATCATTGCATTGATGAAGAATTTAATTATACCATGAGGAATGGTTATGAAAGCATGATGGACGTTTTTGAGCTAACATCATAGGTAATTGATTGTTAATTATGTGTTTTTTTTTAACTTATATATAATTGGAATTATTTTATCATTCATTGAAATATTTTATTTACTTAATATATGTCATTATTAAATATAGTTTTATCTTATTACACACAATTAAATGAGTATAGCCATGATCCCATTAATGAATATTTGAAATATGTCATGAGGAATGGTTATGAAAGAATGATGGAAGTTTTGAAGCCAATTCCATAGGTAATTAATTGTTAATTATGTGTTGTTTTTTAACTTATATAGAGTTGGAATTATTCATTCATTAATTGAAATATATTATATTCTTCTAGACTTATGATGGTGAGGGTGACTCAGAGGAATCAAAGGGTATTGAAAACTATTTAACCTATATTTTTTATTACATATTTTGAATGTTAACAATTTTTGTATTTTATTGAGCCCATGTCTCTTTCATTATGCTTTTATAGATAGATGAGAATGGGGGTTTAAAAGATGAGGGAATTGACAACAATTGAATCAACTTTTGATGTCAAATTCATTTCATTTCCTTATATGTGTACATACTTTTTCTTGAAATGTTGTATGGAAAGTTGAGTCTTCCCTAGGGAAACATTATATCACATGTTTACAAGAAAGAAATATTACATGTTTAATTTATGATGTAATGAAAAAATTTCAGCATTGTGTTTATATATACATTGTTTTTTATTACATGATGTGAAATTGTTTGAATGTTAGTGCCATAAAATTTATAATTGTGTTTATAGATACATGGATTTTTACTCTCATGAAGTGAAATTGACTAAATATTAATGGGTATTGCATTTATATATACATGGTTTTGTTTTCATGACTAGTATGGTGTAAAATAGACTTAAAGTAATAATCAAACTCATAAAGATTTAAATACTATAAAAATAAGAATGATAATTATTATCCCCCTGATGGGGTGACACCTTTTGATTAAGGTTGGTTGTCATTGATGCCAACCCTTGAAGAAAGACCCATAGCACAAAGTTTTGGGTAATGGACCCAATAGTGTTTGATGTAAATATGACTCATTATTGTTTTGTCATGGTTGATAAGAAGTAAATATGGATGA
>SNQJ01S0003646.1:245564-256275 GCA_010110895.2 Picea sitchensis | reverse complement strand
TTGTAGCCTGAGAAACTAGGGGGTTGGAGCCTCCTTCCAGTTGCAGCTGGAAAACAAAGGAAGTTGGTGCTTCCAATGAATGTAATTCTTCAAGACATATAAGAAAAAGCATTCCATGGTTTTCTCCCGATTTGGGTTTCCACATAAAACACTGGTGTACTGTGCATGTGTGTGATTGCTTATTTATTATTGCTCATTATTGGATAATAATTCTACATTGATATAAAATTTGAAGAAAAAGGATTATAATTACATTATCACTGATTCACCCCCCCCTCTCAGTAATCCAACAACACCTGGAGAAAACATGTCACATGGAACACTGGCGATGAGGGCAATTAAATCCCCTCTTCGCTAGCCTCCTCCTCCTCCTTCCATTCATAATGCATAGAATTCACTCCAGACAGAGCTTAGTGCATTGGTACAGTTCACCATGTTTAATGGTGATTCAAGCTTGACCCTCCCATACTGGAACGATGCAACAAGGTTGCATCACCATGGCATTAATGGCTCCCCATGTTGGTTGTGGAGCCTGATTATCTTTTTGATTTAGAGGTATTTGTTTTCAGTCTTGTTTATACCCCATGAAGACTTTACACCCCGAAATAATGTACACCCCTCCACGTGGGGGAGTTGTAGGGGGGGATTAAACCCTCTACAAGTTCCGAGGGGGAGATCACCTCGGTTGGGGGGTTTGGGGGAAAGCGGGACCCTAGAGGGGGTTCAAGGGAAAAGCCCCTGAAGAAAAACTTTCCTTGTAAATGTATATTGTAATTTCATAGTAAATATGGATCGTTCATTATAAGGTCGCAGATCTGATGGTAAAATTTATTTTAGGGTTTTTTTCCCTAGAAGGAAACCCTCTTTTATGAGGGGAATGTATTGTGGCTACGTATCATTGTGAATATTTTATTCTAAGAGAGGAGACTGTGAGAGAAAGAAGATGAAGTTACAGTGGGTGTGTTGTAGGTTGTATCCCTTCATTTGTTGGATAATAAAAAGGAAGGACCTAGCAATTTCTCTGGTGGTCGTAATTGTTGGGAGCCCAACTACCATTTCATTTTGTGTCTCATTGAGTTTTGAAATACAAAATCATTTCTTATGATCACTTCCTAGTATGTATATACACGTCAAATTGATTGTGTTTCTTATGTACAAAGGTATGAGTATTAGTGTTAATAAGTCTTGTATGGATTTATAATGTTTGTGCAATTATGTAGGTATCATTTATTTATCGTGTTCTCTCTCTTCAATTTCATGACTGAAGAGCATGAAATTGAAGTCTCTTTTTCTTATAGATCATTGACTGAACTCTTGTGGTAATCTCCCTTTCCATAAGTTAAAGGTGATTGTTTGTTTTATTTAATTGAAGGTCTAAATCAAAAACAAATTGAACTACTATGTTTTATTGGAAGCCATATGAATTATATTAAAAATCTAAACATAACTCATGACCTAAAGGAAAACTAAACCCGATATGAAATATGTGTGATCGTTTTAACTAAATCAAGCCTAAAACTATAACCTAGTTAAAACTCTTGGAAAAGATTGGTTCTATTAAAATATCCCTTCTCTGAATGACCTAAATGCATCTCCTAACACTTACCACTGTCATATAAAAATATCACTTTAAGTAATGCTTACTTAATGAACTAATCAATCAGTTGTCCTATGAATTATTACCCTGCAAGTGTATTGATGTTCTCAATTTTGGGTTAGTCATTTGTGGCAAGTAGCGAGGGTTCCATGAGTTTAATGGATTTGAACCTTTTTCCCTCTGGTTTTTCGGAGATAATCAAAACTCAAAGTGGGAAATAATGGTATCACCTCCTCAATTCCTTAAATGTCGGTTTATCATCAAGTATGTGAGATCAGTCTCTCCAACTGTTTATGGGTTCAGGTTGTTGCAAGAACATGGTTCTTCTTTTGATGAACATTGTTTTTGTGTCTTATGGTTCACCGCCTACGAGTTCATGGCTCTCATATTTAGGATAGAGATGAATGGCTCACAAGCCATGTTGTCTCATGATGACGCAGTGGATAGCCTGGTTCATTTTGGTTGGGTGAATTTTATCCAATCCTTCAATGGTTTTAACCTAGAAGTTGTCAGGACGTTTGCCAAGACATTCGATGGAACCAGGGCCAAAATAGGAGACATTTAGTTACAGGATACTGAAGAATTCATAGCTAAGGCAACTGATTTGTCTCAGGAGGGTGATTGGTGGTTTAAAAACACGAAATTAACTGAAATTCCATGGCATTCTCTGTTGGTGTCGAGGAAATCGCGCTACCATGTAAAAGGTTTGTTGATAGAACTATTTAAAACATGTTGGCATGGTTTTTTGTTGATCATAAAGCAATTTATCACCTGTGAAGGACATTGCGTGTTAGTATTCTTGTTCCACATACGTTTGTTAATGGTATTTCAAGGATTTTGTTTGAACGTACCATTTTACTTGCTTAAAATATTGCGAAAGATGTCAAAGTTTTATGAAAGGCCGAACCCCAGCCCCGATTCTAGCATATTTCACCATGGTTTAATTCGTATGTTGGTAGATTTCCATTTGGTTAGAACAAGAGACACCTGGAAAGGTTTTATAGTAAGGAATGGGTTCCTACTCTTGCAAATTGATCCCACCACCAACTTAACTCAGGGTACTGCGGAACTTGTTTCTCCAAAAAATTTGTCTCATTCACTCCATAATTTTTGAATCGAAGTTCAAATCCAAAATGACTATCATTTATCTTGGTGATCAAACCGAGATTTTTTATATGACCAGGATGGCATCCAAAAAACATGAATTTATGTCAAATAAACATTTAGAAGATGTCCTTAGTCAGTTGAGGAATGAGTCGTTAAATGTTGTTGGTCATTCACAACCTCTGATACCAGTGGTGAATGGAAAATTAAAAGGGAATGGAAAAGAAATTAGTGTTACACATTATTTTGGTCACTCCTGTGATCAATTGATGGCATGTGCATAAATCATTTCCATGTTCCTTGAAAACATTAAAAGAGACTTTCTCCATGAGAAAAGTGGTTTTTTTTTTCCTTCCTCAAAAAATATGACAAGGTAGATCATCGCACCCTGCTCTATGATTGGGGTGTGACGATGCTTGATCCTTTCATGCTACACAAAAATTGGACTGCCACATTGTCGTAGGTTGCCAATCCATATGGTGGGATGATGCTTAAACAAGGGAAAATTCAAAATTCACGAATGTTCTATAAGGGAATCTTCTACAAGATAAGGTAGCCTCCGATCAGTTTGGATATTACTCCCTTCTCTTATTTATTGGGATCATCCTAATATCCTCATCCATCCCTCTTTCACCCTATATAAAGAGGGATCTCTTATTGAAAAGGATAAGGTTTGTAAAGGCTTGCATGTGCATGAAGAGTTATGCTATAGATTATACTTGAGATAGATTTTCTTTAGATCTCTAAGTCAGATGGTGGATCTTCTTCATCAAAGGCATTGGAGAAAAGGTGTGTGTGATGGAGAAAAGATCCATTGAAAGGGATCTTGCAACATCAAGGCATGAGTTGTATTATCCACTTTACATTTCGATATAATACAGCAATACATTTCTTCCCTATAAAGGTGTCTTGAATTTTACTGTATAACTCCTTGATCTTATACATACAATTCAATGGAATATACATATCTTTGTTCTCTCTCTCTTTGTTGGTTTGTGCTTCTTAAACAGGTTCACCATCATGAAAATCCAAAGATGGAGCGATAAGGACAACACTAGCGAGGAACAAGCATCATTTAAAATGTATGTCACTTGTCCCTCTCTAAACTAGCTTATATGAAAATGAAATCTAAGGTGAAGTTTGTATTCTGTGTTTTTTTGTTCTAGCTTCTTGTGGAATTTAGGGAGATTAGTTTGTGTCTGCACTTACCGATTTTTCCGATAACAAAATTGGAGACCATACTAGGGATACAAACTTTTTTTTTTTCTTCTTATTTTCTTTTATCCTGCCTTCTTTTGATCAATTTCATTCTTTGGGTCTGTGGGTGATCCATCTTGACTCCCTCTTCTTGAAGGTTCATTAGAATTTTTTTTCATTCTTCCCAATTTTCTTTATATTCAGAGATCATCTCACTGTGTCCTATTTACAAATTGCGATGAATCTTCATCATCACAATCTTCCTGTGTAGTTCAAGGCAATGACGTCGCATGATGCCTTGTTGACATCCTGCGACGATCCTAGATCGTCGCACTGTACCCTTCTATAGCCTGGGACGATTCCTGTAGGAATTGTTGAGGGATAGTCAATTTTCTTTTCTTTACCCAAATTTTTGTTTACTGCCTGGGATGAAATTTTAGCATTGGTGAATGATTGGTTTACATATCTTAATACTGGATTTGATTGATTTTCAAATATTGAGAGTCTTCTTCATGAGCTTTGCAAGTTTTTTTTTTTTTTTTGACTTCTTATCGCAAGGGTATAATCTCTAAGACTTTGTTCCCGGGTGCTTGTTTGATAAGTAGTTTTTGATTTCTTTTGAGTTTTGGATTGATTGTAAGTTTTGGATTGTTGACGATTGAGAAACAATTTTTGTTTGCATTCGACAAAAGGTTTTCTTATCTTTTCAAAAAAAATTCTTACATTGTGAGTTTGATTTGGGAAATAGTGTTGAGAGTGCATTAGTCTTGTTAGACCATTCTTTCATTTTTGGATTATGTCTCTGTTATGATTTGAAAAGGAAAGGACTGAAGTTTATTCTTCTTTTTAGTAGTCTTTTTAAGAAAATTGTTGCATTCAAATATTTGTTGAAAAGATAAAATTGGAAATGTTAGTGGTTTTGGTTGTTTGGAATTCATATCATTCAAAGATTGAGAAATTGTTTTTTGTAGATTTTTTATTCTTGAAAGAGAAACCTCCTCCCTATTGTAATTAGAGTTCATCAAATGAAACGATTTCATTTCATATCTTCTTGCATATTATTGGGTCAAGGTCAATTACATCATCAGTTTCACTCATGTTTCCCTTTTGAGTAAACAACAACCTTAAAATACAACGTAATTTTAAAATCTATTAGAAAATTTTGTTTTCTAGAACTTTTATACACCAACATTAGCTAGGATAATGCTTTGGAATAGGCTGTGAGGCACACTCTCAAAAGAATCAAAACACACAATAGTATCTTGTGACAGGGAGAATACAAATCCACTTGCTACATTTTGTCCTGGGAAGCCCTTCTAACACAAGGGTCAATCACGAGGTCGCAATAGGGCCAACAGAGTTACTCACCCTACTTTGTTGGTCTTGGTGTGGATATTGCGCATATTATTGGGGGTCACTTGAGACGAAAATCTTGTGGGGACCTTCTCAGGTTGATTTTGGGCTTAGATACCCTTCCCTTGCATTTAGATCGGACTGTCGACTGCTTCCCCAGACATCATTATCGTAATTGGTAACCTTAGTGGCTTATCTCTTTAGAGTATTTACACGAGGTGGCTTTGGAGGGGCAAGTCTTCACAGTACCTGGAATCTATGTTGGCCAAACTCACTCGGGCTCCTTGGAGGGTATACCTACGATTATGTGTGGGAGCTTGCACCAGGGTGTAAGTCCATTAAGAAGGTTTTCAGCATAAAGTTTCCACCCGCTTTATCCCAGCTCCTTCTTGTCTTGATTTCGTGACATTGGATTTCATCACCAACTAGTGACTTTGAAATAAGAAGGTTTGTTTGTGTGTTTGATATCTAGATTTTATTAGTGGGTGTTGTTTGTTTCTCTAGTTGTCCATAGCTTTCTTTCATTATTTATTTAGTGAGTCCAACATAGGCCCTCGTTGTTCACGTAGGATGCAATGGTTACCTACAGAAGATCCAGAAGAATACACCCCTTTGCTTCCTAACTCACCAGAGGGTTCTCATGAAGGAGAAGTCAATAACGACATAGCCTATGACATTGTAAGTTCTACTCCATTGGAGGAATCCATACCTCCTGTAAATCCGTTATTGAGTGTTGTACGAGATCCACTTTTTCTCTGGATAAATTCATCGGGAGACGTTGTTGTTGAATATTATACTAGAATACCTATTGGAACTCACATAGAGTCTGGTGTAGAAGATCCACCCTTTTAGAGTGATTCATTTAGAACTCTGGTTCACACTATTGGAACTTTTAATCCTAGCTCTTCTGGTCCTGTCCGGTCTCTTTGGAGGACCTCTTCTGGACACGATATTTTTGAAAAACTAGGAATGAGTCACTTATGCCATAATATCTCTAATCAACCTATGGCATCACATACGCCTATGACTTACACTTCTTATACAGTACCTTTATATCATTTTACTGTCACGACTAGTAATGTTGTCACAGTCTCAGACCAATTGTTGGTTGGTTCTCATACAATTCTTCCTCTCCAGCTCGCTAGCTCTACCATGGTCACACAAGTTACGCATGTTTCTACCGGAAGTGCGATAATAACTAAAGATCCTATTGGAACACCAATTTTTCTTAGATCAAATCCATCACTTCAACCTGGGTATCATGCTATAAATACTTCAATTTTTAATCCTGCCTAGAATCCATCAGGAGGGCTTAATATTTTTAGTCCTCTTGGATATAATTTTGCCAGTGGTTTTGTTCCTACACCTACCTAGGTTCTCTCCAGGGGGCCTAGTATTCCCCCTCCACCTTCACCTAGAGTATATAATCGTCCTAGACCCATTAGCTCCAATCAACTTGGAGGAACAAGTCATTCTGTCTCTTATGGTTTTCAAATTTTTGTTGGAGGCCAACCTCAAGTTGGGATCCAACCTCAGGTTGGGGTCCAATATCAAGCTGGTGGGCAACCTCAAGTTGGGGGGAAACCTCAAGTTGGGGGTCATAACCCAGTGTACGGATAGTATACCCCTGGATTACAGTCTCAACCTTGTAATTTTCCTTTCCAAGGAAATCAACAACCGCATGGTGGTAAACCTCCTTAAGTTAATTCTTTTGTACCCCCTAATCTCGAGCAACCATATCCAAGTTCTATGAATCCTACCTGGGGTCAACGTTTTCATTCTAATTCTCCTTCCCAAGGAAGCTTACCCAATCAACCAACTCAAGTTGTCTATCTAACTCAAAACCCTCCACCACCGAATTTGACAATACCATATAACTATATATAGACTGCTTATGGTCCTATTGGTATAACTATGGGACTTCCTCCTCAAAATTACCAGTTTCCTCAAGTGAACAAACAACTGTCGTTTCTTGCTACTTTGGATTTACCGAATTTATCTAGGATTTTGAATTATCCTATCTTGCATTCTCCTTATTGGCCATTCATACCCTCCAAGTTACCATTAGACATTCCTAAGTTTGACGGTCGATCAAGGGAAGACCCAAATAATCATGTAATGAATTTCCATCTTTGGTGTTCATCCAACTCCTTGATGGATGACTCCATTAGATTGCATCTTTTCCAATGAACTCTGACAGGTTCGGAAGCCAAATCGTATATTGAATTTCCACAAGGATTCTTCAATGAATTAAACACCTTAGTTATGGCTTTCTTAATGTATTACCAGTTACTGATCCGATATGAGATAGGAACCACAATTTTTAGTTCATTTAAACAATCTTCATCTACTCACATTTCCGATCATATTCACAAGTGGAGGAGGAGAAGATGCTTAATCAAAGTTCCCCTTCCTGATCAACTATTGTTTGAGTGGTTTACCAAGCAACTCATCGTGTTAGACAACTGAGAGGGAGGGTGAATCAGTTGTTACCATGCTTAAACAATTATGGTTCTTTTAAATTCTTTGTAGAGACACTGAATGATGGTCACAATAATGCAGGGAAATAAACAATGGCACTTTCAGCATCATTGACATATATGAAAAACACAGAGACAGATATTTCCCGAGGAAACCCATGCAGGGTAAAAACCTCTTTTTATTTNTTTCTCTAGCACCAACTAGAAGGAAGCACCAACACCCTGGTTTCTCTAGCACCAACTAGAAGGAAGCACCAACTCCCTGTGTTCAAGCACCCACTTGAACCTTTGAGGACACCAGTCCTCCCTAGCTCCTCCCAACCACCCTGAAATATAGATCTTTGCTACTGAAACTTATTACAGTGATATGATGTTCAACAATGGCTTACCAGACTCATCACTATTTTGCTGCATTTCGTTGCTCTGTCTGCCTCATTGCCTTTCTGTACACATCACTTGCATTGTCTGTTCTTCCACTTTTTATGCTCTGTGCACCATTTCCATTCACTGCACAGTTCCTCTTCTGTTCTCTTCAGCTGCTGGACTCTCCTCCTTCTTCACACATGAATCACCTTTACCAACAACAATCACAGCAACCTCCAACAGCAACAACAACCCTTCTCTTCTCTGTACCATGTATATACAGTTTCTGTGCATCTTGTGCATGCAATAATCGCCATTCCTCTGCATGCTCATACTGCGCCAATCTCCTCCACATCTCAAGTGCTCTGTGTGATCATCATCACGACTCTTCGACTTCTCTGGCAGTTCAACCGCGCGTTCGGCATCACTGGATGTTATGCTAAGATTCCTCAGCCTCTCTGGCAGTTGAGACTCTTCTTCTTCTCTGGCGATCACACAGGGGTCTCTTCGAATTCTCTAGCAGATGCCATCAATGGTTTCTAGTAGTTTCACTGTGTCGTTCATCAGTATCCCTCCGATCAACACTTGATCTGACGGTTCAGATTATATCGTGATTTCACCTATTGCGATATCGGGATTCCCGATGTCAAAATTCTTTGACATGTCCAACTCTTGATCCCTGATGCTTCTCCATTGACTAGAATCAATGGTCCAGATTTGATCTTGATTCAACGGCTGCGATTTAAGTCGCGATTTTGCATATTGAGAAATCAGGATTCCTGTTGCAATTTTTCTTTGACATTTCCAAAACGTGATCCTCGAAACTCCAACGTGGTGTCCATCTGCTAACGTCACACGTGGATTGACACGTGTTGAATACTACCACGTGTCACTCTGATTCGTGACTTACATGTGCCTGAAATGTTAGATCAGTCTGACACTTGTCATTACCTGGTTGTGACACATGTTCCTAGCTGACGTGGTCTGCTGATGTGAGTCGGGTCGACGGTTCAGATGTGATCTTGATTTGACGGCTCAGATTATGCCGGGATTTTTCATATCGAGAAATCGGGATTTCTATTGCATTGTTTCTTTGACATTTCCAACACGCGATCCTCGAAACTCAGATCAACGGTTCAGATGTGATATTGATTTGATGGCTCAGATTACGTTGAGTTTTTATGAGCCCTCCACTCCTTTCACTTTTTAAATATCGTGCAGGTTTTCCTCGATCCAACGGTGGTCGGACCCTGCGCTCAGATCTGATGCCTCTAACTTCAATTAGCCCTCCGGCTAAGCTCGTGGTTCACGTGACCTCCCCCTATATGACCGCAGCCAAACCTCCTCATCGGGGTTTCATAATTTCCAATGTCGAAACATGTATGTCCTTAGGATTCGCGATCCCTCGAATCCCAATGCGCTCTTTACGCACTAGCTCTCCTAGCTAGGCTCCTGGCCCGTATGACCATTATCCCCATGACCACAGTCTTACCACTCGTCGGGGTTTCGAGCTTTTCAATGCCGCAATGCATTGGCTCATGGAATTCCCGATATGTGAAACCCCGATGAGTCATCCCTCCTTTCGGGATTTCACCTTGGCTTTTCCCGATGGTAAACCTCGTGCAGCTCCTGTCCAATATGACGGCTGACAGGATTTCTAAATGAGATCCAATGGCTCTCGATCTCTTCTTCTGTAGGCTTCTCCTGAGCTCCTCCTGGACGTAGAAACCAATGGTCCAGATCTTCTTCTTCAGCCGATCTGACGGCGGATGTGCTCCCTCCTGATATTTGCACACTTTTCTCCCAACCTTGGGAGAATTACAAGTTCTCAAAGGCCTCGACCTTTGTCTTCCTTCTCCTCTGCGAACTCCTGTATCTTGAGCTTTGTTGTGTGCATTCTCCTTGATGTTGTTCCTCCTGAGCTTTCACTTCCGAATCCCTAAGGGATTCTTGTACTTCTGCGCCTTTGCAGAGTCTTCACAAAAATACTTCTGGTGCCCATATGTTACATTTTTCCTGTACACATGCCATCTTCATTGTTGTACTTTCCATCAATGACAAGCATGCGCTACCTGTTAAACATTTGCCAACACATCGGTCCTATAGCCTGTGATGTCACCATGGGTGGTGTCATCACTGAAGAGCAGGAGATCAGTCATTCTCAATACTTAGGTCTCATTTATTCACAAACGAGCACACTATATGACTTGATCCCTGATGATCCTCGCCCGTCTACAAATCCAACAACACCTCCAATAGTTTCTCATGTTGTTTATGGTGTGATTGGAACTTTTCATGCTGAGACTCAGTATAAGAAATCTAGTCATTCCAATTCCAAATCTACTTCTGCTAATGTCCAAAATACTCCTCCTCCAACTCCTTCTCCCAGTAAAACCTTTGAGGTTAACATGGTTCAATATACACCTACCGGTAAAAATTAAAATAAAAAGAAATGGAAGGGTAAGAATAAGGAGGCCCGCAGGGGTGTAGACCGATTGGCAAGTGTCGTGTAAATGGAAGGAACTATGTAAAATGAGGTCTCAAGGTCGATTCTCACCCCGATTTACTCGGAGGGCGTGCTTGCGGGCTGTGCGTTTCTCCCTAGGGTTTATAAGGC
>SNQJ01S0003646.1:210466-245514 GCA_010110895.2 Picea sitchensis | reverse complement strand
GAGGAAAAAAATAATAATAAAAAGTCCAATAAACCCAAGACTCAACCTGTTGAAGACAAAGAAAAGTGAAAACCTTGTTACCCTTGTCTTATATGCGGTGAGTATCATTATAGGAAAGATTTTCCACAACGTGCTAAGGTTACTAAGTTCTTGAAAGGGACCGGGACACCTCCTACACTCATCATTTTGTCACAACCATTTCCTTCTCAATAGTAGGCCCAATTGGTCATTCATGACCAACCATCCCCCTCTACCACATCTTATGTACTTGTGTGTATTGGTGACTCCAAGAAGAATGAAGTTGTAGTCACTACTTGAGCCAAATATTATTCTCCTTCGAAAGAGAAAGTTGATGATTCACCACCTCCATTGGTTTAACCTCCTCCATCGACTTCACCTCCCAACGGTCCTCTTCATCTCAAATGATTGAGTCTAGATTCATTTCTTCATCCTCCTCCTAAGGGTATTGTTCATAATTTGTCATTTAATCCTAACGTATGTGATGCTCAAAACTAGAGTATTGTAGAAGATCTTGCACAGACACCTTCTGCAATGTCGGCTCTCAATGTCCTTCAAAGTTATCCTATGCAACGAAAGGAACTGTTAAAGGGTATTGGTGGAATTGATCCTACCGATACGAACTTGATAATATTTTACTTGGAATATCATATTCCAAGGCTTCCTCCTCAATTAGTGTTTCAGATACAAGTTATTGTGGAAAATAAGAATATTTATCGAATCGTTATTGATGGAGCCTTGACTTGCGTCATGTCTATCACTTGTTGGAAATCCATTGGCTCTCCTTCCCTTACCAAGTCACACAATACTCTAAAAGAATTTAATGGTAGAGGATTTAAAACTTATGAAGTTCTTCCTTTGTTGTCTACTATATTAGAAGGAAAAGTGGTTACTATCGAGTTTGAGGTCTTTGATGCACCTCTCAATTACAACCTTCTACTTGGACGTAGTTGGATTGATTCCATGCGTGCAGTTGTTTCCATTATTTTCCATGTGATACATTTCCCTCACCAAGGAAAAGTTGTTATTGTCGATCAACTTTCCTTATTTAATTCCAATTCATGTACTAGTAACGTGATTTTCATTGCGAAAGCACCTCTCGGTTATGATAATGTCGGTGTGGGTCTTTTAAAAAATTCATTGTTAATGGGTACGTTTCCCATTCCACCACCCAATATTCCTACTCCTTTTTTCACCTCGATTAACATGATATCAACCATTGTTAGTGAACTCCCTGAGTCGTATGACCCTTGGATAATACCTAGATCTGATGTTTGTCTTCCTTATAGTGATAAAATGCCTTTAAGTACGGTGGAATTGGCTTATCAGGCTATTCAATCGGCTACTCCTTCTCCTCGTTCTCTCTTAGACACCCTCTCTAGATCAGTTTCACGTGGTTTTTCACACCGATAAAATTATCATGACAATCATGTCTATGGAATATACCCCATGCGATGATGGGAATCATCATTCTATTCTCTTCCTGGAACCTGAGACCATAGAGAGTTATCAATGGATTTTGAATATGTCTACGGTTGTTACTATTCCCCTCATTCCTGAACCAATACACGATGTTTTTTATGAAGGGAACTTGGGTAACATTTCACTCACCATCCCTCTAGATATTTCGATTAAACCCAGATTCATGGAAAATGTCCACATCGGTACCTCATGTTCTGCTAATGAGATCTGAACTTATAAAGCTCTTTTCCAAGAATTTTGTGACATTTTTTCCTGGAGTTACAAAGAGATGTCGGGCATTGATCCATATATTTTTGTACATGATATTAAGACTTAACCGGATGCTAAACCCATTCGACAAAGACTTCACCCAGTACATCCATTTAGAGATGTTGTTATTAAACTCAAAGTTGAAAAAATTCTTAAATCTGGTTTTGTCTATCTTGTGTCTTTGACTGATTGGGTGTCTAATCTTTTTTTGGTTATGAAGAAACAAGGAATGATCCGTGTGTGTGTATATTATAGGGATATCAACAAGGCTTATCCCAAAGACAATTATCCAACCCCTTTCATTGACCATATCATTGACGACTGTGCCGGGAGTGAAATCTTCTCTTTGATTAATGGTTTCTCTGGCTATAATCAAATCAATATTTTACCCGTGGATCAACATAAGACTTCTTTGATTTTCCCTTGGGGAACCTTCACATACCGAAAAATACCTTTTGGTCTCAAGAATGTTGGTGTGACTTTTCAACGTGATATGTCTTATGCTTTTCATGATATTAAGCACATTGTACAACCTTACCTAGATGATTTACTAACACATTTTGTGCATCGTCAAGATTACCCGACTCATTTACAGGCCATTTTCCTATGTTGTCGCTATTATCGCATACGATGGAATCCACATAATTGAATTTTTGTGTGGAGTCCAAATGACCTCTTGGTTTTATCATTTCTACACATGGGATTCAAGTTGACCCTCTAAAGGTTGAATCTATTCTCAATCTACCTCCTCCTTCATTACACAAACTCCAAAGTTTGCAAGGGAAGGAAATTTTTTTACGTCGATTCATCCCCAACTACGCTGAATTAACAAAAGGTTTTACTCAACTACTTAAAAAGGGTCACGATTTTGTATGGGATGACACTGCCAACAAAGCCTTTGAATCTTTGAAACTTGCCTTAACCCGTACACCGCTCTTATTTCCACCCAATTATAGTTGAGTTTATTTCTTATACTTAGCTACTTCGAACTCACCCATCTCTATGGTTCTAATCCAAGAAGATTATTTGCATGATGAACATGTCATACACTATTTGAGTTGGAGTCTCACGACCATGGAAACCAAATATTTGCATGTGGAAAAACTGGCCTTGATAGTTGTTCAAGTTGTTCAACGTTTTCATCATTATATATTATTACGCAGAACCACAGTCATTTTTTATTGCAACCCTATGCAACACATCAAGTGGATAGTGATTCTCCATGAGTTTTATTTGGAATTTGAGCATTCCAAATCAAAAAAATATTTGGTTTTTGTCGAGTTGATATGTGACCTTCCCTCTACTGAGACAAAAACTTTGACAGAGGATTCCTTTCCTGATGAGTCTCTCTTTTGATTAGTTCTAACGACTTATGGTATGGAGATATTATCATTTATCTCCAAACCCAAAATTTATGGCTCGATATTTCTAGTGTAAATCATCGTCATATTTGGTATCAAGCCCAACAATACATTATCCTTGGTGATACCCTTTACCGTCATGGTATTGATTCCATCTTTCGACGATGTGTAACCTATGATGAAGCTGAGAAAGAATTGAATGGTTGTCATTATGGATCATGTGGAGGTCATGTGTATGGATTTTCCACTTACCAAAAGATCTTACGAGTTGGTTACTTTTGGCCTTCATTGTTTAAGGATTGCATTACTATCATCTAGAAATTCCACGTTTCTCAAATGTATAACAATAAGATCTGATCTCATCCTTCTCCTATTTACCCTGTATTTTCCATTGGTCCATTTGCTAAATGGGGCATTGACTTCATGAAATGTAACCCTCACTCAGCTGGGGGGCATGGATACATCATTGTAGCCATGGATTATTTCACTAAATGGTTCGAGGCAATGCCTACATTTGATAACTCTGGGAAAATTGCAATGTTGTTCATATTCAATCATATTGTTACTAGATTTGGTGTCCCTCATGCCATCGTCACCAACCATGGTAGTCATTTTTGCAATTTCATGATGTCTGAACTTATCGAGAAGTTAGTTCTTCGACATGACAACTCAACACCTTACTATCCACAAGCCAATGGCCAGGTTGTAGGAATTAACAAGGTTCTTTGTTACACATCAAAATTGCTCACTTCAATGATGACCTACTATCGTCATTACAAGTGTCGCAAGTGTCACAAGTTGGACACAAATGTCGCAAACATCACAAGTGTCGCAAGTGTCACAAATATCATACTGTCATCTTGCATATGGCGTATCTCGAACGACATCAGAAGAACACTTGATACATCCTCAGAGACTGGTTAAAATAAGGATATGTCATTTGATGAAGAGTACAAAGCTTTTGCCTTGATAAATACCACTTGAAAATCATTTTTGAAGGGCAACGCTCCCCTACCCATTGGCAAGGAGTGCTAGTGCTCCTTTCCTTCCTTTGGGGGAGAATTGAAACGCTCTGTGCACCATTCTAGTAGAGCGTTGTGATGTTGAGGAAATCAGGGGAAGATCCCCTTTATCTCTGAAGTCAGTTTGATTTGAATCTGAGGTCAAGGTTGGATATTAGGGAGGATCCACAATTGATGGAGAAATATCCTCAAACTATCCCAAGAATCTATAAGGTGGTTGGGCCTCTCAAAGCCTATATAGGAGGCCTCCTCATGGTGAAAGGCGGTGGACATTGAAGGTATCAAACTTCTGATCTCATAAGGGAGAATAATCAGTGAAAGCATAGTCATTTTGATTGTGGATCATTTGAGCAAGGGGTTGGACAAGGAAGGCTGGATGAGGCTGCTACATCTACATCTACACTTGTAAGGACCTTATTTTGTTCTCAGTAATACATGTGATTGCCTTGTTTCATTCAAAGTTGTGTACATATGCATGAACTTGTCTTTGATGGATAGATCTAGTTTCAAACTAATCATGGTAGAATAGGAAGTATGCTTTGTCTTTGTTATTTATTAGATTGCAAGACTTGTTGAAGAGCTTAGGGATCAAAGCTCAACTTGGACTGGGCGAGGAAAAACATCATAAAAAGGTACTCATATATTATTTCTCTTCTCTATAGAATATCCTAGATAGGTTTAAAGTAATTTCAATGATCAAAGTTAGCACTTTTTTGTCTTGGTCATAGGGGTCTAATATCCAAGAGGGAATTCACCTGTCCGCAGGGGAATTTTCCTACAACAGAAATTGGTGACTCCACTGGGGAACAAAATTGATTTGTATTTCCTTGGTTTGTACTGCCTCTTTCTGATGTTTTAAATCAGTTTTATTGTTTGTTTATGATCCATTACCTCTCTCCCATCTTCACTATCAATTTCACCAATTTTTATGCATTATGGGTGAGTTTTTTTGCATTTTTTGGCTCTTTTTTTTAGGTTCTGGGAAGATCAACGCCACCCCCCCCTCCATAGGACATATCAGAGCATTGATCTCTAATCAGGGCTCCCATATAGTTCTTTAGGGGGAGTTGTAGCACTCTGTACCCTTGAGACAAGGAGCACTAGTCTCCTTCTTGGAGGATTTTTTTCGTCTTCTGCTCAGATTTTTTCAGCCTGCTTTGTGGAATTATTTACCCTAACTCTGTATGTTGGTTTGTGAAGTTATTTAGGTTTAGATTTGATACTTATCCATTCTTATTGTCTTTATTTGGGCTTGAAACGTTTTCAGAAATGTGAAATTTCCCTTTCTTGTTGCTTGGTTTGTCGGGACAGTTTGAGTGATTTCTCTTTCTCCCTGTCTTTTCTTGGATTCTTGTACTCCTTGAATGTTTGTCATTTGTTGAATCCTTTATTGATTTCTTGTTAGAACAAGTTTCTACTTGTTTTCTTTCCATTCTCATTTCTTTGAGTGCATGCTTTGTTTGAAACCTTTGTCGCTTCATGTCTTTTGCATCTACATTTGACTCTTTCTTCTGATTAAAAGTTGTGGAGCATTGAAGGATTTGCATCTTCATTATTTATAAATTAAAATCAAACAAATACTATAGTTTCATTCTTGATTTTGGGTAGTGAAACTAGCTTTCATTTGAAGTAGCTAAATTGTATGGTTTTGGCATTTTGGGACATTGCGCATCTAGGAATGATAAACATTTTCTCCTTCTCGTAATATAGCTTTCCTCAAAGTGAAATATTTGCATCCTCATTTATTTGCATTGTTTAGAGTTGGTCAAAACATCATTTAGTCCACACCAGTTTCCTCTTGATTAAACAAAAGCCTTAAAAAATCAAGCACTAAACTAAAATTTATTAGAAAGTTTTATATTTTTTGGTAGAAAACCTACATTAGCTTAGGGTGTAGGGCTTTGGAATAGGTGTGAAAGATAAATTTCCAAAGATGTAAACAAACATAGAATCTTGAGTTAGAGAGCGGTGAAATCCATTTACTCAATTTTGTCCTGGGAAGCCCTTCTAACACAAGGGTCAATCATGAGGTCGCATTAGGGCCGACAGAGTCACTCACCCTGCTTTGTTGGTCTTGGTGTAGAGATTGCGCTTATTATTGGGGGTCACTTGAGGGTATACCCACGATTATGTGTGGGAGCCTCTTGAATTGATTTCAGCCTAGATACCCTTCCTTTGCACGTGGATCAGACTATCGATTGTTTCCCCAGGCATCATTGTTGTAGTTTGTAACCTTAGTAGCCTATCTCTTTAGGGGTTTTACACTAGGTGATTGTGGAGGGGAAAGTCTTCACGGTACCTGGAATTGACGTTGGCCACAATCACTCAGGCTCCTTGGATGGTTTACCCAAAATTATGTGTGGGAGCCTACACCAAGGTGTAAGTCTGTCAAGCAAGTCGTGAATGTAACTTTTCCACCCACGCTATCTCATCCCCTTCTTACATTGTTCCTGCGAAGTTGGATTTTAACACCAACTAGTGAATTCATTGTGAGAAGGTTTTATTTGTTTTCTTGCTTCCTATATTTTTAGCGTGTATTATTTATTTTCCCTAGCAGAATCTAGGTTGGATCTTTGTTTAATGTCATCAGTTCCTGAAACTACCAATGGAGAAACCCCTGCTTCAGGGGAACCTTTTGTTTTTCCTTCTTACAAAAACATTGGTCCTCCTTACATCGCTACTTTGAGCCTTCCATGTCTCACAATTGGGTTACCAGTATGCTTGTTTTCCACTCCTGTAATCTTGAATGCAACAAGTGCTTCATATGTAAGCAAAGCACCCACACATCAACCTCATGTCGACCTTTCTCCTTCTTCACCCATCAAGTCTCCTTCCCTTTCTCTTTATTCTCCTAGTGAAATATTTAAAGCGAGTAGCCAGCTTGATAAGAAGAAGAAGAAATGGAAAGAGAAGAAGAAGAAGAACCAGAAAGGGACCAAACCTCCAACTACATCAGATGTTGGATCCAAGCAACAAATTATTATTAATCGTATTGGGAGCGTTGATGAGGTCAACAAGATTAAAATGAAGAATCCAAAACCCAAATTCCCTTACAGTCTTTGTAAGGGTGACCACTTTCTAAGGGATTTCCCTAGTCTTCCCAAGGTCTTAGAAATGTGGTCTTCCACGTCATCGGTCCCTGTTGTACATGCCAGTGATGCCCTGTCAACTAGTGACATTAAGGTTGGTAAGAAGAAGACAACTATCAAATTTCCTTGCATGTTATGCGAAGGTGATCATTACTCTCACCTTTTTCCTCTTATGAACAAGGCTCCTTCTCTTTTGGAAAATCTTCAAATTCCACCTGGTTATCGTAAGATTCCTCCCAACCCATCGTTAGTTGATGGAATGGTCAATCTGGTTCCATCCCTGGTCAGTCTGGTTGATCAGGTGGTGAATCTGGTTTCATCCTCGTTTGAACCACTAAACAAAGTAGTTGATCCAATTCCATCATCGATCATCACCGCTTTTCATTTGAAAATTGAAACCCAAGTGACCAACCCAGTACCTTCATCGGTCAATCTCACTCCTCTCTTGAGGAGTGCCAAAGTGGTCGATTTGGTTCCACCATTGGTCAATCCAACTCCTCCCTTGAGGAGTGCCAAAGTGGTCGATTTGGTTCTGCCATCAATTGATCCCACTCCTCCCTTGAGGAGTGCCAAAGTGGTTTCTCCAGTTACATCATCGGTCAATCCCACTCCTCCTTTGAAGAGTGCCAAAGTGGTCACTCTAGTTACATCATCAGTCAATCCCACTCCTCCTCTGAAGAGTGCAACCAAAGTGGTCGATCTGATCCCATCATCGGTCGATCCTACTCTCCCTCTAGAGAGTAAACACAATATTTCCCACATTTTTCTCATTGATAAAGAATCTACCATGCTGGGGAGAATTCCTCCTTCTCCCGTGAAACCCCCTCCAAGTAATGAGACCATCTTTTTTTATTGCGGTGTGCTAACTGGAACTTGTCTTCCCTCTCACATTCCTTTCAAACTTACAGTACAGGTTTGTGGTCGGTGTTGAAATAATGTAATTGAAAAGAGTATTCATATTATTATTGTTGTTTTATTCATAGGATTAATCCCCATTGTGGATTAATCATGTCGGTAATTGTATTAGGACCAAATCCCCTTTTGCGGATTGGTCAACAGACAATTATAATAGGCAGAATAAGAAGTCGGTCCTAGCAGTTAATAAGAAGACCCAGAAATATAATAAAGGTGGGTTTACCCACTCAGATTAAGAAGTCGGCCCTGCCAGTGAAGAGACACTTCACACATGCCAGAACTTGTAATATAAATAAAGGAGGCTAGCCTCATTTGAACACAACTCCCTTGCTCATTATCTTATGACGCAAGATGCAATTACCGGTTGGAGAGAGGAAAAGAAGAGTGGTGCATCTCTTGAGTAGGAATATACGTATTGGTTTGAGTTATTTGTTGAACATTCTATAAGCTATTTATGATAAGGAAGCTTTTCTTTGGGTTTTCTTCCCTAGAGGGCTTCCCAGGGACTTAAATGTTGTGTCTCTTGTGAATGTGTATTTCTCGGTGATCTTGTTCTTATGATGCTCTTATCTGTGAAATGAAAGAACTATAATAATGGCATAAACATTAACATGATCGAGGCCAGCTTTGAGAACACAATGTGCAAGGAGGGAAAATGTCGTTGTTACCGTACCTAAAAATTAGGGGTTTGCAAAGTGAATCTTTTGACTCTAACCACCTAGAAAGTTGTGCCCTCCCCGAGGATCATTTTGGCGCAGAGTGCATATACCGATTAGGTACATATCTCCAGAAAAGTGAAACCTTAGTTTCATAAAGTACTAGAAAAACCAGAAGAGCAGTGCAGGAAGTACCCGAGAAGGACAATTACCCGGAAGCACGAGGAAAACCAGGAAGCACCGGTCCAGAAATCCATGAGGATCAGATTTGAAGGGGTAAAGTTGGATTCTCGAAATTGTTGCACCAACTAGCTTCGTCTCATTTCGGTAGCATCTATCCCCTAGATTAGAATTTCCAAAATTGAAGTTTGAAAAACTATGGTTTCCTCATAAAACCCTAAGTTGATTCTTGATTGTAGTCTCGATCCTGAGAACCAGTGCGGTTCGTGCAGTTGAAGTTGTCAGAGTAGAACCCGATTCTGATAACCCTTGAGGGAAATTTTCTCAAGAATTGGCAATGATTACATTTGCTACCGGATGGAGCCACTACCTACAAATGCTATCAAGGTATATACTTACATATGTTTATTAGTTTAGAAACCCTAAAGAGTATTTAGGAGAAGGGATCTCTTGCCATAGATCGAGAAGGATCTGAATCCAACATTGAGAGGAATGATGCAACCTAGGTGTGATTATTCTAATATACATCTATTTGTCATGACATTATCTTAATTAATTATTTGCATGTTGAAGCTATGATAAAATTATTAGGATTGAAAGTTGATCATAGAGCTTATCCTCTAACCTAACCTTATCAAGATAGCGTATTGTCTTAGTACAAAGACAAGTTGAAGAAATTACTCATCACTTGAGTGAAGGAGACACGGAAGAAAAGCAAGCACTCACTCTTGAGGACAAGGCTCAGGGTTTGATTAATCAAGATTCAAAGGTACACATGACAAAATTTGATGACTTTAGTTGAGATAGCAATGCATTAAATGAAGTATTATACTTGATAGCATGTGAAAATATAGAGTAAACTACTTTTGTCGATACTTATTCTTACCTCCTCTAGGAGAAACCTTGTGTGTTAGTTTCATATTATAATGGAAGAATTGCTTGGTCACAACACTATGAGGAGATGTTGACCTCATTTTAATTATTGTATTCCTTACCTTTAATCTTTGGTTCGGATAAATTATAAGTGATATCTCTAAAGTATCTACTGTGATGATTGTACGTGCTATTTCTTTATATTATGAAGTATATTATTCTTGTTGTTGTTTTGTTGACCTTGCTACGGGTCACATGAGGAAGTTATAGAAGGTTGAAGAAGGAAGCGTGCTAAAAGGGAGAGATCATAAAATGAAGAAATCATCGGTGGAAGAAGAAGGTGGGTCACTTGGTGCCATGACCCACACTATAGAAGAATCCGTGTGAACTCTAGAAGATTAGCTCACATCAACTACAAGGTGCTACCATACATATGCAAGATATTACGGGGTTTACGAACTCAAAGTTGACCATGAAGGTGTATACGATGGATGTGCACAAAGGGAACATCAGAACCCATTTCCGAAGAGGGACATCAAGACATAAGGATTCCTAGAACTCATCCATTCGGATGTATGTGGCCCCAATGCCATCATCCTCCAATAATGGGTATGTATACTATGTATCATTCATTAATGATTATTCTTGTAAAAGACACGGATATATTTGAAGTATTCAATAAGATCAAGGAACTCAAAAGCCCTGATAAGAGAACCATACAGCCAGAGGAAGATTAAGATGCTCGAGGTCGAGATAACAAGGAGAATATACCTCTCGAGGAAAGGCTGTGAACTTAAGATGTTGGGATCAAGATCCCCAACAAAGCAGTGTGGTGAGCGAACGAGAACCATGCCGGTAGCTGTGAAAATCAAGATCTTCCTATGTGCTTATGGGAAGAAGTAGCAATGATAGTTGTTTATGTCTTGAACCGATTGCCCATAGTGCACTTGGGCTCAAGACATCAAAGGTCACGTTCACGGAAGAAGCAGGAGGAATATTTGGGGTCTCCAAGGCCAGGAATCTACATACCAAGTCACCACCATATTGAGATCGGTAGGGACAAGACCTTTGATCAGAAGCAACAGTTAAGAAATCGAGAAGATGCCGGCTTGAAGAAATGTATGAAAGAGGAACACATAGAAATCGAGGACTGACAAAATTAGTGAGGAAGTTCAATTGCGAGAACACAGCAGGAAGTCATAACTTCCCATGATGAGGAACTCTTGAAGATCATGATATAAGCGAAGTCCAAGAACCTCCTCAAATTAACTTCTCCCATAAAAGAAATCATACTTGGGAAAGAGAGCTTATACAAGATGGAAAGTATGTGTTCGGAAAGGAACTATGAGACAAGTGAAAGACCAAAGCCATTCTCGAGTTACATGGCTTTGATGTGTAATCTACTAGATGTAGGCTCTTCATCTAGTAGAGCCTACATGCTTTGAAGAAGCCATTCAAAAGAAGAGATAGGCAGATGCCATGTGAGAGGAATACCAATCCATAATGAAGAGCAAAGTATGAAATAGTTCCCAGATGAAGAATAAAGATGGGGTATCCTTAGGATGGCTATTCAAAATAAAACATCTTGCTTGATGGAAGTATTGGGAATTATAAAGCAAGATTTGTTGCTCATTAGTTTTCCCAGAAGGAAGGAAGTGACTATGAAGAGACATTCACTCCTTTGGCCAGATACACTTGATCCAGAACCATTATAGCTCTTGCACCTTGAGATGAAATGGAAGTTGCACAGATGAATGTGAGGATAACTTTCCTGAATGAATTGTTATCGAAGAGGAAGTGTATATAGAGCAACCCCAAGATTTGAGGTTGAATACATGAACTCTCATGTTTTGATTAAAAAGCCTTATCTGAATTGAAGCAAAGCTCGAAGGCTTGGTATGGGCTATATAAACTGACTTCTTGATGACTTGGGATTTACCAAGAGTAAAGAAGACTCAAATATCTACTTCAAAATTATGGATAATGAACCATTAATATTACATGTGGATGACTTATTCTTATTTGGAGAAGAAAAGATCATCATTGAATGTAAATAGAGACTTACCACATAATTTGAAATGAAATACCCTGGTCTATTACGTACTAGGCCTTGAGGTATGGCAGAGTCGAAAAGAATCTTCCTTAACCAAAGGGAAATTACAATTGAGAAATCTTGAAGAAATTCGACATGCTAGAATACAAGTCCATGAATACTTAGGAAGCAAAGATGAAGTTGTTGGTTGATACTTCATCATATTTGATAGATGCCACTCTATACAAAAATATTATTGGTTCATTGATGTAATACACCCGGACAAATACATTTGCCTTCCGAACCACCTTAAGTGGAGTTTTAGAAATTCGAGAGCCTAAGACGTAATTTTCATTTTAATTGGTAAAACATGTGATGAGGTGCCTTAAAGGTAAAATGGATTATGGTCTCGACTATGATGGAGATCATGACTTCAGACTGTTTGGATATATTGATTCAGTTTGGGCTGGAAGTGCTTCAAACTTGAAGAGCACTTCAGGATGTTGTCTCGGTTTGGGATCAGCCATGATCTCATGGCAGTGAAGCAATCCAGTGTCGTACTCAGTACAGTGGAAGCAAAGTACATTTATGCATGTTATGCTGGATTCGCGAGAAGCTATATGAAAGCGTCTGATTGTGGCCTATTTGACTTGGAGATGAGAGCAAGCGTGATTATGTGGCTTGACCGAGGCTTCATAAAGATGACAAAGTCTGTATTCCCACGGCGGTCAAAACACATAGAAATACGCTATCATTTCATCCATGACATGATACAGAGAGGAGCAGAAGCTCTAGTACATTAGAATGGATGAGCAGTTCTTTGATGTGTTGACAAACCTCTATCTCGTGTAAAGTTTGAACACTTCGAGATAAACTTACAATTATAGTCAGAAAGGACCCTCCTTGAAAGGGGAGTATATATATTTATTCTTACTTGATCATTGGAAGACGTAAAAGAAAGATGAGTCATTGCTTTTTGATACCATTTGTTAGATGTAAAGCATGGCGTTGTGTGTTCCTTGCCACGACCTGGTTGTTAGACATAAATCAAGATGATTCCTTGTTTATGACCTCGTTGTTATACGTAAAACAAGATGAAAGATGATTCCTTGCTTCTTACCTTGTTTTTAGACGTAAAGCCAGATGATGATGTATTCCTTGCTTGACCTAGTTGTTAGAACTGCAAAGCAAGATGGTTCCTTGCTTGACCCTCATTGTTAGAAAATGAAAGATGTGTGCCGACAACGAGCTACCGGCTCTTGCATTGACATTGAGCGATATAATGCTGTGATGTGCGATAGTGCTGTGATGAGGTATCATTTTATTGATACATTTTGATCTGGAATGATGATGACATTCTTTGAGAATGATGATGTTGTCGATGAAGAAAACTTTTGATGATTTGTATATATGCTAGTCAGTGTTCCAAGGTGATATTGGTGATGTTGTCCTCCTACTTGATTTTGTTGATGATGTTTTCCTCTCTTTTGCTTGATGTTGTTGAAGAATACCCTTCTTGTTAGAAGTGTTGAAATAATGTGCTTGCAAGAGTATTCTTATTATTGTTATTTTATTCATAGGATTAATCCCCATTGTGGATTAATCATGCCGATAATTATTAGGACCAAATCCCCTTTAGCAGATTGGTCAAAACATAATTATAAAAGGCAACCCTAGCAGGTTAATAAGAGACCCCAGAGAAATATGCATATAATAAGGTGGGTTTACCCACCCTTATTATATTTCTGGGTATTCTTATTATTATTGAAGAGACACTTCACACGTGCTCGAACTTGTATAAATAAAGGAGGCTAGCACCTCATTTAGACACAACTCACTTGCTCATTATCTTATGAGGCAAGTTGCAATTACCGATTGGAGAGAGAGGAGAGAAAGTGGTGCATCTCTTGGGTAGGACTATCTATATTGGTTTGGGGTTATCTATTGAACATTCTATAAGCTATTTATGATAAAGGAAGCTTTTGTTGGGTTTTCTTCCCCTAGAGGGTTTCCCGGGATAAATGTTGTGTCTCTTGTAGATGTGTATTTCACCATTTCCCAGGATAAATGTTGTGTCTCTTGTGAATGTGTATTTCTCAGTGATCTTGTTCTTATGATGCTCTTATCTATTGAAATGCAAAGAACTATAATAATGGCATAAACATTAACAGTCGGGCCGTTCCTCATACATTGATAGATGAAGGTGTGTCTATTAGTATTTTATCCTCTATTGCTTGGAAATCTTTCAGTTATCCTTAGCTTGTACTAGTTACGCAGAATCTGTTATCTTTTAATAGAGGAAACAATCACCCTTTAGGAGTCCTTCCTTATTTTCCTATAACTTTGGGAGGGAAAACTATCTTCATTGATGTTATGGTAGTCCCAAACCCCTTGGATTTTGATTTACTCCTTGGGTGAGATTATGTCTATGCCATGAAAGCTATTGTGTCCACTTTTTTTCGTGTGATATCTTTTCCTCACAATGGAATAATTGTGGCTATTGATCAACTTTCATGCGTTGGTCCTGACTTGATTACAAACTCAATGAACTCCCAAAACAGTTCTTATATGTAGATGGTATTGCCCCTGCCACAGGTCAATTATGTGGCATTATCTCCCATGCCTTCAACTACCATTGAAGATGAGCCTCTCACTGTAAGGTCATCCTTTTGTGACTTAGATCTGGTAGTTGACATGGTGATCTCTTCAATAGGGATATAAGAGCTAGATCTCCCTACCCTTATCGAGGCCATCGACATGTGTTCCTTCTCGAGTGATTTTCTTCCATCAATCAAAGATCTCCTGGAATCCATGGTTGAATGTTGGCAGCAAGCCGAAGTGGAAAGAAGGACGATCGTAGGGAAAGAAAGTGTGCAGAAACTGAAGTAACAACTGGAGGAAAACATAGCATGCGCACATGCAAGAAGGCATGCACAAGGAAAGCGATAGCTAGAAGGAAGAACAAAACACGAGCATGGGAGGAAGACCTAATGTCAGTAGGGTTAGGGTTTTGGTAATATATTGTAAATGGATGAAGAGCCCAAAATATATAAATATAGATACGTAGGTATCATAGGGGGTTCCTTCTTATTAGTTCAGTTTTGTATTGTTCCATCATAGATATGTACGAGGTGATGCGATATGTAATATGGTTATGAACTATTTTGTAATAATGTTGAGCTAGAGGAGAGGAGAGAAGGAATATCTGAGGATTAGATCACAGGCTGAGGAGCCTAGTGCGATCTAGTTCTCCTCATATAGATGTTACCCATCTAAGGAGAATTGTAAGCGTGGAGTGCCAGATATGCAGAACTCCCATAATAAAAGAGCCAAGACCCAAATATTTGTGGAGGTAGCCTAGGAGGGGGTGAACCACGATAGCATCTATGTAATGGGATGAATGCATGCATATCTTTACCTTTTTTTTAGTAGTTATTTGTTATGCTTAATGAATGAATGATTTGTTACATTGATTTCTTAAATACTGTTGCGATATTGAGGGAATAAGTCATGAATAATAGTAGGTTGCAATCACAAGTTATATTAAATGGTCCAGAATACAGATCCCATATCTTGCGCTCAATCCTAGGATGTAAACATATGAGTCTTACAACCACCCATTAAATCTATCTCAGGTGAGACTGTGCGGTGCATTCTGCGTGTTGTGTTGCCTTTTGGTTTACCAGGAGGGCCGATAGTTTTAGAGGCTTTTTGTTGGAATCCCGAAAGACATGAACCCTAGGTCAATAACTCAGATGATGGAGTAGAACCATTAATTAGTAATCAACAAATGGTTATGTTCCTGTTGGAAGGAACAGAGGAGGATTGAGTAGATGAGATAGGAGGAGAGGGAAATGAGAAAAGAAAAGAAGAAATCAATGAGCCATTAGAAGGGGATGTTGAGACTGTGGAACCCCACAAAATTAGGAATCGAAACTTGGTTGAGAACCAAAGGGATAGAGTTTTCACAGAAAGACAATAGAAACCCTCGAATCACACCTCGCAAATATCTGGACAAATACGTGTTTACTAATTTACATGAAGTCTTTTTCTATGATTTTCCGCATCTACTATAGGAGTGGATACTAAGGTTGAAGGATAACCAGGTGCCGAACTGGATTCGACATCTAGATTGGACCCCAGTGCAGATTGGGCAGTTACAGTGGGTGAACAACAAATTCACCCACACAGTTGACTTTTGTCTTGACAATATTGTGGAAGGCTTCATAACAGATTTTGTCGTGGACACAACGAAGTCATACAACACAGCAAAGCAAGAATTTCTATGCAGACCTCAAGGAAGGTATATTCAATCACTGCATACTTCTATTAAGATAATGTTATATAACAAAGGGGTAATTACAATGGAATAAGACAACTAAACTTCCCCGCGTGCATGGGGGAAGGGGGGAATCACTGACAGAGTGAGGATAAATGGAAGGAGGGAAGGATAAAGGAAAGAAGGAGGAGGAACCCTTGGACCCGATCATGATGGATGACAACCAGATCAAGTGGATCTTGGCATCAATGAGAAATATGCATAGTGGAGCACCCTACAAATACAAGGTGAACACCAAGAAGAGATCTATAGCCGCAAGGGAAGGCTTGGTGAGTGATGAGGAAGAGGTAGAGGATCTCCGGGCTGTGGAGAAGATTGAGGAAATCCTCCATGCAACATATGAGAGGAAAACGAGAGGTCCAAGAACGAGAGGAGAAGGTAGCCATCCTATCCATATTAATGTCAGTGTGGAACCCATAAACCCATGTGCAACTAATACACCAAAGAGAACAACACCATTTAGACAAATGCAATTTGGAGGAAGTCCGACAGCAGGAAGTACATCTACACAAGGAACAACAACTGGAGGAGCCAATTCAGGCAGCACTAGTGAAGTATCTACACCGTGCAAAGGAGGTAGCAGTTCAGTATTCAGAATGGTAGGACATGATCCTACCATTAGGTTACCAAAATTTTGGGGAGAAGCAGCAGAAGACCCTGAGAAGCACTTGTTCATTTGTGAAAATATCTGGGAAGAAAAATAGATCACTAATGAAGATACCAAACTCGTGCAACTAGCTATTACGCTAAGATACCGCGCACTAGACTGGTACATGAGTCTAGACATAAACAGTGCCCCTGGGATGACCAGGAAACTGGAAGACATTAAGAAGTTACTGATTAATGAGTTCCAGAAGTTGATTTCATAGGATCAGTACATGAACGAGATGATCGAAATAAGACAGAAACTAGGAGAGTCTTTATGGGAGATTGACTAGAGATTCAAGCGATTGAATGGAAAGTTAAAATACCTCATGACCGATATGCAACATCGACACCTGTTTTTCAATTCACTACTCCCACACTTAAAATACCCTTTACGACAACAAAAATTTCAAACGCAGGCAGAGGCTATGCAGACAACCTTGCCACTGGAAGAAAACCAGTACCAACAGATAAACCCAGCTATCGAAGAACTGAAGTAGGATTTGAAGAATCCCACGTTCTAGTTGAACCAGAATAAGAACAAGGACAAATGAGAAGTCGTTTGGTGTACCACATGTAGGAAGAAATGACACCATAAGAATGAATGTCCAACGTTTGTGCAGTATATGGCAACAAGAATGTCGAATCCATTACCAATGGGAGGATTATGACACGAAATATGCAAGAAAATAGGGCACGACCCTTACTACTACATGATGATGCAGAAATACCAGACGGTTCCAAAGATTTTATATTGTACCTTTTTCAAGTCAGTGGTGAACGATGATAAAGATTGCAGAACTATGGAGCTGATGCAAGAAAGGACATCAAATGCATATAGGGTACAGGCCGAAATGATGACTAGGAAATCAGTGCCACACTTCAATCAAGCCCCAGCACCATACAACACTGCGCAACAGTAGTATAATAGTGTGCAACAACCATACAATAACGCGCAGCCGCAGTACAACCCGACACATCCCCAGTACAATACCACGCAGTATAATCAGGCAACTCAGTATAACGCGCTGAGAGGTGATCGAGAAGGCTACAGAGGAAGAGGACGAGCCAGAGGAGGTAGAGGATGAGGTAGAGGACCAGTCACATGTCACAATTGTCAGCAACTAGGACATTATGCAAGGGAATGCCCGCTTCCACCAGCAACTTGTATGTATTGTCATGCATCGGACCATGATACAGAGGAATGTCTGACACTACTAGTGAAGATTCAGGAAAAGAGGAACCATAGCAATCAAAATGTTCAGTGTATTTCAGTCAAAGCAAGGGATGAAAGATGGAATATCAACATAGTTACCTGCAGAGGAGCTAAAATAGGCATTGATGCAGTTCGATAGGAACCAGTGTAGAACCAATGGGTAAAGAAGAACATTGAACCAAGAAAGAAGTTTGACACACAAAAGAAAAAGGATACCTTTAATGAGGCCAGACAAGAATTTTAGAAGGAGGACACAACATCGAATTCAACTGCGCATCCACACAAGGAAGCACCAGAATATGAGATGCCTCCAACATTGGATCATACCAACGAAATGCATCCCACGGGACAATTAAGTACAATCAAAGGATTTTTTCAATCATGTGTAAAATTATTAAGTGATCCATCATATGTGAAAACATTGCAAAACATCCTAGAAAAGTGTAGCAGTGAGACGGAAGGAAAGCTAGAACCTAAAACAATTAATCACCTACACACAAAAAGAAGAACAAGTAGGGAATTTAGACTGAATGCTAACATTGGGGATTTCAATATGGGAGACATTATACTAGATATAGGATCTGAAGTGAATGTATTACCAAAGAAGACATGGTAATGCATGAGAGATCCCACACTACAATACTCACCTATTCAATTGAAACTAGCAAACCAACACAGAGTCCTACCAATAGGTAGACTGAAAGGAGTGACAATAGATCTTGATGGAGTAGACTGAAAAGAGATGTGGAGGGCCCAACCATCGAATCATAAGTCATTTATGTTCCAATCAAGGTAAACAATTTTAACATCGGGACAACTGAGCAGCCCAAAATGGCCAACATTGGAGATTACTGGGATGAGAAAATAGTATAAAGTATTGCAGAGTTGTTACGCGAATACAGTGACCTCTTTCCCACAACATTCACATAGATGAAGGGTATAGCCGGATAACTGGGAGAAATGAAGATATCACTCAAACCTGAAGTGAGACCTATTAGACAATGACCCTATAGACTAAACCCCATATATAAACAGAAAGTTAAAGATGAGATTGACAGGATGCTCGAAGCCAACATCATAGAACTAGTTGAGGAGTTAGAATGGATAATATCGATGGTACTACAGGACAAGAAACAAGGAAGAGCGTTCAGGATATGCATCAACTTGAGGAAGTTGAATGATGCATGCCTACATGACCTGTTCCCTACATCGTTAACAGATGAAGTGTTAGAGAATGTGGGAGGACATGAAGCTTACTCATTCATTGATGGATTCTCGGGCTACCATCAGATTAAGATAGAATAGGAGGACAGACACAAGACAACGTTTGCGAAACAATGGGGATCTTATCAGTACAAAGTCATATTGTTTGGAATGAATAATTCACTAACAATATTCTCCAGAGTAGTCATTGCTACGTTTAAGGAATTCATCCATCAATTTCTTGAAGTATACCTAGATGATTGGACAGTCTATAGCCTGTTCAAAAACCATGTGGAAGTTTTATGACTATTGTTAGTAAGATGCAGACAGTGCCAGATATCACTAAATATCAAGGAATTCATATTTGGAACATTGTTTGGGATACTATTGGGCCACATAGTATGCAAACAAGGTTTATTAGCAGATCCGGCAAAGATCGCAGTCATTGTTAACTTGCCAGCACCAAAAATAGTACGTCAGCTAAGAGAAACATTAGGACACACAAGATATTACAGGACATTCCTCAAAGGATATGCACAGATCACAACACCAATGGAAAATTTGTTAAGGAAGGATACGAAGTTTCAATGGAATGACGAGTGTTAACATGGTCTGGATACCTTGAAGGAAAAGATGGTTACCGCGCCGATATTAGTATTTCCAGACTAGGAAAAGACATTCCATGTGCATGTAGATTCATCAACGATAGCACTCAGAGCTATCTTGGCATAGCCAGGAATAGGAGACTTGGATATCCCAATAGAGTTCACAAGCATAAATTTATCAGACTCGAAACAAAACTATAACACGATAGAAAGAGAAGGCCTAGCCATGGTCTATGCACTACATAAATTCAGACATTACTTATTGGGAAATCACTTTAAAATGTTCATAGATCACTCAGCCCTGACATACCTCGTCAACAATCCAGTGTTGGGGTGGAGAATTCCAAGAATTCGACTTTGAAGTAATACTCTGTCGATGGTTACTACTATTCCAAGAATTCGACTTTGAAGTAATAGTTAAGCCAGGGAAATTGAATGTCGGACCTGACGACCTATCATGGGTCACAAATGGAGAAGAACCTACGAATTTAGAAGAAAACTTTCCAGATGAACAGTTATTCTTAGTACATATTGCTGATGAATACTTCATATATATCATTCAGTACTTGAGTATAGGTACTGTGCCGCAAGACTATAACACTGCACAGAAGAAAAACCTAGTAGTCTGCGCTGCCTGCTATCAACTGATTTTTGGATAGTTATACAAAATGGGCACAGATAGAATCTTGCGAAGATACACATTAGAGCATGAAATACCAAGAGTCTTAGTATAAGCCCATGAGGGAATAACAGGAGGGAAGTATGCAGTTAAATCTACTGTGCAGAAGGTATTGCGCGTAGGACTATGGTGGCCAACGATTCACAGAGACTCGAAGGAGTACTGTCAAATATGTAATGTTTTTCAAAGGGTAGTCAAACCAAACAGAAGGGACGAGATGCCATTATGACCACAAGTAACATTACAGGCATTTGACAAGTGGGGAATAGACTTTGTGGGACCAATCAACCCACCAATAAAAAGAATAGGGTATAGGTACATTATCACTGCGACGGAATATTTAACAAGATGGGTGGAAGCTGCACCAGTAAAAGATTGCAACGCAAAAACAACAACGCACTTTTTGTTTGAACAAGTAATCACTCAATTCGGGTGCCCAATATTTTTGATGAGATACCAAGGAACACACTTCATAAACAACACCATCCGTGCAATGACTGAAGAGTTTGAATTCCATCATCAGAAGAGCACACTGTATCATCCACAGGAAAATGGCACAGTGGAAGCCTTCAACAAGATTCTGGAGAACACACTGACAAAGATTTTTAATGTCAACAGAGATGACTGGGACCTCAAAGTACCAGTAGTATTTTGGGCATATAGGACTACATGCAAAATGTTGACAGGGCACACACCATTTAAACTGGTTTATGGCCAAGAAGCAGTAGTGCCATTAGAATTTTTAGTACTCGGCTTGCGCGTAGCAGCTATCACACAAATGACAGAACGAGGCGCAGTACGGGAGAGACTAAATCAGTTATTGACCATGAAGGAAGACCAAATATTAGCAGGATTCCATCAACAAGTGCAGAAAGCAAGAGAAAAAGCTTGCCACGATAGACACATCAAGAAGAAAATGTTCAAGGAAGGATATTTATTATTGATGTATGACAACAAATCGTTATAGCACCCAGAAAACCTTTGAATTCACTGGTTAGGACCATACAAAGTAATATCTGTCACAGACGAAGGCTTTGTATAGTTAAGAGATTTAGCAGGTGCAAAAATCAGAGGAATGATCAACGGGAGCTGACTGAAGCTGTACAAGGACAGTTGACCACCAACCGCACAATAAAATAAAAAATAAAAATAAAAATAAAAAAGGAAACAAAACAAAAAAGGGCGCAGTACACCAGAAGTAGAAAGGCCACATGAATTTAGAAACACAAATGCGACAAGGACAATAAAAACAGTTACATACGAAGGGAAACAAGTGGGAAAAATAAAGGCGGCAAAAGCAACGTGACAGGACGACACTAGGCAAAATTAAACAAAGGCAAGGACTGATGAGATGACACATTAATCGCACCAATAGAAAACGATACAATAGGAGTAATGGTAAGTACAAAACCGTTGAAGATGCAATGAATGCACAATTAAGGTGCATTTAACCCATAACCAAGAAAGCATACTCGAAAAGCTTCATGGGAAAGCCATACAACACATGGACGCGGGAGCCCATAGTCTATTCACGAAGACAGAGAAGACATAGAGCGACAGAGGAAAAATAAAACATAGATATTTCACAGAGACTACAGATATCGTTCGCGTCTAGCAGCCATTTGATACTCACCATGATGACATTGCCTAAGCAAGAAGAAGAGAGCCAGACTGCCAAACAAACCAAAGTTCAAACCAATTCATGAGGACAGGCTGAAGAAGGTGAACATCAGCCACCGGAGGTCATCAATATCAACAAAATCCCATCCCTAGAGAGGATACCAGTACAACCCACACTGATACTGGAAACAATCCAGCAGCCAGCAGCGGATGCCACCAATGTAGATCCGGTCGCAACGGCGCAGGAACCGCAAAACCATGAAGCAGAAACATGGAAGGAGGTGAAACTAGAGAATAAATAAGTAGCTCCGAAAGCTAATGGTACCATGCTGAATCCAAGAGCAGCAGTGGAGCCAGATGAGTCTCAAACGACCATCTCAGAACACCCAGCAAAGGAAACCGTAGATGATGTCTCATCTTGGCTAGAATGGCATACAGAGGGACAACCAGAAGTCATTGGAACTTCAATCTAGCCACCGTAGTCGAAGGACAAGATACAGATACCAAGTTCACCCTGAAAGAAATCTGTAGCAGAAATGGTTCTACCACACATACCAGCTAGGATATAGGTAGGACCAGAGCTACTAGGTCACATCGGGAAGCTCAAATACTCATACCATTATGTAGTAGACGAAGCCAAGTTCCTGGAACTTGCGCAGAGGGTCTTTATACAGACCATAGGCACACCTTAGCTTGGAGAAATGATTAACCAACCATACTAGTGGGCAACTGGGCTGGAGAAAATAAGAATCTTAGGTCTGCTGAACTTACCACATTTTGGCAGAGGACAGAATGAAACAACATGCATGAAGTAACTATTAACAGTCACACATGGAGGGGACATATGGATAGAAAAATCCATCCCCATAATTGTTGAGCTTATTGCGCAAATAACAGGCTTACCAATTCGAGGTATGGATCCCTCTTTGGTTCTGGATGACAAATCCAAGGAGAAAGTGATGGAGGAAGAAATGAAGAAGAAGTATGGCACCTCTAGGGGGATGAGGGGCATCATCATCAAATGGATCAATAATGAAGCCACACGATTGGGCACAAAAATCTTAGCCTGCAAGTTGCTAAGAAAATTCCGCAGGGAGGAAGTACCAATTGAAGTCATTACAGTTGTAGCGTAGTGTGCAGAAGGCACCTCAATGAGTTGGGTGCCATACTAATTGAAATTATTCCTAGAGGACTTCAAGGATGCATAGGACCTAGGCACAGAGTTCCACTACTCATGGTTGATTACTTTAATAGCCTTCATGGGATGGTGAGAACCAGGCTATGTAGTTTTTTGTACTAGACCACAGCCAGCAGGGCCGAGGTATCTATTGCTAAAAGCAGGGCCGAATGCCAGGCATAAGAGGGAGAATGGGATCATATTTGAAGCATACCTATGAGACATACATGATTCCATTAGTCAATCTTGGAGAATAACACCCGAGGTTGTCACACGACATGCAGACATTACCAATTTCCAGGCCACACAACAAGCAATGTGGATACAGGCAAGGCAAGATCCAACTAAACAATGGCTATTGATGTTCTATTGCATTACAGAGGGTGATATCAAGATCGTCATTAGCGAATGTCTCAACGAATGGAAGATTCCATCCATCACCCAGGAAGTGTCGAAAAGAACAACAGAAGGAGAGGCAGGGCAGGGGCAAACGCAACCTCCAGAAATCCAAGTGCCCAAGCGACCAAGAATGGGCCAAGGAAAGCTAGCATAGATAGACGAAGGACCAAAGAAGACAGGAACTTAGAAGGGGAAGAAGAATAATACACATTCGACCAAGGAACAACAAAAATGTATGGAGGGAGCGTAGGAGATTGCCTCAAATCCCAACACACAGGAACCAGGGGGAAATAAGAGACCAGCCACGTAGGATGGATGCTTGCACAAGAAGTCAAAGGAACAATGAGCACCGCCAGAATACATGGTTATGGAGGACGATGGGGACATGATCACTAGAATGGTCCAAGATTGTCTAGCCGAGGACTTCAACCATGCAGCACATCATAGGGACAAACTGCAAAAAGAGATGGAAGAAATGGGACAGTTCCTTAAGAAATTCAGGGAAGCACAAATAGAAAGCAGCTGCAGGAGAATAGATCCATAAACACAACAAAACGATGAAAGAGTGGAGGTAGAATAACAAGATCCATTCTACTCATTACCACACGCAAACACAATGGTCTACATCACACCTAGCATGTTATGCATGGATAAAATCATGGGGTAGACACCCTTGAAGGGTTTAAACCACATCTAATTGGTCTTGACGCGGATGCCATCAAGGGAACTACACAAGTTGCAGGTTAGCGTCGACCATGAGGTACAATATCGCACACACAAAAACTTAGTCGAGTTACAACAAGTAACAAAGAAGCAAGAAGAGTTGGAAAATGTTTGTGAGCAGGCCAAGTTCAAAAATCAGGAGGAAAAATAACATAGGAATGGACTAGAACGAAGAGTAGGAGGATTTTTTGAGAAACTTCCAAATACTGCGCAAGGGAATGAAATTCCAGTAACATAAAAGATTGATCAGATTGTGCAGGACATCGAGTAATATCAGAAGGAGATCGATAATCTCTGAGAACAGCTCATACCCACCACTCCACCGGTAGTGAAGGAGAAAATTAAGCAGGAAGCAACACAGCTGCAAGAGATAGAGCAGTAGGTCAACACAACAGGTGACTTGTTCGATAAAGAAACGAAGCTTTGGACAAGGTTGGAGGAAGATCCACAAGTCCAATGGTGGGACAAGGAAGAGGAAAGGATCAATGGAACAATCCAAGAGATCAAGCAGAAGCAGAAGACCATACCAATCCTATAACATGTCAAAGAGATGCAAGAGATTAAGAAATTGCAAGCAGAGCTAATCTCTACGCAAACCCAAAAATAGGAGTGTGAAGCTCAAATGAAGCCATTACAGGAGTAGGTAGTAGAAGTACTAGCACAAGCAGAGGAAGCTAAGACACAGACAACACAGACCCAGGATGAATGTGAAATATTTTTGAGAGACGAAGTGGTAGTCTAGGTAGTGGACACAATCAAGGATAAGACCGCGCAGGCACTAACACAAACAACAGAGCTCAAGGAAAAGTTCTAGACACTCAACAAGGAGATCGAGGAAGCTCAGAAGGATTAGGTGGCTCAATACGAGCCACATGCTAGTGTTGGGGGCCTGTTGGTAGTAGGCCAAAGTGGAAAGAAGGATGATGGTGGGGAAAGAAAGAGCGTAGAAACTGAAGTAACAGTTGGAGGAAAACACAACACGCATGCATGCAAGAAGGTGTGCACAAGGTAAGCGACATCTGGAAGGAAGAACAACATGCGCACATGGGAGGAATACCTAATGACAATAGGTTTAGGGTTTTGGTAATATATTGTAAACGGATGAAGATATCGAAATATACAAATATAGATACGTAGGTATCATAGGGGTTTCCTTCATATTAGTTCAGTTTTCTATTATTCCATCATAGATATGTACGAGGTGATGCGATATGTAATATGGTTATGAACTATTTTGTAAGACTGTTGAGCTAGAGGAGAGGAGAGAAGGAATATCTAAGGATTATATCACAAGCTGAGGAGCCTGGTGTGATCTAGTTCGCCTCATATAGATCTTACCCATCTGAGGAGAATTGTAAGCGGGGCGTCGGATATGCAAAACTACCATAATAAAAGAGCCAAGAGCCAAATCTTTGTGAGCATATCCCGAGAGGGGGGAACCATGGTAACATCTTTGTAATGGGATGAAAGAAAGCATATATTTACCGTATTTTCAATAGTTATTTGTTGTGCTTAATGAATGAATGAGTTGTTACATTTCTTGCTTAAATATTGTTGCGATATTGAGGGAATAAGTCGTGAATAAAATTAGGCTGCAATCACAAGTTATAATAAATCGTCCAGAATATAGATCCCATATCATGCGCTCAATCCTAGGCTACAAACACATGAGTCATACAGCCACCCATTAAATCTATCTCGGGTGAGACTGCACGGTGCATTCTGCATGTTGCGTTGCCTTCAAGTTTACTAAGAGGGCCGATATTTTTAGAGGATTTTTGTTGGAAACCCGAAAGACATGAACCCTGGGTTAGTAACTCAGATGATAGATTAGAACCAGTAATTAGTAACCAACACTGATGTTTGTCCCTTGACATGTATTCCTTCCATAGTATTGTCCTCTTGGAATCCATGATCAAGCAAAGGTTACGAGCATAGTTTTGCTTCTCTGTGGCAAGCTCGTTAAAAAATGAAACAGAATCATTGAGCATATTTTTCCTCTCTATAGCAAGATCAACCCAAAGCCATGAGCATAGTTATTTTCATGTGTCAATCTCGTTAAAAAATGAAACAGTCACCTCTCATACCAAGTCGAGTCTTTCGTTAGGTCTCGTATTTGAAACTTCATTTCATCCACCCTTATCCTTTTTCTCCATCTAGTACAGAAATTGGTGACAACATCAAAGTCAGTGAAGGAAATGAATCTTGGTGGGGCATGTCTCCAGCCTTTGATTATCATTATGGAGTTATGCCACTATATTTTCAAGCTAGGGAAGAGTACCAACCATCAATGGGTATCCCAACATTTGGAAATTATGTTGGGAATTTACAAGCATAATTTAATTTTGTTTCAAGCTTGTGTAAAAATGAAACCAATACCGAGCTTAGTCTTTGTTCTTTCTCGTTCTCTAAAAAACATGAGAATGTAACTGAGTAGACTTTTATCACTTTTTCAGACTTGTAAAGGTTATACAAAAAAGGAAACCCCTGGAGTCTCCTTTAAGCTCTTTTTAGACTCTCTAAACATGAAAAGATTGTTGAGTGATCTTTCTTCCTTTCACACTCGTTAAAAGGTTTGAAAGGGCATATTTTGAGTGATAATTTATCTCTTTTTCAGCCTTGTGAGACTAACATTACAAAAAAGGAAAACCCTAGAGTCGTCTTTAAGTTCTTTTCAGACACTCTAAACATGAAAAATCATCAAGTTTACCTTCTTTGGACTCGTTAAAAAAATCATACATTGAAGGGTCCATATGGGACCGAACCCTTACTTCTTCCAGTTCGTTAAAAAAAGGAAGAGGGACTTACCAAAGGTGAGTTATATCAATCATGTGTTATCCTCCTCGAGCTTGTTAAATTAAAAAGAGGTACTCATTTATCTAGATGGGGGAAAAATTTGAAGGTAGCAAGCCAAGAAGTTTTTGAAAACATCACAGGTCACTCTTATGGTCACCCTTGAACATGACACTTTGTCTTTGCATACATTTTAATCCATTGAACCTCTGCATTGAACCAATCTTCTAAGTTTATTTACTCCTTTGGGTCACCCAATGAAAGTTACAGTATCCACTGCATCATCATTTTTTGTTCCATGTCATGTTTATGTTGTTGTGCCTTAGTGTTCAAGGGAAGTATCTGCCTTGAGAGTCAACCATCACAAATTTCCTATTTCAACACCCGTGTATTTTATGGTGGCCATACCTTGAAATTCTTCATCACTCGAGCATAGGTATGCCTACCTTGGGTTTGAAACATATCATAACATTTTTCTGATGGTTATATGCATCTTATACCAGGTTCTCTGAGTCCATACCCTTGCTCGAAAATGTCTACAAAGTACTTCAGTCATCATTTTTCATATTCTAACTTCTCACTTTGGGGGGCAATCTGTTACACATCAAATTTACTCACTCCAATGATGACCTACTTTCATCATTACAAGTGTCTCATGTGTCACACTTTGGCCACAAATGTCGCAAACATTACAAGTGTGGAAAATATCATACTGTCATCTTGCCTATGTCGTATCTCGAACGACATCACAAGAACACTTGAGACATCCTCAGAGACTAGTTAAAAGAAGGATATGTCATTTGACGAAGAGTACAAAGAATTTTCCTTGAGAAAGACCACTTGAAAATCATTTTTGAAGGGCAGTTCTCCCCTACCCACTGGCAGGGAGCACTAGCGCTCCTTGCCTTCCTTTGGGGGAGAGTTGCAACGCTCTATGCACCATTCTAGGGGAGCATTGTGTTGTTGAGGAAATCAAGGGAAGACCCCCCTTATCTCTGAAGTCAGTTTGATTCGAATCTAAGGTCAAGGCTGGATCTTAAGGAGGATCCACAACTGATGGAGAAAGATCCTCAACCTATCCCAAGAATATCTAAGGTGGTTGGGCCTCTCAAAGCCTATATAAGGAGGCCTCCTCATGGTGAAAGGGGGAGGACATTGAAGGTATCAAACTTATGATCTCATAAGGGAGAATAATCAGTGAAAGCATAGTCATTTTTATTGTGGATCATTTGAGCAAGGGGTTGGACAAGGAGAGTTGGATGAGGATACTACATATGCATCTACACTTGTAAGAACCTTATTTTGTTCTCATTAATACATGTGCTTGGCCTATTTCCTTCAAGGTTGTGTACATCTGCATGAACCTATCTTTGATGGATAGATCTAGTTTCAAACTAATCATGGTAGAATAGGAAGTATTCTTTGTCTTTGTTGTTTATTGGATTGCAGGACTTGTTGAAGAGGTTAGGGATCAAATATCAACTTGGACCTGGCAAGGACAAACATCGTAAAAAGGTTATCATATATTCTTCCTCTTCTCTATAGATTAGCTTAGCTAGATTTAAAGGAATGTTAGTGATCAAAGTTAGCACTTTTCTATATTGGTCATAGGGGTCTAAGATCCAAGAGGGAATTCACCTGTCTGTAGGGGAATTTTCCTACAACATTCTTACTATTATGCTTCGATGGATGATAGGAATTCACAAGTCAAGCTAGCACATGATGTTCTTCTAAGAATTATGGGCCTATCGAACATATGTTAAATCTACCACGGGGTTCACACCTTTCCAATTAGTATATGGTATTGAAGTTATTTTGTCGATTGAATGTGAAATCCCATCTTTGAAACTAGTTGTCAAACTTATCCCTAACACCTCAGAGGAAGAGGGACGTCTCTTGTATTTGATGCAATTAGACGAGACTCACCGTGATACTACCCTAGTCATTGAAACTCATAAGAAGCGTGTTAAATCTCAATATGGAAAGCATGTCAAACCACATGTTTTTTCTAAGGGTGATTTGGTTCTTCTTTACGAATAGGACCGTGACTTATTAGGGGTTAGTAAATTCGAGCCCATGTGGTGTGGCCCTTATATCATGAAATGAGTGTTGGAGAAAGGGGCTTACGCGCTGGTAGATTATGATGGAATTCCTTTGAGTGAACCCAGAAATGGGCTTCACTTGAAGAAGTACTATGCTTGAACGTTTTTTGCATGAGTGTTGTGTATTTTTAGTGTATTATACTCTAGTGTGTTTTTTTCATTTGTTTTCTTCCTCTTAGTTGCTTACCTTGCATTGTGCTTGGTTTCCAGATGTCAGTTTCTTCGCTAACCTATATCAGATTTGTTGATGGTGCTAGTTGCAATACTCAAAACCTAGTGTATGTTTCTTGGGCAATCTATGCACCTACGGATGTGCCGATCAATATACATGGTGTTTTCCTTGGTCGTGCAACTAATAATATCATGGAATAAAGTGCATTTATCGAATTATTAATTGATTCCATTTCATTTGGCATCTGTCATCTTATTGTTTGATTCATGGTTAGTAGTGTTGCAATTGAGTAACATTTATTCCATCTGAATTCCTACTTTGTTACGGGTATACTTAATAATTTGCCTCTTGGAAAGACATTTTGATTATATTGAGTATCAACATATTCCTATATTTCTAAACACATTGATAGATACATTGGCTAATTATGTGTTAGACAAACACTTGAGACATTTATGTAAGTCGGTAGGAACTTTATATTAATATGATAAAAGTTACAAAAAAGTGTTTGTCCAAGGACCAAAATATCAAAATAGTTAATCTCATCGCTTCATATACAAAATCATCAAGGATGTTTCTTTTTGGAACAAACAACTACCCGTGCCATTCTATGGAGTAGTCGACCAATAGATGATGATACGCCAACTGTATGGTGTTGGTAGTGACAAGGAAGTTCATCCACCGTGATATCAGGGATATTCATGGTTAATCCCTCTAGGTTCTACTTGATCTCCTTGACATCCTCAACAACAACTCCTAGACCCGCCACAACACCTATCTCTCCTCACCTCCGAATGAGAGATGATCCCAAAGGACGATAATGTGCCACATCTGCATTATTAAGAGTAGTTGATTAGTCTTGGATAAATGACAAAAAACATTTTATATAATTAAAATATCAAAAACATCATATAATGAAAATTTCCTTCTTACTATGTATCCCCATTGATATCCCTCAATAAGAGCTACGTCAGGATCCCCACAGAAGTCCGTCCTGGTGTACGCATAGTCCTCCACCATGATTAGCGGATCTCTTAGCCACTAGAAGAAAGCTTTGTCATACATGGCAATAGGCATGCCACTATGACAAGCCATCAAGTCCACCCATATTTTCATCCGTGGATCTTGTGGAGCGGGTATTCCCCACTCCACCTATAGACATAATATGGGGAAACTTTCCAGGAAGAAGGGATCTAAAATGGATCTGTAACCAAACTGTTTCAACCGACCATTTCAACACTTTTTCAGTTGATTTTTCATGTTCTTTAAGACACCCTCACACCAGTTGAATACCTTGGGCTCCATACACTCTATGGCATACAAAAAGTGGATTTGCAAAGCCATCTGTGGAGTTTCACTCCCTGCCATCCAGGTAATGGTATAGAGGATTGTTTTGAATGGTAAATCCCAAACATCCCTAATGGAAACCTTGCCACTATGTGTTTTTGTACCTAGAACGCAGTGGTGTGAAACATAGTAATCCATGGGTTCTCCCCCACCCCTTCTTCCCGAGAGTGATACCTGAGAGCCTCAAAAATATAACCTCAGAAAATAAATGTCATATATATCCAAGGTGAGTGTATGCACACCCATGTGAAAGGCTTGTTCAATTACATCCCACATGTGGCCCAAGAATTTGAGTAACCCATGCTCCCGGAGTGCCATAACTATGCCCGGGTCATTCCCAGGAAAATAGTACTCTTGTTCCCTCCACTCAAGCATTTTGATTGAGGAAAACCTGCCAAGTAACATCAAAAGATGAATAGAATCATAAAAAATCAATTCTTGGAAGTTTTCCTAACTCATTTTATCTTTTCAAAAATTGAGTTGTGGTCGTCGCAAGGCTTTGTTTTTACATAGAGCGACGTTGTTTCACCCTGGCCTTGAGTCCCCTACAGCAATTTGACATCATCATAGTTCACGATATTGTGAGCCTGCGACGATCTCAAAGGACAGGTACCCCCAAACAATCAACCTAAACTCAAGATTAAACCAATAAAAATAAAATTTTAAACCATGAAAATATAAAGGGGCAAGAGACTACCTTTTTTACAGAAGCTATTTGCAAAATGGTCCACCAGGCGCTCCAGAATCGATGCTTTAAATTTTGAAGAAAAAGAGGGTGTTGGGCACTATTTGGGTGAAATTGCAAAATGAAATGGTAAATGGGTTGTTTTGACCTATTTTATTATTTTTTACCATATTTTATTGAAAAATTAAATTATTTTTCATATTTTACCTATGCCCTAAAGTCTAACCAAATTTGCAAAGTGTTTTCTATTACAGATTGAAAGATATAAGGATGAGACGTTTGACAGGGATCGACCATTTTTTATTGTTTTGTGTGTTTTTCTTATGTACATATACTTTTTAGGGTTTCTTAGGAAAAACTCTGAGCATAGCCTTAATTATTTCTCACACTCGTGAAACCATGAGAATGAAATCGAGTAACCTTTTATCGCTTTTTCAAATTCGCCTTGGTAATACGAAAAATGAACCCTATGGAGTATCCTTTAAGCTCTTTTCAAGATCCCTAAACACAAAAAGATAGTTGAGCGACCTTGTTCTTTTTACGCAATTAAAATTATTTGAAGAAAAAGTCTGATGAGCTGTGGATTATCTCTTTTTCAGTCTCATTAGACTAACTTACAAAAAATGACATTATGGAGTTCTCTTTAAGTGTTTTTCAAACTCTCTAAATATGAAAAACCACTGAGTTTTCTTTCTTTGGACTCATTAAGCAAGTATCGAAAGGCCCATATGGGATTGAACCACTCCTTCCTAGGGTTTGTTAAATATACTCCGAGGGACTTGTGCAAAGGATGATATTACATTAAAATCATATGTTATCCTCCTCAAGCTTGCGTAAAAATAAAGAGGTACTCACCAAAACGGTGGGGGAAAATTGGGAAAGAAATGTGTCCCTGTATTTGTGTTAGTGGTAGTAAAGTCGCTCTTGAACATGAGACCCCCCTTCATCATTGTATCCAGGTTGGGAAATCCATTTTTCTCTCGTTTGACCATCCATGAGTTCATATGTTGGGTCCTCCTTGAGTCAATGTTGCCAATACAATTGTCGTTTTGTTCATATGTTCAAGAGAATTCCAACCTAAACTAGCCTACTATCAATTCGACCATCTGCAGTTATAAATTTTCTACCATGTTGGTCTTCTCTGAGTTAGTTTCAAATCACTTCATACTCTGATCTACTTCAAATATGTTACATATTTCATTTCATTGATGGTGGATACATTAAGGCCATCCTATGATGAGTCTTTTCTTGTCGACTTCAACTCATTATCCGGGAACATGACTTAGAAATCACATTAGTACCTTGGAGCATGCATGCCTCAATGGCAGGACTCTTTTCTTTCAACAGTGGGTTCACATCATTGGCCCTTTATTGGAAGATTCCATCGAGTGTTCGAATTTAACTCATTCATTGGATTGTACTAGAGTACCTTGGGATTCATTGACATCAATGGTGATTTCCCTCGCACTAGTTAACGATTTTCATTAATGACCGGTAATCTAGTGGTTTCTACCATGTTCAACTTCGACACCTGTAATCACATGGCTAGATTCGTACTTAGAGACGATTGAAATGAATACCCTGGATCTCATCATATCAATCCAGGTTGAGACAGAGTATTCATAAGTTTGTATTGACACATAGATCCACTGTGTATGTCTCGTGTCTATGCTGAATCATGATGACATGGATCCACAGTTTATGTTTAGTGACCATGACTCACTTGAAACTTATGATTAGATTCACTTGTAGTCTGATTATGGGAATGCCTACCTCAGAAAATGGTATATTATTATGCATATGCTTGATTGTTTGTAGGTTACTGATCGATGCACTCCTTGTTTTTGGCACACACATTATACAAAGTATTTCAATCGTCATAGGTTCCAACTTCATACTTTGGGGGGAATTATATTACACATTATTTTGGTGACCCCAGTGATCAACTAACGACATGTGCATAACTCACTTCCATGTTCCCTGAAAACATTAAAAGAGACTTTCTCCATGAGAAAAGTGGTTTTATTTTCCTTCCTCAAAAACTATGACAAGGGAGATCGTTGCACCCTGCTCTATGCTTGGTGTTTGATGATGCTTTATCATCACACTTAGCACAAAAAATGGATTGTGACATCATCGCAGGATACCTGTTCATAGGGTGTGATGATGCTTAAACAAGGGAAAAGTAAAAATTCACAAATATTCTAGAAGGGAATCTTCTAGAAGATTAGGTGGCCTTTGATCGGTTTGGATCTTACTCACTTATCTGATTTAGTGGGATCATCCTAATATCCTCATCCATACCTCTTTCACCCTATATAAAGAGGGATCTCTTATGGAAAAGGATAAGGTTTGCAAAGGCTTGCATATGCATGAAGAGTTATGCTATATATTATACTTGAGATAGCTTTGCTTTAGCTCTCTAAGTCAGATGGTGGATCTTCTTCATCAAATGAATTGGAGAAAAGGTGTGTGCATTGGAGTAGAGAACCATTGAAAGGGATCTTGTAACATCAAGGCATGGGTAGTATTCTCAACTTTCCATTTTAATATAATGCAACAATACATTTTTTCCCTATAAAGGTGTCTTGACTTTTATTGTATAACTCCTTGATCTTATACATAGAATTTATTGGAATATATATATCTTTGTTCTCTCTCTCTTTGTTGGTTTTTGCTTCTTAAATAGGTTCACCATCCCACAATTCCAAATATCGAGTGACAAGGACGACACTAGAGAGGATCAAGCGTCATTTAAAAGGTATGTCACTTGTCCCTCTCTGAACTAGTTTATATGACAATGAAATCCAAGGTGAAGTTTGTATTATGTCTTGTTTGTTCTAGCTTCCTATGGAATTTAGGGAGAATAGTTTGTGTCCTCAATTACCGATTTGTCCGATAACAATTAGGAAGGAGGCATGTGATATTGATTTTAAAAACAAAAGAAGTGGTCGAATCCTGTCAAGAATGACAAGGAACAAACATAAACAAAGGGGTAATCTTGTTCCAACAATTACAATAGAAGATTTAGACTCTGTCGAGAGTGTAAGCCCGAACCGAGCCAAGGATATTCATACATGGTATGATTTTGTTTCAAACTTACCTCCATTCCTTCAGAACTATGAAGGATTTGCAGGAATCCAGAGCAATTTAAAGGCTATGCCTGTTCCAGATATGGAACGGGTATATTGTGATGAATGTTTATCATGGATTCAGAGATACTACAAAGACATCCCATATTTGTAAATGCGTCTTAACCAGATGTTGATTCAAAATAGAGAACTTGAAAGAGAAAATTGGGATTTGAGATATGAATTGCAACAAACTCTTCCTCGGGAAAACAAAAGATTCAGAAGATCTGGGGATATCATCATTAATAATTCAACTAATCTAAATGTTGTTATGAGTTCAAAAATGCACGATTCTTCTTTTTCAAATGTTTAATTTGGTAAATAAATCTGTGGTT
>SNQJ01S0003646.1:183159-210359 GCA_010110895.2 Picea sitchensis | reverse complement strand
ATATTTGTTGGTTTGTTAAAGCATGATTTGTTACATGGTTTTTAGACTAGCTATAGAATCAAAGATTTTGTAGCTTGTCTTAAATTAGTTTATGATATTTTTAATTATATTTTTTTTATTATTTTATTTTCAGGTCTCAAGAAGGAACATGAAAGATATTCTATACATTGATGGCTCATTGCAGGATCATGAAATATTTCTGATTTCAAAATGGTTTCTGTTTCAAACAGTAAAGAATTGTTTTTTGAATATTGTTATAGAAAACTCTTGCTAAGTTGTTATAAACATTATTGTTATAAACCCAGGTTAGAATTTGGTTTTAAGACACTATTTTTGGAAGATATATATCTATCATGTGGGTATGAGAAGTGGATTAATTTAGTGTTTAAATACTCTGTTAAGATCTGACATAAAGAGGGGGGAATTCTGGAGGATGGACTAAAATTTTATTTGGAAGAAGGATATGAACAGGAATTTTGCTCTATGGCTTTTGTTCTAATAGTAAAGTTCCTAGTATGATTATTATGATATTCATATTTATTTTTGTATTGTTCTAAGCTCAAAACATATGCTGATTGAATTAGATTTCGTCTATTTATCAATATAAGGTTTGATGTATTTATTTTATGTTCATGACATAGTGTTAGGGTCCTAACACGCACATAGGTAGAACAATATATTCAGATGTAATAAAGGTCATTATTAATAATGCCTTGCAATAAAATAGAATAAGTTGAATGTAAGAAGACCTAATAGAAGCTTCCACTTCTAGAAAGATCTTCCTCTAGATGTTTCTTTTGATAGACATATTTAGTATAAATAGGACTCGAGGGTATGAGAACCCTACCTGGGATATTATTGTAACAGAGCTCTGCTCGACTAGAGGTTGCCCCCTCGAAGAGGCCCATGAACATTGATCTCAGAATCAAAGTGTTATTTATGTTGTTATTCTTATATCATTTCATTGTTATTGTGGTGATTATTCTCGCTATATTGTTGTTATTCTGCCATTTTTAGAATTTTATTTATGTTCTGCATATTTTTATATCTGGTATATTACAAGTGGTATCAGAGCACTTTCCTTGGCAAAAATTGTGGGTAAATTTTGTTTCAGGGTAAAGATGTATTATGGCATATTTAAGCCACAGAGATTTGTCGTTACACACATAAACCCGCGGTTAAGGGATTCATACACACAAGAAATACAAGTGGTTCTTAAGAGCACATCTGTTGGCCACCCTTGTAACCCGTGTTGGTACCCCTTCAAGTGGTAGCGCATTAGACAACACTTGTGTACGGATCGGCCTAGATTTCACGAAGCCCTCTTTAGATAAATCGATCAATCACCTGACTGCTATAGTGCCACCTAGAACAACACTCGGGAAGATACTCTCTAGTACCTTGGTAGTTGGGTAGTACGGCTAAGGGTATGGTCTATCCTCCTTAGTTAGTGCCCTGAGATATTGGGCCAAGTACGACTATTGGACCCTGCATGTATGTTAGAGAGCTATAGAACAGGGCAAACCCTTGTCTGTATAACCCTTGAATACCTAACCCTTGGGAAATGAAACATAAACAAATTAAAATAGACAAGATCTATTGTCATGCAAATGTGTTTGGGTTGTCAAGTAAATACACATTTATTTCTGGTTAATCATTTGGGCATTTCCTCTCTGCAGTATTCTTCAGGCCGGAGTATAACTCCATGGGTGTTTAAAAAAAAAAAAAAACTGGAAATTTTTTCACCATTATTTGAGACCTATTCGATTGGATTCATCTCTTCGCCCTTATCACATTCATCTATATCATTTTTTGGCAAAAGTTTTGACCCCTCCCACCCCTTTTCAGTTCCCCCATTCTCATGGCCCATACCCGTAGCCAAGACTTGGAAGCTCGCTTCAACACCTTTCAATCTGGTCTCATTGAAACCCAACAAGAAGTGAAACAAATTAATGCCAATGTTGTCGCCATCAATACAACCATGCGGTCCTCAATGGAGGAAATCAAACAAAACCTCACCACCCATCTTGAATCTATCTTTTCGACACTCTGCACCATACTGCATATACCTACATATAACCCTTCCTCTCCCTCACCTCCACATATTGAAGGTGACCATTCCTCTCATTCCCATAACTTTCAGAACCATCACTTTCAACGTGACCTATGCCTTCCGTGGGTGGATGTGACCAAATTTGATGGATCGGACCCCGCTGGTTGGGTAACCCAAATGGAACATTATTTCTCTTTATACGACATTACATATGACTTGTCCAAACTCTGGTATGGTGTTCTCCATATAGATCAAGAACGTTGGCAATGGTGGCAATGGAGAAACACTTCTCATCATGGGTATATTGCTTGGACACACTTTGTGGAAAATATTTATGAACACTTTGAAACTGACACCAACCATTTGGGCCATTTGACAAAGTTGAAACAATCAGGAACAGTGGAAGAATTTATAGCTACCTTTGAGCACCTGGTGTTTTGGACATAGGGCATGTTTGATGCCTTTTTCCGAGAATGTTTTATCAGTGGCCTCAAGGATGTGATTCGGGCCCATGTCCTCATGGCTCGGCCTCAGAGTTGGGTGGAGGCTACTAAAAGACCTAAATAAGCACAACAGGTTGTATCTTCTCAAAACCAGAAACCCTCCTTTATCCCTCGTCCTAAACCAGTAAATCCCACAACTCCCTCCACTCCACTAAAAATCCAAAAATTGACCAGGGATGAAATGGTTGAATGCCAACTCAAAGGCCTTTGTTATAATTGTGATGACAAATATTTCCTGGGCCACAACTGTAAGGAAAAAAAGTTGTTTATGGACATCTCTGAGGATATTTCGGAAGAGGATATTGAAACTCCCTTTATGTCTAAGTCACCTGAAACCCCCAACATAACCCATCCCTCAAACCCTCCTGAAGTAGAACCAGTCATTTCCCTCAATGCTCTCACTGACTTCTCCAATCCCCAAACCCTCAAGCTAATCGGTTACATCAAGCATCAGAAGGTCATCATTCTGGTTGACAGTGGAAGCACCCATAATTTTATTCATCGCCGCATTGCCCAAGAAACTCATTGCTACATCCATGCCATCAATAATTTCCAAATCATGATTGCCAATGGTGGTTCCATGAAATGTGGAGGGCGTTGTGAAAATGTGCATCTCCAAATTGGTGACTACCACCTGAAATATCATATGTTTTCTATAGACATGGGTGGGTGTGACATTGTGTTGGGCATAGACTGGCTAAGGACTTTGGGTCCCATTCTCCTGGATTTTAAGGAATTAACCATGAAATTTGACCAGGAGGGCCACCAATATAACTTCCAAGGAATCACTGTCGGTTCACCTAAGATCATTAGTTCCCATCGCATGGAAAAGCTACTCAAAAAGGGTGATTCTAGTGTTATTGCTCAACTCCACGCCATCCAATCAACAAAAACATCCTTGGTGCTGCAAGACCTCCAAGACATTCTTTCTAAACATCAAGTTGTATTTTCCACTCCTCAAGGACTCCCTCCTTCACATGGTGTTCATGATCATTCCATTCCCCTTGTACCCAGAAACCTTCCTCCCAATATCCGTCTGTATCATCACCCCTTTCCCAAAAAAATGAAATTGAGAAAATGGTCCAGGAACTCCTTAATGCAGGCATTATCTTCCCTAGTACGAGCCCCTACTCTTATCTTGTGGTCATGGTCCTGAGGAAAGAAGGTTCTTGGTGAATGTGTCATGATGTTCGTGTCCTCAACAAACTTACCATTAAAGACAAATTTCCCATTCCTGTCATTGATGACCTCCTGTATGAACTAAATGGCACCCAATTATTTACTAAATTTGATCTTCATTCGGGATACCACTAGATATGTATGAAAGAGGCATACATTCCCAAGACTACCTTTAGAACTCATGAGGGCCACTATGAGTTTTTGTTCATGCCCTTTGGCTTGTGTAATGCCCCCTCCACCTTCCAAAGCCTCATAAATCATGTATTTCATCCTTTTCTCCATCATTTTGTCTTAGTTTTCTTTGATGATATCCTCATCTATAGAAAGACCTGGATAGAATATCTTGCTCATTTGGATCAAGTTCTCCATCTACTCTCTAAGCACCAACTTTTCCTGAAACAGTCTAAATGTGCTTTTGGCACCTCAAAAGTAGAGTACTTGAGTCATCTGGTTGGCAAGGACGGCGTTAGGGTGGATCCTAAAAAGATTGGAGATATGCAATGTTGGCCTCACCCAAAGACTCTCAAGAGCTTGCATGGATTCCTGGGCTTAAGAGGTTATTATCGCAAGTTTGTTAAGAATTATGGAAATATTGCAACACCTCTCACTGCTCTCCTAAAAAAGAACTCTTTCATTTGGACTTTAGCTGTTGCTCAAGATTTTCAAACCTTGAAGATGGCCATGTGCACCACTCTAGTCTGGGCCCTTCCTGATTTCATAAAGACCTTTGTCTTGGAATGTGGTGCTTCAGGGAAAGGAATTGGTGTTGTCCTTATGCAAGAGGGTCGGCCTTTGGCCTTTACTAGCAAGCAACTATATGAAATAAAATTGGGCATATCTATCTATGAAAAGGAAATGTTGGCTATTCTGCATGTCGTTGATTTGTGGCGCCCTTATCTATTGGGGAAATGCTTCCAAATTAAGACATACTATCAAAGCCTCAAGTATTTTTTGGAACAACGAATTTCCTCCTCGGAGCAACAAAAAAGGGTAACTAAGATATTTGGCTATGATTATGAGATCATTTACAAGAAAGGAAAAGAAAATGTGGTTGCGAATGCACTTTCCCGCAAATATGAAGATGAAGGATCCCTTTTTTCTCTTTCCTTCATTGTACCAGATTGGCTCCAAGATGTTCACCAGGATTGGCTATAAGATCCCAAAAGTTCACAGCTTATCCAACAATTGCATTCCAGTTCTCCAGCTCCCCCAAGGTACTCTTGGGTCCATGATGAGCTTCGATACAAAGGCCATTTTTATTTAAGTAAACAATCAAATCTTAAATCCACGGTACTTTATGAGCTTCATGCTACACCGACAGCGGGGCACTCCAAGTTCGCCAAAACCTATGAAAGGGTCAAACATTCTTTTTTTTGGGATGGTATGAAACAGGACATTCGTAATTTTGTTGCCGAATGTTATGTGTGTCAACGCAACAAGGGAGAAACAATCAAATCTCTAGGCACACTACAACCGCTCCCAATTCCACCTACTATTTGGAAGTACATCTCTATGGATTTTATTACAGGCTTACCCAAATCGAGAAATAAATCAATCATGGTGGTTGTTGATCTCCTTTCCAAGTATGCTCATTTATGTGCTCTTCAACACCCATTTACAACATCCACGGTGGCTCAAATTTTCATGGATCAGGTATTCAATCTCCATGGCATGCCACACTCTATTGTTTCTAATTGCGACCCAACTTTCACAAGCAATTTTTGGCAAGAACTGTTCAAGCTACAAGGCACCCAATTTCATCTCAGTACAACTTATCATCCCCAGACTGATGGTCAAATAGAATTTGTCAACAAGTGTTTGGAAACGTATTTGAGGTGTTTTGCCTAGGAAAAGAAAAATCAATGGGCTCAATGGTTACCCCTAGTTGAATGGTGGTACAACACTTCATACCATACAACTACATGCATGACTCCTTTCGAAGCGGTATATGGACAGAAGCCACCCTCAATTCTCTCATACTTACTTGGTGTCTCGAAGGTCTAGGTGGTTGACCAAACACTTACAGTTCGAGAGGTTATTCTCCATACCCTCAAAAAGAATTTGGTCATGGCACAAAATCACATGAAGCAACAAGCCGATCAAGGTCGCTATGAATGTTAATTTGAATAAGGGGATCAAGTGTTTCTTCACCTGCAACCTTACAAGAAAACTTCCCTCAAGGCCGAGCATTGTCAGAAGCTAGCACCAAAATTTTATGGTCCTTACATAGTTCTCAAGTGTGTGGGATAGGTATCCTATCAGTTATCTTTGCCCATTCATTCGAAGCTACATCATGTTTTTCATGTTTCCTGCTTAAAGAAGGTAATCAGAACTAAGTGCCAAATTCAAACCAACCTTCCCGAGTTAGCCGAAGAAGGATCCATTTGGTTACAACCACAAGCATTTTTGGACCAGCGTGAGCATCGCCTACGTCAGAGAACCATCAAGGAAGTGTTAATCTAGTGGAAAGATACAACTCCAGCAGATTCCACTTGGGAACCAACTACCATTCTACAGTAATTTCCACATCTCAGGCCTTGAGGACAAGGTTTTTTTTAAGGGGGAGGACATGTTAGGGTCCTAACCCGCACATAGGTAGAAAAATATATTCGGATGCAATAAAGGTCATTATTAATAAGGCCTTGCAATAAAATAGAATAAGTCGAATGTAAGAAGACCTAATAGAAGCTTCAACTTCTAGAAGGATCTTCCTCTAGATGCTTCTTTTGATAGACATATTTAGTATAAATAGGAGTCGAGGGTATGAGAACCCTAGCTGTAAGATTATTGTAACAGAGCTCTGCTCGATTGGAGGTTTCCCCCTCAAAGAGGCCTGTGAACATTGCTCTCAGAATCAAAGTGTTATTTCTATTGTTATTCTTATATCATTTCAGTGTTATTGTGGTGATTATTCTGGTTATATTGTTGTTATTCTTCCATTTATAGCATTTTATTTATGTTCTGCATACTTTTGTATCTGGTATATTACACATATTTCATTGTTCCAGTTTATTATGATCTATATGACATATCAAATATAAGGAAAATATCTCTATGTTCTTAGTTGACTCGAATGTTTTGAATTTGTTATACCAATTACAGTGATTGGAGTTTTTTCTCTTCTCTATATATTGAATCATAAAATGTCATATGGTATTATATTACATATTTTCTTTATGTCACCTGCAAATATCTTATGAATCTAACATTACCTGAATTTCTTTGGGTAAGATCACAAATCATGCTACTTTTTAATTTGCTTGCCATAGATTTCTCTTTGGAAAACAGGTTGCAGGAGAATATCTTACACATGAAGGCATAATTACAATTCAATTTTGGTTGTTGATCATTAACAGGTTAGTTTGTCTTTTATTAGCCTAGTTTGTTTATTTTTTATCTAATGAATGAGAATTAACATTTAAAATTAAACCGATTTGTCCATTTAAGTTACATCAATACAGTTTACATGCATTCCTTTTTTGTGTGAATTTTCTTTGATTAAATTAGTAGTTAGTCCTGTATGTTTATCTCTTACTTAAATGTGTTTAAGCAATTAGTTTCACAAGTATTTATATAAACCTTGTATATATATATATATGGATATTGTGTATCTTGTAAATAAAGGCTTGCAATATTTATATATTAAAACATAAATATATTAGTGAATGTACATATTGATTTCATGTAGGTAGATAGTTATCTTTGTTTTTTATTTCGTAGTTTACCTTAGTTCTATCCATCGGCTAAAGGAGTTGTAAAACCCATCAGGGTAGGTTATCTTAAAGGGCTTAGGTTATTTGGACAACCTTGGACCGTACCTTCCCTTCCTGTTGACAATGTGTTCAAATATTCACGTCAACAAATGGTGCTAGAAGGAGGGCCAACTAGATATTAATGGCACGAGGGGGTCAAAAGACACCTCCTAATAATCTCTCCCCAATTGTAACTCATAGTTTCCTAGACTCCACTTTTATACCTAAGACAACTACTACATCTGAAGCCCCACCTATTATTCTTGTTGAACTTGCAACACCTCTTCTTCAAGGAATTGATGTGCAAGAGATTGTCCAAAATTCTCATCAATCAATAATAAGAACCCAAGGCACTTTGGCCAGACTAAGACAGTTTGGTGAAAAATTACATCGACCCTTTGATTTCTCCAATCAAGAAGAAGATACTATTTTCATTGGTACACCCAATTACGCATTGTGTGATATCTTGTTTGATCTATCAGAAGCACTCATTCTAGGTTATGGGGGATCTAGACTCCCTCCTTGACCACCTGACCCTTCTCCACCTCCTTCATGAGGAGAGTCCTCAAATGAGGACAGTTTGTCATCTAAATCTTCTCAAACCTATAACACTTCATAGAATCCATATTTAATGGCTAATCAAAATAACCCTGTTAGGCCTTGGCTTGACCAAGATGTTGTGGCAGTACCAAGACCCCAAGATCCTTTACCCAAACATCTTGAAAAATCGTTACCCAAGTTTCATCCTGATTCTAAGAAATCAGTCGAGGATCATATAAAAAAATTCATGTTTGTTGTTAGTCTTAGAAATGTTGAACATGAAGATGTCGTTTGTAGGTTTTTTCCCTATGCCTTCGAAGGAAATGCCTCCACATGGTATTTTTCACAACCCCAAACTATCGTTTCATGGGATAAATTTGAATCATTTTTATAAAAATGCTTGGGGATGAAAAACCTATGGAATTTCTAGTTATGGAATTATCCAACATGAAGATGAATCCCAAAGAAAAGGTCAAGGACTTTAATCAAATATTCCTTACAGTTAAAAACAAGATCCCTGGAGATTCCATGCCCGCTGAAAAATTGATTATTGCTTACTATGCTAAAGCCTACATCATAATACAACTATGTGGGTTAAAAGGTCTAATAAAAATACATTATTAGAAGCTTTTTAAGAGGAAGTCCTCATTGAAAAGGACATTCTCAGTTTGAAGGATAATGCAAACCCTTAAGTTGAATCAACTTATTATTCTCACCCAACCTCCTTCAAATAATAAATAGCAAGAACCCTTAGATTTGGATATCTTACAGAAAGATTTTCAAAATTTATCTAATCAAGTTATAGATTTGAAAAGATCTGCAGAGGAAGGATCCTCAAGTAAAGGAAATTATCGACCACCTTTTAGAAGACCACTTCCAAATCCTCCCAATAGATCAAACCCTCCTCTTGAAGGTCTGATTTTAAAAGGATTACACCATGCTATACAAGAAATATTGTATGGAGATGATATTTCTATTGTTTTCCCACCTGAACATCAAAATGATGCAAAAAATAAGGATGAAGAAACACTTGATGAAGGAAACTCATCTCCCCCGGTTTTTGGGCATCTTTCGGACAGTATTTTTCAAGCTAACTTTGAAATTGTCCATAATAACCAACATCCTTATAATACTCGCAGTAAAATTCAGTCTAAATATCAAAACAAACTTGCACCTAAAGCAAATAAGGATATAGTATCAAAACAATCAAGACAGGTTGAAACATCAAAAAAAATAAAAAATTCTTTGATCTAGACTACGATCCTATTGAGGATCCTAAGAGATTAAAATAAAATATATTGATTTACAAGCTACTTAAGTTTCCTCCCATCCAACAAAAAATGTTACGAAGCATAGCTGATAACAATAAAAAGAAAGATCCTCTAGACAAAAACTCGGCAGAAAATAGAATTAATAAAAGAAAGGATGTTGTAGAAAAAAAGGTACCTGAAGGCTATAATAAAAATAAGGATACTCTGGATAAAAGCATAGGAAATCTAGATAAAATAGCCTCAGATACAACAAATAAAAATCAGCAGAATTCTTCTCCCACACCATGAAAAAATGTACCACCATTTCTGTTAACATTTGAAATCTTCAATAGAAATGTGCATAATTGTATGGTGGATTATAGGGCTTCATAGAATGTGATGCCTTTATCGGTTTGTCAAAATATCAATGTTGATGTTAAACCTTTTGATTTTAAAATCATCCAGCTAGAAACAACTAGTGTCATAGTGGTTGGTGAGATTAAAGATGTATTGATCATATTATCATCTAACCTGAAAGTGCACTAGGTAATCGACATAGTAGACATTGATATTCCAGAGTTATATGGGATTTTCATGAGCAGAGATTGGTCTGAGCAACTGCATGGCTATTTTTCCACAGATTGGTCTCACTTATGGTTACCAGTAAATGGTCATCCAACTAATCTTAGAATTAATAAGGAATTTTATATGAAATACATTGTTACAGATCTAAATGATTCAAATGAACCTTTTTTCCCCACTGTGAATGCATTAGAAAATCAAGGTATGAACACTTTCTTTGGTGATTTTGTGGTTAAACTATCTGTTAGTGCAGACTCGGATCAACAATATGAAATATCATTCTGCACTCAGGTATCAGCCTCTAAAAATGATGTAAATATTGTAAATAGTTGCAAGGATGATGAAATTTGGTCTTTTACTTTGATGGGTCAAAATCACGTGAAGGAGTCAGTGTTGGTTGTTTATTGATATACCCTAAAGGTAATAAGACACTCATTGCTTGTAGATTAGAATTCGATTTTACAAGTAATGTGGTAGAATATGAATCTCTACTACATGGACTCAAGAAACCCATTGACCTTGATGTCCAATGCCTAGTGGCATTTGGTTAAAATTGTAGTCAAACAGGTGAAAAATTGTATTCACTCTCTATCTATTCACCTAAAAAAATACCAAACCTAGGTATGGAACTTGAATAATAAATTTCTTGCTCTTAACATAAGTTCTATTCCTAGTTCTAGTAATTTTCAAGCAGATTTGTTGGCAAATGTAGCATCAAAATTATTACCTACTGAAGGCTTCTCTCTTAATTCATTTTCTGTTGAATTAATATTCAGGCCGTAAATTCCAGACAATATCACCAATTGGTAGGTGTTTTACGATGATCAACAGATCATAATTTTTTTGCATATGGAAGACACTTTTCAAGATGTTGTAATTGATGAAAACACTCACGACAAAAATCTCCATGATTTTTCGGTAATATCTAATCCTTGTTCAGCTGAAATCTCATCCGGCATGGTAAACTCTGTCCCTAAATCTATCGTTATATTCGAAATTTTTTACGATTTACATGACAAATTTAGGGGAGTGGCTAGCTATAAAACTAATAGCTCCTCGCTGCAATATGAAACTATAAATTTAGGAACGTGAGACAACCCTCAAAACATTAATTTGGGCAAAGGGTGTACTCAACAAGAAATATATGCATTTATTAAATTGTATAAATAATTTAAATATGTATTCGCTTGGACATACGATGATTTGAAAACATTTGATCCAAACATAATACAACATGTAATCCCCATGAAGCCTCAATCCCAACCATTTCAACAAAAACCAAGGAAGATGCACCTTGAGTTAGAGCCCATAGTAAAAAAGGAACTGAATAAGTTGTTAACAACTAATATCATATTTCCTATCCGACACACCCAATGGGTGTCCAACTTAGTCTCGATAAGAAAAACGAACAGAGAAATAAGACTTTGTGTCGATTTCCACAACTTAAACTGAGCCTCCGATAAAGACAATTATCTCGTTCCACCCATGGAAAAGATCCTACAATAGGTATCTGGATCTGAAAAAAATTCATTGTTAGATGTTTTTCGAGATACAATTAGGTCCTAATGTCTCCATCAGATCAATTTAAAACTACATTCCAAACCCCTTGGGGCAATGATTCTTATCGTAAAATTCCTTTCGGACTAATTAATGTTGAGGCCAATTTCCAAAGGGCCATGGATATCACTTTTTGGGGACTTATAAATCAATCATTGGTTGTTTACTTAGATGATGTTATCATCTTTTCGAAGAACAAAAAATACCATGTATCTCACCTCAGGAGTGTGTTGGAATGTTGTTGCAAGTGTTGGCACAGGGGCAGAACCAAGGTTCAACTCTAATAGCGCACCAATAAGCCTTAACTACTGTCCCTTTTAGAAACACCTGCAGATAATATGCAGTCTCACCCGAAGTAGCAATAGGAGGTTGCAGGACAAAGGTGTATACAACCAGAGCAAATGCAAGTGGATTTACAAGAACAACACACAACAACCTAATTATTCTTTATCCCCTTTAAGCCTATTGTGCAAACTATATCTCACATCTAACACAATGATGCAATAATAGAATAACAGAAAGAAAAAGAACACAACATCAATCACACAAAAAAACAAGATATACATGGTTCACCCTCTCCTTAGGGATACGTCCACAAAATTGTGTTTCTTTATATTATATGAAAACATACAGTTATATCTGCGCACTTAGCTTGCATATATCTCTCCCTTTCTCTTATTTCTCCCCTCCTTGCACACCCAGCTTCAAGGTTGATCTTCACACCCAGTTGAATATCTTACAATACAACAATATCCTCACAACACAATACATTCCTCACACAACAACAATAATCACTCGACATCAACAATACAATCCTCTTCAAACTCGGAACGACCTGATCCCAGGTCCTCTAGACCTTTATTTATACTTTACAATGAAAAACCTCTAGGTGTCAAAACCCTAGATACCAAAACCCTAGGTCAACTTGACCCGCGTTGGCTTCGCCAACCTGTCTTTCCTTCTTTCCCGTGAGGTGCTTCGAAGCAATCGTTGGTGGATTTTTCTTCTTGTTGGGTTGTCCATGATCCATTTTCCTTGTTGATCTGTCTTCCTCAATTTTCTCATTCAACAGATCATTTTCCCTTACTTCGCTCCTTCTTTTCCACTTCTTTGACCACTTCGACCCAATCTCATTCAATGTGCTTTCCGCGCAATTCGTACTTCGCCTTTCTTCCTTAATATTCACTTTATTCCATAACCAAGGGCCAACAGGCCCCTAACACTCACATGTGACTTGTACCAAGGCACAACAGGTCTGAACCTTATGTTTCTCTTCGACTTTAGACTACGTGGAGAAGCCTATGATCTATGTTTTGTTCCTCCCTTCCTTGTGAAGGTTGTCTTTTCTGTTTCTGGTACCCAGTTTCAACTGCACTTGGTACCTAGACCCTTCTTCTTATGCTTTTACTAAGAGCTACGAGGCAGCTGGTTGTCATATTACAATTTCAACCGTCTCCCATTCACTAAATCTTCCTTCCATTCTCCATTCAAATTCTTCAACTGCGCAGCTCCTCCGTTTGTAACATAGGCAACCTCATATGGACCAAGCCAATGTGTCCTGAACTTCCCTGGATGCTTCATGAAATTGTTGTCATATACCAATACTAGATCTCCTTGCTTAAAGGATTTCTTCTTGATATGTCTATCATGATAGGCCTTTTCTTGTTCCTTCTGTACCTATTGGTGATTCATGCAATGAATTAGTATTCCTCCAGTTCTAACAACTACACAAGTCTATCTTGCACAATGCCTGTGTCATCCATATTTATGAATATTTCAATTCTTAGACTAGGAACTAAATATTCCATAGGTACGACTGCTTCTTTGACTATACCATTTGCTTGTGGGTGGTAAGGTGTCCTCTTCTGATGGTCAACTTCAAATTCCTAAGTCAAGGCTTCAATGGTCTTATTAATAAAATGTGTACCTTGATCTCTCATAAGGATATCCAAGCATCCAAATCTGGTTATGATATCATCAAATATGAATCGTGTTGTTGTAGTTGCACTACAGTCCTTGACTTTTCTTGCTTCTTCCCATATGGTCAAATACTCTATCATAGTGATAATGTATCTCGCTCCTGTGCGCTTTCCTGGTGGGTTGATAGGTCCCATGAAATCAATTGCCCATTTCTCAAATGCTTGTAAATTTAGCTGAGGTGCTAAAGGCATCTCATCTCTTCTGGAGGGTTTCCCAACTCTTTGGCATACATCACAAGATTTGTAGTATTCCTTAGCATCTTTGTGTAGAGTGGGCCACCAAAGGCCATCTCTAAGAACCTTTTGCATTGTTTCTTTTCCTACATAATTTCCTCCTGCAGTGCCTTCATGTGCTTCTGCTAGAATCAGTGGTATTTTTGCCTCCATAACGCATCTCCTCAGGATCTCATCAAGTCCCATCCTATAAAGTTTTCCAGCTATAAGTGAAAAATTTGCAACTCAAACTACCAGTTGTTTATTCTAAATGATTGTATATTCACGAGGTGCCATTCATGTTGATAGGAACTAGACTATCTCGGTGAAGTGGTCATCGACCTTTCTTATGGCTAGAAACTGTGTATCTGGTAGTGTATCCTCCAAACTGGTAGGTTCCTCTCCATGTTCTAACCTAGACAAGTGGTTAGGTCCCTTGTTCATTCTTCCTGTCTTGACCACAATCTCAAAATCATATTCTTGGAATAATAGTATCCATGTGCATATTATTCCCCCCAACACTGGCTTGTTGACTAGGTATTTCAACACAGAGTGATCAGTGAACATCTTAAAATGTCCCCCCAACAAGTAGTGTCAAAAATTCTGCAGTGTGTACACCATGGATAAACCTTCTCTCTCAGTGGTAGTGTAATTTATCTCAGTTGTAGAGAGTTTTTTGGTAGCAAAGGCTAATGGATGGTCAATATCTCCTGATCCTGGTTGTGCTAACACTACTCCTAATGCAATAGATGATGCATCGACGCGCACATAGAATTCATTACTTCAATCTGGGAAAACTAGAATAGGCACAGTTACCATTTTTCGTTTCAGTGTGTCGAAGCTCTGTTGACATTCCTCTTACCATTGGAACTGACAATCTCTCTTTAAAATCTTCTCCATGGGTGTTTTTATTTGTGCATAACCCTTGATGAACTTTTTGTAGTATCCAGTATGTCCCAGCGCAGTGCATAGGTGTCTAACCGAAGTAGGAGGAGGTAGATCAACAATGATGGCAATCTTGGAAGGATCTAACAGCAACCCATGCTTACACACAATATGGCCTAGCAACACCCCAAAGGGTGAAAAGAAGATACACTTATTTAGGTTCATGGAAATCTAACATTGCCTGCACTTATCCAACATTAGTGTTAAACATTCAATATGATTTTTCAATAAGCTAAAAATAGTCCAATCATCAAAATATGCTTCCAAACATTTATGTAAACATTCCTTGAATGCTTCGACCACCACCCTAGAAAATATCGATGGTGAATTCTTCAATCTGAAAGGCATCACTGTGTACTAGTAGGATCCCCATTATATTGCAAATGTGGTCTTATGGCGATTTTCCTTAGAAATCTTGATCTAGTGATAACCTGAAAAATCCATCTGTGAAGGAGTAAACTTCATGTCCTCCCACATTATATAGAACCTCATTTGTAAACAGTGTGGGGAATGGTTCATGCAAGAAGGCATCGTTCAACTTCCTGAGATCTACACAGATTTTGATCTCTCTTGTCTTCTTATCTTGGAACACCATAGGGCTGATCCATTCTGACTCTTCAACAAGTTCTATGATTCCTGCTTCCAACATTCTGTCCAATTCAACCTTGAATTTCTTCTTATATTTGGGATTCAATATGTAGGGTCTCTGCTTGACTAGCCTTGCATCTGGTTTCAAGTGGATATTCATTTCTCCCATGGGTCCTTTAATTCCATTCATGTCGGTAAACTTGGTGGGAAACAAGTCATGATATTCATGCAATAGTTCTATGATCTTGTCAATAGTGGCATCATCCCAATAATCTCCAACGTTTGCGAGCTTAGGTGTTGGCTCTGTTCCAATATTAACTTTCTTGATTTTGATTGTCTTTCCAATAAAAGGTAGTTTGACTCTCAGTCCTTCTATGTCTCATTGTCCTTTTGTTTCTGCGATGTTCACATTCTTAGGATCATCTTCTTCATCAACATTGATATTGTAACAACCTTGAAATTTCTGAAGAGGTGTAGTCCATTCATCCTCTTCTTGCTCAACATGGAGGTTAGGTGCCTCCTCAAAGACTTTATGTCTTACAACTTATAGAGCTTGATATATTGAGGGGTACTGAATTTCAAATAAAAATGTAGCTACAAAGTTCTGAGTCATACCTCCAATCTATAGTGGTGAGGCACAATTCTTCTTCAAGATACCAATTAATAGGCATTGTTTCCAAAGTGTTGATGAACTTATGTACCCACTGCTCTTCAGGAATGTATCTTCAGGCCTCCTCACAACTTCGCACATGGTCCTTCAGAAATCTCTAACCTGTGTATCGAACTTTGCACCCTTCAACTTGTTCTGAAAATTGCACTGTCATCAAAGTGAGACATTGCACCTAGTCCATGATGTTCTTCTTATGTTTTCCCCTCCATCTTGATGGCGTTGATTTTAAAGCCTCATCTAGTGCCACCAGTCGTTGTTGTACTAGTACAACTTCTTCAAAATCCAATAAGAAAGTTTCTTAATGATTTAAACTATCAAATGTGGGTAAATTACTTACTTCTGTGCCAATCCAGCGAACTTCCATGGTCAATCTAGCACACCTTCTCGTAGAAGCTTCATACATTTTGTGTTTCCAATTATCTAGTGCTTCCTCCGAATTTGATGAGCATGCACTGTCACTTTGCCATCTTAAGTTCCCATTTGTTTTAGGATTAATGTAATCATGTTGTCTTGTTGTCAATTTATATATGTTCTCTAGCTCATAAGCACAGTCTTCTTCTCTGATGGGTTCTGTGTATATGTGACCTTTATCAGGATCAAGAGGTGCAATGACCCTAAGGCCATCACCTTAAAATTTCATTCTCCTTTTATTTAGGTCAACAACAATGGAATTTTTGAAAGCCCAATCAATGCCTAACAACACAGGATAAAGACAGTTATCATCAACTATCACAATCACCTCAAATTTCGAAAATGTGTTTACCCCGTCAATGTCCACAGGGACATGCTCTAGTCTTCCAAAAGGGATTACTACCTGTTGATTAGCCATCCTAAGCTTGATAGGGGAATACATTAACTTAGGTTTTCCCATCAATGCCCAGGTCTGCTTCGTCATAACATTGAATTCTGACCCTAAGTCGAGGACCACATAATCTGTCATAATCTCTAATATGAGCATTAAGGTGTAGTTCCTTATTTTTCCTTATCTTTCTAGATACTTGATGTATTGCTTTATTCAGAAGAGAAGATTTCCTAGATATCTCATACTGTCTGATTAAATTTTGTAATTCTTGTACAACTCTTTCACCCTTAATCAGATTAATGCAAGTACATAAGAATTCCATAAGCTTGCTTACCTCTTTTACTTCTACAGGTGATGCAGAATGATCAAATGCCAAAGGCATTCCACATTCTCTCACTTCTTATTGTGTCTTTGATGAAGAAGCCTGATCTCTTCCAAATTCTTTTCTTACCTCTTCAAACATCTTCTTTTCTTCCCTTGGATCAAACACTTGTGTCTTCTCTACAGCTCTTCTAACCCTTGATTCTTCTGTAGTATTTTTTGGGGTCACTCTGTCTTCACCTGTAACAACGCCTCCTCTAGTGATAATAGTGACTCTGGGATCCTCTCCTCGAGGTTCTATTGATATTAATTGTACTTGTTTATTTCCTCCTTGTCTCTCCTGGAGATTTGCTAACAATGTTGGACAATCTTCAATAACATGTTCAAATGAGTTGTAGTAGATGCAAGTGGTACAAGGGTTATGACAGTCCCTTGCCAAATGTCCTATATGTGAACAATTATAACAAATGATATGACCTCAACCTCAACCCATACCTCCACCTCGTCCCCTTCCTCTGAATCCACTGTGAGGGTTGAAGTTTCCTCTTCCTGGAGAATTAAATTGTGTAGCATTTCCTTCCTGTTGTACTTCTCCTTAGATTCGATATGTATCTCTTGAACTTTCATGCAATAGGTCATAGACCCTACATTCCTTCTCATCATGCCCCACAGATTTATAGAATGTGTAGTAAAGGTTTGTAGGTGTCTGGACATATTTTTGCATGTAATATAATTCACCAGGGTGATGTCTATTTTTACATACCTTGCACCAGGGTAGAGTAACCTACTTCAAATGGATCGAAGATCCAGAGGCCAAGTACTCATGAAATAGGGGACAGTGCCCCTTATCATGGCCCTCTGATTTACATCTGATACACCATATGCCTTCTCTTTTATATTTTCCTTTTTCTTTCTTCATATCTTCGACCTGTAGAGATAAGCTAGTTAGCTAACTCAAAATTTGACTCATACCTGAGATGGATTCTCCCATAGGGGCTAATTCTAGTTTCATGGCGACCTCCAATGCCTCAGCATGCAAATCAACCTTTTGTTTGATCAGACGAACTATGATGTGTGGTAAGAGGGAAGCAATGAACCACTCCTTGCTCTTCTCGTTTGGGATCTGAAAACGCAACCGGCCTGTCAAGGTCTTAAACCTCTGACCAAACTCCCAAATAGGTTCAACTACTCTCTGCTTGATTCCTTTCAGTTCGGTAATGCATTGTGACTCCGACTTAGGTTTCTTGAATTCTATGCTCAACGCAATTTTGATGGTATTCAGCGGTTTAGGTTGTGCAGTCGTTGTAGAAAACTTCATATACCAAATCAGTGCGTGGTCTCTCAAGGTAGTACTAAACTGATATCTCTTAACTACTTCATCATTGAATTGCTTAATACTCCATACAACTTCACATAAGAACTAGTGTTGATCGGGATCTTCAGATCCATCTCCTCTAAAGATAGGTAGCCTCATTTAATCTGCCATAGATCTTCCTAGGTTTCTTGACTGAGTATGTATTGAACTATTGGTAACAGTTCTATGAATGCTCTGATAACTCTGGCTACTCTCGTTACTTAATGCTGCTAAAACAATAGGAGGAGTAATAGTAAATACTTCGATGGTCGGTGTAGTTCCTGAAGTTTCTAGTTCTTCTCGACGAGGTTATTCATTATTCTCTTCCTATGCTTGAGGGGATCCTGACTGTTCCTCATTCAACAGATCTTATTATTCTCCACTATAGAACCCTTCATCCTGTGCTAGTGGTTTGTGGCTCTGCTTAAATAGGTTTACTAGAGGAACCTCTCTGAAGGTTCTCCCACTGCGTGTATGTCCCACCTCTATGTTGTTGTCGCTTTCTGAGTTTTTGAACATTATCTTTTCAATACGAACAATTATTGTATCTTCCATATGTTCTTCTCATGCAATAGTATCTTGATCTTCAACTTCAAAAAGTGTAAAAAATTTCCTCTTGGTCCCTTAAAGAAATATCTCTCTTCTTGGCTATATGACTCTACTCTATCAATAGAAAACTCAGAAATGTACCCTCCAATAGTGCTATCAAACTAGTGATATACTGCTCTTGACACGGCTTTATCAAATCTCTTTAACTTCTTGATCAACGTCGACGTTCAAACCACAGGTGGTCTAGATCTGATTTCAAACTAGGTATTTGCTAACCTGGCTATCCACTCGTATAGTTCCTTATGAATTCCTCCAAAGAAAATCTCATGTATATCAATGAAGATATACCTTCCCAACCAATCCTTTGTACTTATATTAGGTTTTTTATTCTGAGCCTCGGCGAAGTCCTTCTCTTACTCTTCTATCCACTTTTGAACCTTTATCTTCGATAGAAACCACCTTGACATTCCCTCAAGAAGATTCTGGTCCTGGCAATGGAAACATTTGTTGGCACAGAGGCAGACCTAGGGTTCAACTCTAACAACACACCAACAAGCCCTAAATACTGGCCCTTTCGGAAACACCTTTGGAGTAGATGAAGTCTCACCCAAAGTAGCAATAGGGGGTTGTAGGACACAAGTGTCTACAACCAGAGGAAATGCAAGTGGATTTACAGGAACAACACATAGAAACCTAGTTATTCTTTATCCCCTTTAAGCCTACTGCGTGAACTGTATCTCAAATCTAACAAAATGATGCAATAACATAATAACAGAAAGAAAAATAACACAACATCAATCACATAGAACAACAAGATATATGTGGTTCACCCTCTCCCTAGGGCTACGTCCACAAAACTGTGTTTCTTTATATTATATGAAAACATACAGTTCTATATGTTCACTTAGCTTGCAGATCTGTCTCTCTTTCTCTTATTTCTCCCCTCCCTGTGCACCCAACTGCAAGGTTGATCTTCACACCCAAATGAAGATCTTACAATACAACATTATTCTCACAACACAATACTCTCCTCACACAACAACAATAATCACTCGATATCAACAATAAAATCCTCTTTGAACTCGAAACAACCCGATCCCAGGTCCTCTAGACCTTTATTTATACATTATAATGACAAATGTCTAGGTGTCAAAACCGTAGATCCAAAAACGCTAGGTCTAAAACCCTAGGTCAACTTGACCTACGTTTTCAGGGCTTCGCCATCTTATCTTTCCTTCTTTCCCATGAGGTGCTCCAAAGAAACCATTGGTGGCTTTTTCCGCTTGTTGGGTTGTCCACGATCCCTCTTCATTGTTGATCTATCTTCCTCGATATTCTCATTCAACGAATCATTTTCCCTTACTTTTCTCCTTATTTTCCACTTCTTTGACCACTTCGACCCAATCTCAGTCAATGTTCTTTCCGCGCACTTCGTACTTCGCCTTTCTTCCTTAATATTCGTTTTCTTCCATAACCAAGGGCCAACAGTAAGTATGGTATTTCATTAAACCCAAGAAATCATTTTTTGTTGTTGATCATGGAAAGTTACTTGCATTCATAGTATCCAAATATGGAATGATGATAGATCCATAATGAACTTAAGCCATAGCCAATCTTTCCCCTCCATTGTCCAAAAAGGCCATGCTATATTTTATGGGTAAAATAAATTTTGTCATATGTTTTGTTCCTATTTTCTCTAAGATGGTTAGACCCCTGCAAAATATGATAAAAAAGGACACTCTCTTTAGGTGGGGATCACAAGAAAACATGGATTTTAATTCCAATAGAAAAGTTATAATAGAAGCTCCATCCCTGATGAGTCCCGATTTTTCCAAAGACTTTATCCTCTATACATTCGCATCAGATAGATCATACGTTGTTGTACTCACCCAGAATAATAATGATGATAATGAAATCCCCATTTCATTTATGAGTTTTTCCTCTAAAGGAGAAGAAAAAAATTATCCCGCAGTCGATCAGTAAGCCTTTGTTGTTTTTAAAGAAGTGAAACACTTTAGACCTTATCTCTACAATGAGAAATTTATTAGTTCAAAAATATCTTGGGGAAAAGATGGCTCGTTGGATGACCTCTCTTCAAGAATATGATCTCGAAATTAAACAAGCAAAAATTGTTAGGGGTCAATATATTTTCAAATTAGTGGTTGATTAAGTTAATCTTCCTGACAATGAACTAGTGTTACCAGATGAGACATTGCATCATGAAACACAAATATGTTGTGCACAAACCATGTTGAATTCCTGGTATAGTGATATTAATTTTTATTTGACACATGGAACCACTCAAAATCTCAATCCCAAAAATAGAAGAGCACTAAGACTCAGATCTGAACCTTTTCACTTAATTATTGATGTCCTTTTCAGATAAAAAATAAAATAAAATAAAAAAATTGATGGTGTATTGCTACATTGCCTAGAAAAGGAAGAATCTAAAAAGGTAATGACTAAATTACATTTAGGTGATGTCGGAGGTATTGTATCAAGTTTTCATTGATGCCAAAGGTTTTATTAATTGATGTCAAGTGATTGATTGATGCCAAAGGATTGATTGATTGATGATTGATGTAATATGTATTATCCTTTATGAGAATGGATAGATGTCAAGTGGAATCATAGTCATGTGATGTCATTGATATGATTCTTAGAAGAATATGGATCGATATGGTCTCATTTGTATATGATGCATTTTTGGATGGATGTAAATATGAATCATTCTAGTCTTATCATTGCTTTACAGTTGAGTTATCCTTGAAGTATGGTTGGAGAACCCATGCTTATATGTGGAATAATGAGATGAATATCAGTGAATATGTTTGTGAAACTATCCTAGATGGATAGTGCTTGTCATTCCATTTTCAGTGGTATATGTAATGTCACATAACTCCTCATGGTTTGAGAGTGCCTTACGAAGATCGAGGACTCTCATATATTGGCTTGAAGCCCCAAAAGGTCAAAGAATTCAAAGTGCTTGAAAAGAAACAATCATTATTTAAATGATAAAGTGAAGTGGCAAAGAAGAAATGATTACTTAAATGATAAAGTAAAGTGACAAAATCAAAGAAGATTATTTAAATGTTAGAGGAGACAAAGTCAAGGAGGAATATTTAAATGATAAAATAATGGAGAAATTTCTAAATTATGGAAAGTGGTTAACCATAGAATGAGGAAATTAGGTTAAGTAACCTAGAAATGGGTTAAGTGACCTAGAAGATGAAGAGTATAACTAAGAGGCAAGGGTCTCTTTTGAAATGTATCTTTTATGTGTATCTTTTTTTAGCATCCCCTGAGCATGATTGAAGATCTATTATGAGAGAGAGAGAGTATGGAGGATATCATGAATGCAACAAAGTTTTGGCAAGTTTGATATCATGACGAAAAAAGTCCTAGAGGTTCAGAAACCCTAGTTTTTGAGGTGTACGCGGGCTACAGTGAGCCAGGGTGCATACATACATAGGCTGTATGAAGATGGGGCATGTACAGTTGATGAAGTCATGGAGATTGGTGCTTGAGTTGATGATAGGCTCTTGAATACTAAAGCAGGTTCCAAATATGCATTCTATGGGCTTAGATCTGCCATAGAAACTCTGGTATGGTTATATTGTTGTCTTGATGGATATTATTGCTTGTTGTGTGGTGAATGCTTGAGGAATTCTTGATATGGTTGTTGTGATGTGGTTTGTGTTGGTTGATAGAGTGAACATCACTCTTATGATTCAGTATTGATGTGATTGTGATAGTATACTGGTTGTTTATTCATGATTGAGTAACATTAATATTATATGGTGGAGAAGCATGAGTGATTTGTTGGAGAGATTGGATGTGTTGTGACTGGCTATTATTCAAATTGGACAATGAATGATAGAAGAGAATGTGGTTGAAGGTTGCAGAAGATCTAAGGGTGTGATGAAAAGAAATCCTAGTTGATCAGATGTGATACACAAGATGTATTACAGACTGACCGCGTGCATACATGGGTTGTAGTGAGCTAGGACGTGTACATACGCAAGCTGCACTAATGATAGGTCGCATACCTATTGCAGATTGATATCTGCTGAGTATTTTCTCCTCATCTCAGTTGGTGCTAAGTGTGTACGTCGAGTCTTGAATTATAGAGATGGTTCTCTTGTAGAGTTGTACTCTATTCAGTTGTTGTTGATAAACCCAAGGATTAAAGTCTGTAATAAAAGAAAATTGTACATACATCTTGTGTTCCTTGTTGTGATGACTTGTTGATGATATATTGTTGATATATGTTGCTGATATATGTTCGCATTGAACTGGTTATAAATGAAAACAATAAGTAAATGAGTAAATGGTGATTTCTAACTAATAAGTTGTGTGTAGGAAGGAAGTTTTGGGAAAAATAGCCCTACATTGTTCACCCCCCCCCTCTCAGTGTAGTCGGTGTGTCCAACAATTGGTATCAGAGAGGGCCTTCACTATAATCCTTAACAATCTTGGAGGAGATCCATAGACACACAAATGGATGATGAAGTTCCAATCCTTGGTGAGGAAAACTATTCTACTTGGAGAATAGAGATGAGAGTACATTTGAAGGAAATGGGAGCAGGTATTTGGAAGGCAGGCATTGGTGGATCAATTTCATTGAAGAACAAGTCAAATTTTGCAGCTCAAAGGGAAGGAAAGAAGAATGATGTATTGTCTCTCAATACCATTCTTAATGGACTCTCAAGCCCTATCAAAGAGAGCATAGGACAATGCACTTCCGCCAAGGATCCTTGGCTAAATCTAGAAGAGATATATCAAAGAAAGAAATAAAATATTGAATAACACTCCATAAAGATCATTAAAGGTAAAGAATCCCCAAAAACTCTTGATTGCATTATTTCTAAATGTGATGATGTTGGCAAAGAGGAAGATCTTGAAGACATTTCAAATGAAGGTAAGGAATCATGTGATGATGCTGGAAAAGAGGAAGATCTTGAAGACATTTCAAATGAAGGAAAATAAGCATGTGATGATGTTGGCAAGGAGGAAGATCTTGAAGACATTTCAAATGAAGTTAGAGAATCTCCACAAACCCTTGATTGCAATAATTCAAAGTGTGATGATGTTGAATTTTTCTCTACTAGTGAAGAAGAAAATCTAGAATTAGTTTGGATAAAATCAATTGATTGTTATCTCGTGGAAGAAGTAGAAGAAAAACTATTGGAGCTTAAAGAGAAAATTGAAAGAATTCTATATGAATATGTCAATGACCACTATTATATAGACTATAGCTATCTTTCAGATAACACTAAAAGGTTTCTTAAGAAGAGTCAAAAGCACAGCTTGAAGTTAAAGAAAATGCTCAAAGAACAAGAATAGAGTAATAAGACTCAATTATATGGAAAGGAAGAAGAGATCACGAGATTAGAGAATGAAAAATAAGATAAGAAGGTAGATGATGAGATTAGCAAAAGTTTTGAAATTATTGTCCATCTCTAGACCCAAATTTAAGAAACCAAAAGGGTAGAGGAACCATAGAGGAATCAAATAAATGAGAAGAAAGAGTCATGTTTGTTGGCCCTCGAACAAGTGTTGGAGAACCTTGATCGTGTTTGACCATTTTTGGGACTTCGGCAGGCTGGTTGAAGACGAAGCACTAGGCGAAGCAGAGATCGTGGGATCTCGACCCCTTTTGTGTGATTTTTGGGTTTAGGGTTTATGTAACGGGTATGGGATGTCAACCCATGAGTCTTACTCATGTTTAGGCCCATTTTGTAATATATAAATAGATAGCTAGGTGATCAAGGGTGATTTTAAGGATGAAAAATTATTTTAAAATGTAGAAACCTTGGCGAATCTTACTAATCCTTCATATGCCAACTATAAATGTTTGGCGACATTTTTGTAAAAATATTCAAATTTCTAAGGATTTTATATAGTTTGTATAAAATTTTGGCGATTTTTAAGTTAAAATAATTGTATCCTATAGAATTTGGGCGAATCGTTTTTAGAATAGCGAATCTTTTTGGGGGGAAATCATGGAAAATTAGCCCATGAAAGAAATTTAGCCTAAGGTGATGTAAGAGGGAGTCAGTTGTAAGCCAGTGAGCTAAATGAAAATATTTGTAAATGTTATGTGCATATTGTGTGTTGAGAACTTGCAGAGCTAAGTGCAAGTGATTGTAAGAAGGCTCTGTGTTGTGCCAAGCTCAGGGAAGGAGGATCTTGCGAGGTGTGCGTAGATCTCCTGTCCTATGCGGAATCGGTTTTTTGGCTCTGTGCATTGAAATAAGATAATAAAGATAAGAAGAGTTGGTGGACGTAGCCCCACACTAGGGGTGAACCACATATATCCCATGTTGTGATTGCTTTGTGTCATTGATGTGATTTATGCTTAGTGTTGAATCTTTGTGTATGTTAGATGAATCTGATATAGTAGCTTAGTGCTTAATAACTTGGATGAATTCTATATCTATTGATGCTATGTGCTAAATGGTCAAATATGCTTAGATCTTGTTGAATACTACGTTTTTCTATAATTACAGTTTTNATGTGAATAAAGGGTTAAAGACTAATGAATATCAACTACTAAGTTCTCTTGTAAAGCATTGTGATCACAGAGCTATGTCCCAGCTAGGTTGTAGACACTCGAGTCCTGCAACCTGCCTCTACCTTGGGTGAGACTTCATCTTCTTTGCAGATGTTTCCAAAACGACTGGTAGTTAGGGTTTTGTTGGTGCCTTGTTGAAGCGTTTAACCTTGGGTCTTCCCCTGTGCCAACAATTGACATAGGGGAAAACCCAAGGTTCAATGATTCAACAACGCACCAAAAAAACCCTAACTACCAGCCCTTTAGGAAGCACCTGAGAATCAGATGAAGTCTCACCCAAGGTAGAGTCAGAGGGGGTTGCAAGACTCAATTTTCTACAACCTAGTTGGGACACAGCTCTGTGATCACAATGCTTTAATAGAGCACTTAGCAATTAATATTCATTAGTATTTAACCCTTTATTCACATCATAGGTAAAACCCTAATTACAAAACAACACAGTATTCAACAAGATCTAAGCATATCGGACCATTTAGCACATAGCATCAATAGATCTAGCATTCATCCAAGTTATTAAGCACTAAGATACTATATCAAATGCATCTAACATACATAAATATTCAGCACTAAGAATAAATCACATCAATGACACAAAGAAATGACAACGCAGGATATATGTGGTTCACCCCCAGCATGGGGCTACATCCACCAACTCTTCTTCTCTTTGTTATCTTCTTTCAATGTGTAGAGACACAAAACCAACTCCGCATAGGACAGGAGATCTATGCACACCTCACCAAATCCTCCTTCCCCGAGCTTGGCACAACACAGAGCCTTCTTACAATCACTTTCACTTAAATTTGCAAGTTCTCAATACACAGTATGCACAAAGTATTTACAACTATTTGCACTTAGCTCATTGGATTACAACTGACTCCCTCTAACATCATCGAGCTATCTATTTATATATTACAAAAGGGGCCTAAACATGGGTAAGACCCATGGGTCGACATCCCATACCCGTTACATAAACCCTAAACCAAAAAATCCCACAAAAGGGGGCGAGATACCGTGATCTCCACTTCGCTTGGTGCTTCGTCTTCGACCATCCTATCAAAGTCCCAAAATTGGTCAAACATGACCAAGGTTCTCCAAAACTTGTTCAAGGGCCAACAGGCCCACAACACTCACTTGTGACTCATCCTGATTCACTCTGATCTGGGAAAATCTGCTTCGAAGGCCTCGATATTGACTCAATATGCTTCAACCTGTTATTTTATCAGAGCCTCCTGCTCGGAGAACTCCTGAATAAATTTCTCAATCATCAGTCCTTCCAATCGTTGTTCCACTGTGGTGACTACTTGTTCTAGCTATGCACCTTGTCCCTCAAACTCCTCAAAAATTGTGTAGGCTTTATCCTACATTGGTTGTAGCCTCTGGGTCACTCTCATGACTTTACTCTGGATGGCATGGACCTGTTGTTGAATGGTGCGTTGTTCCTAGGAAATTTTCATCCTCTCGACTGTTGACAGTGGCTTCAACTGTGCTTGTACTATCACTACTTATTTCTTTACCTCCTGGAGTTCTGACTCCAATGTCCTTAGTTTTGGGTCCTCTACAAGGAACTCATAGGTCTGTGCACTTCAACTGCTTAATTACTTGAATTTTAAGTCTAATGCCTTGATTCTTTTGACTAAGCTCCGAGTAGTTACTTCCCTCTAATATCACATTTCCTGTGGAGTGCTTGGCACAACTTGTTGTTCCAGTTCTGCCACTGTTGTGGGGTATTCTACCCTACGGACTAATAAGCTAGGGCTCTAAACTTATACGTAGATCATGACCCTTA
>SNQJ01S0003646.1:163278-183149 GCA_010110895.2 Picea sitchensis | reverse complement strand
TTGGCAGAGTTTCTTTGCTATCCTTTTTCCCCCTTTTGAATAGTACCCCTACCCCTCCTTTTATAGGCTAGAACGAGCTAGGGTTTTAGGCGAACTCTCGGCCATGCATGGAGGAGAGTTTCAGTTAACTGACAAAAAGCCTCGTGTCCCGGTGGAAACTTTCCTGATTTCTTGCTTTGTTAGGTACCCGCGGGTTGTTTTGGGTTAGCCCGCGGATGCCCGCGTGCAGTAAAAGGACAGCAAGTGGTTGCCCGCGCCCAGTGAGAAGTTAGGGCGCGGGTTGCTTGTTTTAAATGGTTTTTTGAGGATTTGTTCAGCATGGCTTTGGCTAGGAAGAGGCATGAGTTGGCCTGATGCCAAGTAAACCTGTATGGTGCATTTTAGGGTTATAATAGCCACTCTTGCTTGAAGCTGCTAAATAGCTTCAGCGAGCTTCTCCACTATGTATTATTCTATCTGTGCAAGGCCCGACACAGAGCGGAGTGCTCTAGTGACTACTTCTACAACTCCAATCTTCTTTGCGAGTAGTTTTTCTTTTTCCTTCTGGATCTGCGCTTTATCCTTAGCAAACTTCACCTGGAGATCATCTTTCTCTTGCTGCGCAATCCGACGTTGCTCTAAGGATTCTTATTTTTCTTTCTTTAATTCCTTTGTGGCCTGCTCCTTTTCGTCCTGGAACCAATGAAGGTGAGCCTTTGTCGATCCGAATCTACTAATCTACATAGTTGGGTAGGCTCATCTCCTACTTCTATGTCCCCTGCTGACACCGACGCAATAGAAACTACACAGCTCGAATAAAGAGCATGTTGTACCCCTTTGAGCTTCACCTCAATCCTGTCAAACATTGTCTCCTATTTGGCCTTGCTTCGTTGAAAAATTTCCTCTGAGGTATCTGATACAACGATGATGATGAGGTCAATATCATCTACCGTGAGCATAGTCTGAAATGGAGGTTTATTGGCTTTTGACTTCTTTCATGATGAAGGTTTCTTTGGGGAACCCTTTCTTTTCTTGGATGTCTTAGCCTCCATGATGGGATCCTTAGGCAGTGTCACTTCTCCATGTTCCTGTTTGTTTTCTTCCCATTCTTCCTCTTCTTTGTCTACTTTGTCATCTCCTCCTCCTTCAGGTGAATCATGTGTATTTTCCTTTGATGCGTTGTTCAATTCTTGTACCTCTTCCTTATTTTTCTTCCTATTGTTGTTGGGTGCATCATATTCTTCTCGGGTGACTACGGGACTTTCGATGAGGTCGGGGTCAAAGAGTTTTGTTTGTTTGACCGGTACAAGGAACTCTACAGGCCATTCCTTGATTATTTCTTCCATGTCCTCCTCTGTGAGTTTGTAATAGGACTAGATCTCTTCCTTGTGTTCGTCCCCATGCGCAGTGACGTAAATGAAATGTCTATATGCATAGAAATTCGTAAGTGGCATGAAACTTTGTAGGGTATTCGGCGTCATGCGAGGGAAATATTCAACGACCCTCTTCAACTGTAAATAATATGTGTGGAACACCGCATTGGATTGCCATTGTTTTTCCATGTCGCTCAAATACCAGAGTGTAGCGAACTTCGCTTCCAGTGGTTCAGACGACTCAATTTCAAGAAAGGTCACTCTTTCCAGCATCTTCCAAGAAATGAATGCAATGAGAATCAGTAACTAGCTAAAATGAAACTTATAGCCTTGCTCCTGTGCTTCACGGAAATATTTCTCCAACTGGTTGACAAGGTAGATAGCCCACTTCATTTTCATCCCTTCGACGCAATTGCCTATGAGGTCGACGAAGAACCCCATGACCTCTGTTGGTCTATTCTTCCTAACGAGCTTACCAATGATCAACTGGAAAGGTGAACTATTCCATTTTGAATGGAGGCTACCTTGTAGCCCCGCTTCCCTTTCTCCACATCATCGTAGGTTTCCTTTATGCGATGCACCAGGGTGCAATCTGCAGCCTTCCCTGGGTAAAAATCCTGAGGGTCGGGTCCTTGCATGCTTAATCCAGTGATCTGATGGATCAATGTTGGATCTACTTTGATCCACTGATCCAACCACATGTAACCACCATGGTAGCATGATAGGAGGAGTTTAACGCACGTGTTAACCTCCTGATGTATGTCGAAGTGAGGTATCTTCATCACATTGAGGATGGTTGATCTTGTGATGTCCATTGTCTTGGTCAAGTACTTGTGTGGTGCAAGAATTCCATAGTTCTTGCGGTCTCCGAAGTTGAAGTCACTAATCTTTAGCGTCATAATATGTCCTAACTGCAATCCAACTGTGCGTATCCCCTTCGGGAGGTACGCAGTGATCAATGTATATTTGAAGTCTCTTGGGAAGCTATCATGACTAACCATGCTAGCCAGGGGTGGGATATAGTCGGGTAGGACTAACGGGATGAGCCTTGCATTCACCAAGTCATCACGATGCTTGCTTCTTTTCTCGGTCACTGCTCATGAGGGCCCAGATCAACGTGCAGTCGATGGGGATGCTTGCACTCATCTCATCAACGAGGCATGTGCTCCTACAGACAGGACCTTCTCTGCCATGAGTTCTATTGGGCCCATGATATGACCAATTTTATGACGTTAATTAGATACTTTTTTCCGAATGTGTATATGCGTTTTCATGTTTTGAAGAAGTTTTTGAAGAGCTTTTGTGTCAAAATGCTATGATCCACACCAGGTATGCATAATTCATGTTTTGCAATGATTTTGAGTTTAAATCAGTATCTTTTTATGATCCCAAGAGACTAATTCATGTTTTGTATGTCACAGGGAAAAATCGCATCTTTTTTTTGCTTCTGACACTCAGCCCGGTACTCCATCCAACACTCTGTCCTGCACAAAAACGATGGGCAATTTGGCAGTTATGGTATTGGCGTCTAGAAATGGGTGAATTAGAGACATGGGTTTTGCTCGTTCTTGTGGCCTCCAGCTACTAAACTCTTGACAACTCGATTTGGGTTGTTACCTTGGGTGATTATTGGCTTGCCTCATCTCTAGAAGCCACCGACAGTTAGAGCAAATTAAATGTGATTTGTTGTTTTTAGAGAAGGTCAACCCTTCTAGTGGTCGACCTCTCAGTCTATAAACTTATAAATACCACCTCGGTGGTCAGACAATAGTTAAGCAATAGAGAGTTAGAGACAAAGACAATTTATCTCTGTTTTTCCATTTTCATTTTTCCAGAATTGTGTAAAGACTACGTTTTTAGTTTTAATGATGAATTCATGTTGTTGAAGTTAGTGGTGCACCTTTGAAGAGTAACCACGACTTGATGGGGGGCCCACCAGTAGTCTGGGTAACTATCTAATGATTTTTCTTGTGAATTAGATAGCATAGATGTATTTTTATTTCTTTTCCTTTATATGAATTGTCATTTTGCTTCTTTGTTATATAATTTTTTTTTGTGATTTAATTGGTTTAATTTAGTTTTGCAGGTTATTATGAGGAATCTTGTTAATATGAAATGAATCTTTATTTATTAGAATCAAGTTTTCAATCTTAGATACTAACCCTGTGTGTGATTAGATAGTAGATTAGACTTTCTTTCTGTTGAAGCAGAGTTTAAAATAGAGTTTAAAATAAAGTTTAAAACAAAGTTTAGTTCATGATTTATTTGACAGGGCTTCGGTGGATGGATAGTGATAGTGTTAGTTTTCATTTCTAGATTGCTCATCCAATTACTGTTTAGTTTTTTCTTATCTAGTTGTTATCTAGTTTACTCATTTCATTACTTGTCATATGCTAGAATAGTGTTTAATTTTTGTTTATGAGTATTTTCTCTTTTTGCAAATTGAATTGTCAAATGGAACTAGTTTAGCTTACTTCATGCAATTTTTTTCTTAGATATAGGTTGCAATTTCAATTCATAGTTAAATATTGAGTTTAGTGTAGTATGAGTTTGCTTAAAGTAGTATAGAGTGCAATTAAATTCATAGAATAGTATATTTATATTGTTAATGGTTAATGCATGATTGAACAGTCACATGGATATGCAGGATAATTGATGTTGTTTCCATAATGGCTAAGTTCTCACTGGATTGCCTAATTCACACTTTTCACATTGTTATTGAATTCAATATTGAGTTTATCCCTCTTGAATTATCTTTCATTGTTAAGTGCCATCGTGATATTATAAGACACCGGAGACATTCACACAACCATCAACACTATATTTGAGTTTTCATAGATTAGAAGATAGTTTTCTTGCTTTTTATAGCTTAGGAAATAGTTTTCTTGATTTTGTAGGATAGATAGTCTTTTTCTTTGGTAGGTTAAAGAGTAGTTTTCTTACCATAGAGATTAGTTGTTAATTGGTTTTTTATCATAATGCTTTCAATTTATTTTATTTCCTTTTGTAAATTAGAAATAGTTGTGAAGATTAGTTTAAGAATAGAGTTCACTTGTTTCTTAGTTTAATTAGTTGCTTATTGATTAGTTTACTTGTTGTAGAAGTCATCCTAGGCTAGTTAGTTATTTACTTGCTTTAATAGGTTAGTTTCTTTCTTGTCTATTTTCTTACTTTCATAGGATAGTTGTTTATTGAATTTAAGAGGCTAGTTGAAGTAGTTTGTTGTCAATATTTGCTTATTAGATGAATAATTTGCTTTGGCTTATTGTTATGCTTAAATAGTTTCCTTTTGCTTATTATTATGATTGAACTAGTTTGCTTTAAGTAGGGTTTTCATTTGTTTTCTTAGAACTATCCACTGATCCTTGGTCCAAAGGTTACTTAGGGTAAATAGTTTGAATTCCTTAGTAGGGTTTGATCACTAGTAGTTTTTGCTTGAATAGATTAGCCCTTAGATAACCACTTCCTTAGTTATACTTTACTACCATCCCTTCTACCTTGGCATATATATTTCTACAACTCTAAGTTTACTTACCTTGGGTTGACAATTTAATTGAGGGTTTTTAGTGGTTTTTTAGTGCATATAGAACACCCATCATTTTTGGCGTCGTTGCCGGGGAGTTGTCTCAAGGTAGGAAATAGTTAGGAAATAGATCATTTCTAGACCTTAGCATTAGATTGGTGGTGGGGGAATTTAAGACAAGAGGTAAGAACCTACACATATACTATTGCAGGCTCCCCCAAACCCAATGGTAGTTTTTCATTTTTTTTTGGTTAACTTTCATGAATAAACCTAGAGACCCAAAAGGTAGATATATTAAATCTAAATCAGACCTTTCAACCAAGGTTCCTTCCAATCTTTTTGGGGGAAATAATGTTCCACTCATAATATCCACAGACCGATACCGAAAAACATGAGCTAGATCAACTCAAAGAGCTAAAATAGTCTCTGAAGAGACTAACACAGGGAGCATTGTAGAATAAGAAATTGAAGCATCAGTCATATTGGGACAGGAGGCAAGACCACTGGAACCTTCCGCAGAACCAAACAATAAAAACTTTTCTTTTACACCACCACCAAGAGATCCTAACTTTGAGGACATCATAGACCCTGAACAGGTGAATATTTTGTTTGGTATTCCAGCCAACTTAATTATCTCTCAAACTGACACAGAAACTTTGGCACCAATAGTCTCAACCGGCTCGAGCAGAGTCCCAGACATCCAATCAATAGGAAGACCTTTCCATCAAAGGGAAACCTTTTTCTCTTCCAAGTTAAATCCACCTAGGTACTCTCTTTTTGGAAATCAAACCAACATGGATTATCAGGAGGATCATAACAATGTAAGACATGGGGAGGAATAAGAAGCTAGAAATCAAACCTAAACTACCTTCGGGTTTCCAATTTTGGACACCATCCCAAATGTCGACATGAAGAAAATTCCTCCCTCAGCACTGCCTACCTTTTATGGCTAAAGCAGTAAAGATCCATATACCTTCCTATTTGAATTTGACATCTTGTGTAGAAGCTACAACTACTTCAATATGCCCAGAAACTAAAACTCATTCCTTCCACCCTCAAGGACTCTGCACTAAGATGGTTCATGGGGTTGGGAGAATCCAGTATTAGGTCTTGGAAAGCCATGAAAAATACATTTCTTAAAAAATACCAAGACTAATGCAAGGCCAAGGAGTCTCATAATGACATCTTTAAAATACAACAATTACAAGATCGGGCCCTCGAGGATAATATGGAATGATTTGGTTATATCTCCCAGAAATCAAAATACCATGACCTCCCAGAGGATGCAGTTAGGGCTCTTTTCCTTAAGGGAATTTCAGAAGAATACCTAGAGATGCTTAACCTGATGGAATTAGGTGACATCTTGCATAAACCATTTTTTGAAATATGTGAAATGTGTAAGAATTACTCAAGGAGTATAGCTAAAACAGGAAAGAATTTTTGGGACCCTTACAATAGAAACTTAAAACCAGTTAGTTTAGGTGGTATCACAAGTGTGGAGATAAGGAACCTTTTAGAGAACTTCAAGACATATATCTTAAGCACAATAGGTTCCCAGTTGGACACCCTCAAAATTAAAAAGAAACAAGAGGAGCAAAATGTCACAATGAGTATATATTTCCCAAGATGCAGGAGGAAGCATTCCTCAAAGGAATGCCCATTAGATAATATTTCATTTTTTGGTTTCTACACAGAAGACCATTCAACTGATAAATGTCCATCATTTCCCATTTTATTAGCCATATATAAGAGTGGAGATCCTAGGGAGTCTTCTTATGCACCTAGGAGGCCATGGAAGCCTAGGAACCAACCCACAGACCCAGTTCTACAATCTCAAGTTCCACCCTATTATCAACAACAACAACAATGGAACTCACCAGGTTGGAAAAACGGGTCTACACAATACCAAAATTCTTGGCTTCAAGGATGGAGAGGAGGACATAACCAAGGAAAACCTCAAGCTCCACCTGTCCCTATGTCCAACCATCCTTATCCTCAGTTTCCACCGAACACTCTACAACTTCTGCCAGGTTTTGTTCCACCACCTTTACCTCCTATTCCACAACAAAAACCACTACAATATCATAATGAAAGCTCCCCAAGACCGACATTATTATCGGCACAACCAATTCCCAATCCCAATAATAAGACCCCTCAACCTCTTCATAATTTTGAGATGCAGGCCTTCTCGATGTATGTCATTACCCCTATTCCATTATAGGAAATTCAACTAAGATCAGGAAAATTTCTGGACAGGCAAAGGCCTTCAATAGTCATTCAAGAGGAAGAAGAAGAAGATGAAACCACCAAAAAAACCATGGATGACACTAGGTGGGAATATGTTATTATTACTAAATACAAAGAACCCAAGCTTCCCCAAAATGAACCTTCACAAATTACGAAGGCCCCTCCTTATCTAGACAGATTGGTAATCGAGAAACCTACCACCCAACCAGAATTTGACATCTTGAATGAATTGAAGAATATTTGTGTCAAGATTCCCATGTTTCAATCCATTAAAGACATTCCAATCTACAATAAAGTAGTCAAAGAATTGTGTCTTAATAAGCCAGGTAGGAAGAAAAAGGACCCTCCTACAGTACATTTGGTAGGAGGACTTTCTGAGTACATATCAGAGTAGCCAAAACTAGAAAAATATGGGAACCCAGGAAACCTCATAGTGACCATAACCATTCACAAGGTTTCCATTGGAAACACTCTCATAGACCTAGGGGCAGCCATCAATGTTATGACCACTACTACCTTGGAGAAATTATAGTTACAACCTCTTATTAGGCCTACCCCAACCATTTTGGAATTAGCAGATAAGACAAGGGTTATACCTAAAGGAATTTTAGATGATATCATGGTTACTTTAGCCTCATGGGAGTACCTAGTAGAATTTCTTGTTATCCACTCAAAGGATCCTACCAAATTCCATCCTGTCATTTTGGGAAGACCTTGGCTAGCCACAGCCAATGCATTTATTGGCTATAGAGAGGGAGAAATGACCATCTCGAATGGACTTTCTATCCAGAAGCTCACCATTTACCCTCCATATCAGCCCATCATGGAGAATATATGGTTTATTGAATCTCCATATGAGAATGAATAATGGGAAGAACCCATATTTCCAAGTGACCATGTCTAGGCACTTCAGGAGCACACAACAGAAAATGTGATAAACCAGTTTATTTTTGCTATCACATGTGTGGATTTTCCACCATCTTTTCCCCAATTTGAGTACGTGTTTGGGGAATAATTTCAGGAACAATTGGACCCATCCATTTTTTCTTCGACATATTTTATCTTCAATATGTATGAGTCTTCCATGCCTTATACTATTCCCTACAAGATTAGTCCAGGGAAATTTGTACATATAAACTTCGGCCTAGATATAGACCAACAAAAAAAGTTATTAAATATCCTTAAAGAACAATCAGGAGCATTCGCTTGAGAATACACTGACATGAAGAGTATACATCTTGACACATGTATCCATCACATATATACCCAGGAGTAAATAACACATGTTAGGCAACCCCGGAGAAGGATGAACCCAGCACTCAAAGATATAGTAAAGGAGGAGATCCAAAATTTATTGAATGTCAGATTTATTTATCCTATATATGAAAGTAAGTGGGTATCCCCGCTTGTAGTGGTTCCAACGAAAGTGACCATGTAACATCCCCGACCACCCATGACCGGGTCATTCTACACAAGGGAACACTTTCATTCTCTCACTGTGGAACATACTGTAACATACCCAATATTCAACTGAGCGATTCCACATAAATTTTCTCTTCAAACTACATGCAATTATAACATATACATACAACACTCTTGCGGAAGAATTACATATAAACGTAAACAAACAATTACATCTTGTAAATATACGATTTCATATGGAAATAACAGTAAACACATATATGCACCATATACAGGGAAATACCCATAAACATACAGACAATTACAATCACATATATGATAAACCGTAACATAAGCACGTAAATAACAATGCAACATGTAAATTTATCATACGATTGGTACTTATCTTGGAAATATTTCCACCAACTGTGTATAGACCGTCCACGAACCTCCCAGCCTTAGACTACACTATTCATCACTCTCAACAGTGAGTCACCCCCGAGTTGGGACTAAACTCCACCCGGGTAAAGGGATTCCTAACCAAGATAAAGGCTCATAGACAACAAGAAAGACTTTGTCTCAGGTTCTCACTCAAATAATAGCCTACATCCTCTCATTCCCCACATGCCTGTCCCACTCAAGGAAGTCTGCCCCTTCTCTGCTCAACAGTCCTTCGGTTGCCCCACTTCCCTTCCAGGGCTTCAACAACAGGCTGGACAGGGAGTCTTAGAGCATTGTAGATGTAGTTTAGCACCTTCTGGAAATCAATTCCCATCAATTATCTCACTCAGAGAATTGCTCACGAGCCTGAAAAACTGCCTCTTCAATTTCCCATGGGCCTGACAACCCGCTTCTTCAATCCCGCTCCCAATCTAACCAGGTACACCAACCAGAAATGGTTATGGAAACAGGCTCAGATATGGTGAAATAAATGTCTGAAGGATATTGGACTGCGTCAGTGAAATAGTCATGGAATCATTGACTGGATGACTGAATGATGGAAGGAATCATGGGAGAGATGATCGTAAGAATGATCATAAGAATGATGGAGAAAAAGTGTGTAAATGAACTAAGTCCCCATGATATGCATGCATGTCCCTAACTTGACACTTGTCATGTTGGAAGCTACTTTGATCCACTTGTCCCCAACTTTAGAACTTAGGATAAAATAATTATCCATACTTTATGTTTTAAGAAATATTAATATAATATTCCTTTTTGGCTTAAACTCTCTAGCTTAGCCCTTTCCTTAAATTTTGTCCCTCCCTTTCTCTAACTGGTGGATTTCAGTCCCCCATCTCTTTTATCATGGTCGGTCTGTGCACAGTTATGTATTTTATATTAATCATGAGACATATAAAAAATAGGCGCACTGGCCTAATTCCAAAACATAAGAATCCCAACTTATAATAACTAGCTCACCGGCCTATAACACATATCATATACACAAGGCTCCCTGACCTCCATACTACGCGCACTTCAGTTACTGTGCCCGGTATCTGGGAATGTGCACACTACATCATTTTACTGTGCAGTACATGCGCGCACTATGCCATGAAAGGTGCATTACAAAAATGATGTCAAAATAGCTCACCAGATTAAGTACACTTACATTACATTTACAATTGGGTTCGGCCGAGGGATATTACAGACCGGGAAATGGAGAATTTGTGTTGATTTCCGAGAACTCAACAAAGCCACTCTGAAATACTACTTTCCTCTCCCTTTCATTGACCAAGTTCTGGATACCTTGTCTTGAAAGAAGTATTTCTCCTTTTTAGATGGGTACAGTGGGTACAATCAAATTCTCATAGCACCCAAGGACCAAGACAAGACTACCTTTACTTGTCTTTGGGGCACCTATGCCTGTAGGGTTTTACCATTTGGATTATGTAATGTTTCTTCCACATTTCAACGAGTAGTACTAGGGATATTTGATGATCTTATTCATGATTGTGTGGAGGTCTACATGGATGAATTCACAGTTTATGGAAACACTTACCAGGAAGCCTTATATAACATAGAAAAAGTCCTTATTAAATTCCAAGAAATGAACCTATCTCTAAGTCATGAAAAATGTAAAATGTTGTTAACTGAAGGAGTGGTTCTAGGACATCATGTTTCATCTGAAGGGATAAAAGTTAATCCTGCAAAGATTGGGGTCATCGTCAGACTTCCACCCCCCAAAACTCAGAAAGAGGGGAGAAGCTTTCTTGGACATCCCAGATATTACCGTCGGTTTATTGAGAATTTTACAAAGGTTGTTGCACCCATGTTTGGATTGCTAATAAAAGATATTGATTTTGTCTGGACTGAGCAGTGTCAAACTACCTTTGAAACCCCGAAAGCTAAGTTGTTTGTGGCACCAGTTCTTAGAGGGACCAATTGGAATCTCCCATTTCACATACCCACTGATGCCTCCAACATGCAATAGGAGGAGTATTAGGGAAGAAAGAGGACCAGCAGTCCTATGCCATTTATTTTGTGAGCAAGAACTTGTCCCCTACCAAGTTAAGCTACACAGTTACCGAGAAGGAATTCTTGGCAGTTTTTCATTCTATTAACAAGTTTTTCCACTACATTACAGGTTACTAAGTATTTGTACATACATACCATTCCTCCATTATATTTCTCATGAATAAACCCATAACTAATGGCTGAGTGACCAGATGGATCCTTCTATTGCAAGAATTTAATATCATTGTGCTTGACTGACCTGGAAAGGATAATGTGGTAGCTAATTTCCTTTCATGAATAAAAAATGAGGATGATGATATCCCTGTAGATGATAGTTTCCCAAACGAACATATTTTTTCTCTTTCTGTAAATACCCCATGGTTTGTAGATATGGAAAACTATCTGGCTACTAGGAAGTTACCATCTCATTTGTCACCTCATGAAAAGAGTAAAATTATTACGCAAAGTGCCAATTACTCTTGGGTTGGTCATGACCTTTTTCGCACATGTCTTGATTTGATTATTCATAGATGTGTTCAAAAAGACAAGGTACCAGAAATACTACGAAGTTTTCATGATGGACCACGTGGTGGCCATTTTTCTGAAAAAGGCACAGCATATAAGGTGCTACATTCAAGTTACTATTGGCCTAGCATTTTCAAAGATGATGCCAAGTATCTGAGAAGTTGTGATAGTTGCCAAAGGGTAGGAAGACCTATGTCAGCTGACGAAACTCCCTTGTGTTAGCGATATTTCTTGTATCGGGGGGAAAATTGCGAAGAAGGGGGTGAAAAACCCACTTTTCCTAAGTTTGGGGTGCAAATGCGCTGGGATAAGCTGGGGGAATATCTGAGCAGCCAGGATCTGCGTGCCCAGATCTACGACACGCGAGGCGATTTCGGACCCCCCCGGCCTTTCTACCTTTAAGCGGAGGGGGGGGTCTGGAATCCGGGGTGCATCTCCTCAACGGTCCTGATCGGAGCGCCCGGATCAATGGCGATAAAGGAAATTCCGGACCCCCCCCCCNGGGGGGGGGGGGGGGGGGGTCCGAAATCAGGTGCGCATCTTTCTGACGTCCCAGATCAGCGCTCCCAGATCAACAACACTTGGACAATCCCACCCTTCTCAGTTTCTCTGCTTTTAACTCGCGTGGGCCCTCCTTCCCTGTCATGTCATCTTTGTACCTTCCTTCCCTTTGCCATCTGTTCCCTTCCTGGCCGTGCGATGAGGCTCGTGCCCTTTAGCGCCTTCCTCTTCCTCCGACATATGTCCATCTCCCCCCTCCTGGTCCGCATGGTCCTTCTCCCATCTCATCATACACTCATCGACTGCCACATGTCCCGCTCTTTTCCATGTCAGTCTTTCACTAAAAGAAAGCCCATCATATCTCGTATCCTCCCCCCCTCCGCATGTTGTCTTCCGCCATGTGTTTTCCTCTGTCATCCCTCTCACGCCTCGTCACTTCATACCATTCCCTCATGATGTTGGTGCCATCACTCCTATTATGCGCCTTATCCTTCACGCTAGCCAGCACGCCTTTTCATCAGGCCGTTCGAGCTAATCCAGGTGGCAGCGCAGGAGGCCTTCCACGTCCCAAAGGTGATGAGTTAGCCGGGTCGTCCTCAATCCCCATGAAGCAGTTATTGAGGTTGTTGGTGGTGGTTAGAAATCATCTCTGCCATAATGGGAAAGTCCGGCGATGAATTGAAGGCACGTCGATTCACCCACAAAACTGTCAGAGAGTCTGATTGCGTCCGCCGAAGTTGCATGATCATTCAAAGATTGCAGCTGCAGATTGTCAGAAGACATGCAAATGCAAAGCTTTTAATGCAACATATTGATTCTGTTGCTGGGGTTGTTTTGAGTATATGAAGGCGTTTTCTCCATTTTTGTATCTATCGATGGTAGAGCAGAGCTCCCGACTGTAAAGTTTTAACAGATGTTCTAGTTCTCTGGGTATGCATTTTTATTTGAGATTTCTTGTTTTATGACAAACAGTTCTCCTACCTTGTCTAAGTTTTCCTCTCATGCCAGAGAGTTCATGATCGACTGATTCTCGCGAATTGTTGTAGTTATGTTATGATGAAAGGTTCATTGTTGCATGATTGTATTCTCTGGTTTTACATTTGAATTGCCTTTGAACATCTTCTTCTATAGTCTGTTAGTAACTCGATGTTAGTACCAGACCACTGCTTTGCTCTTATATAAGTTTTCCACCTGTCTCACCATATACTACAACCCACTGTCTGAAGTTTATATAAGACCTCACTCACCTATGCATGCCTGGCCTAGTTTGGAGTTGGAATGATATCGTTTTGAGTTGGCTTCCATTCGGTCACCCCATCTATAAAAAAACCGTGACATAAAATTGATGGGCGTCGGGCTCTGCTCCTGATAGCAATCTGGGAGTGACTTTCATCGCCAACATTTATGGTGTCATTGCCGGGGACAAAGTTTAACATTTTCCCCGGGTTTGAACGACAATGCTTAGCTGATTCTGAAGGTGCATCAGATATCAGAACTATCAGGATTTCTACTGTGCACCTGGCGACTCCATTGTGACGATTCCGCTGGGGAGACCCTGCGCTACTTAATTATGGCTTTCAGAGGCAGACACACGCGGTCTCATCCACAGATGCCTGTAACTACACCTGAAGATGACCCAGAGGTGGTTCTCAGAAGAGGAAAGAGCTCCGCAGAAGAAGTTTCCATCGCCGAAACAGGTAATCTGCCATCTCCTTCTGTGCGAACTCCTTTTTCTCCTCCTCAGTTTCTTGATAGACCTCCTTCAGAGGTTTCTTATTTCTTGAATTTTGGGAGTGTTCCTGCTGAGTTTTCCCCTCCTGGTCTGGGATTGGAGGAAGAAATTATTGTCACTCCCCTCTCCTCAGAAGTTGTTCCTTGGCATAGAACCAGGACTACAAAAATTTTCCCTACTCCTGTACAAGGAGGAGCACCTGATGACTCGAGCTTGTTAGCCTTTTCCTTGAATCCCCTCTTGTTTCCCACCCCACTCCAAGATTCATTCCTGGTAGCCCCTTCGCGAACTCCTTCTCCTCCAAGTTCTCCTCCACCTAATATTCCTATGGCTGGTGCTAATCCCCCTATGACCAGAATGGAGGCTATTAGAGCTGCTAGGTATGCTCCCCTTGTGTTACCTCAGCCCCTCAATGCCCTACCGACAGATGGTTACCTCAAGCAACTACCCAAGTTCACGGGTGAAGGGGACATAACTGTAGAAGAACACCTAGAAGCCTTTTACAATTTCACAGATGATAATGTCATCATGCATGCAAACGTATGGATGAGGATTTTTGTCCATAGTCTCCAAGGAGAGACTAGAAAATGGTTTAAGGCCCTGCCTCACGGATCTATTGATGGAATCGAAGCCTTAGATAGTACCTTTTTAAGACAGTGGGGAGATAAAAAATATTTCATGTACTACATGACAGAGTTTGGGTCGTTGAAGAGAAAGGAAGGAGGGCCTATCCCCGAATTTTCCAAGAGATTTAATAAAATGTACAATAGAATCCCTACTGAGATAAAGCCCTCTGAAGCCTCTACAAAGATCACCTACTCCAGCACTTTTGATCTTGATTTCTACCTGCTGCTGAGAGAGAGAAGAGACACTACCCTGGCCCTCATGCAGGGTGCAGCCGTGGAAGTAGAATATAACATATTGGTTGTTGACCGACTCAAGAACGCTACTGATAGAAACATATCCAAGAAAAGGCCCAAAGCCTCCCCATCCAATTCCTCTCCCATGCCCCATCAGATGGATGAGACAGCCAAAGTACTAAAATCACTTTCTGCCAGGATGGAAAGGTGGGAGTTAGAAGGGAAGCCCATGTACAGAAATCCCCAGAATGTTGACAATAGAGGTTTCAGAAGACCTAATAGCAATGGACCACAGGCCTTCCCAAGGGAACAAAGGGAAAAAGACAAAGAGGATCAAAGGATTCAAGCCCCTCTTCAAAATAACCTGGTTACTCATGAGGAAAGAGAGGAGGTAGATGAATTCGACCCCGAAATTCATTGCGTTGAGGAAGCCCCTCCTTTTCCCCATTTAACTCAGTCTGCATACGAAAAATCCTGAATGAACATTCAGATCCATGAGTTAGGAAAGGGAGAGAGAGCCGGCCATACCCCTAACAGATACAATCTCAGGTCAAGAAATAACGGAGGAGACTTTGACGTCCAAGATCGGCCCCTTATAGCAGATAGGCCTCCTAAAGCTGCTGCAACCTCGACTAAAGAAAGGAGAGCTCAGAGTGCTTCGCCGGCAGCCAAAGAAATTGTCACTGAGGTAAGGGAAGCTCCTAAGCCAATTCCCTCCTTTAATTTTGAGAAAGAAATTCAAAATATTAGAATCCCTGTACCCCTATCTGAACTAGTTAAAAATGAAGAATTCAAAAGATCCCTCTCCAAGCTGCTACAATCCAAGTCCCCTCAACCTCCCTCTAACTCAGTAAACCTTCAAGAGAAGAAGCCAGCTGTCATCCTAGGGCCCATGGTAGAAGACAGAGATGACTCATCCCCTCCCTTCTACACATCTCTGAATATACATGACAAGGTGTTGCATAATTACCTCATGGATTCAGGGGCTTCTCATAACCTTATGCCCAAGATAGTTATGGAAGAATTGGGACTGGAAGTAACAAAGACTTATCATGATTTGTACTCCTTCGATTCAAGGAGGGTGCAGTGTCTGGGAGTCATTAAAGACCTGGTGGTTTCTTTGTTTCAGCTTCCCATGAAAAGCGTGGTCATGGATATTGTGGTAGCTGACGTTCCTCCCAAATTTGGCATGCTGTTGTCTAGATCGTGGATTAAAAATATCGGGGGAATGTTGCAGATGGATCTCACATATGCCACCATTCCATTTTTTAGAGGGGAGCAAAGGAGGCATTACAGAGAAGCTCAACTTGTTACATATTCAGCGATGAGGCGGACCCCACCAATCACCCCATCTTTGCAATTGACACCGATTTGGGGTCTATCCTATTGCAGCTCACCGATGCTCCAGAAGGGTCTTGCCAGGTCCGAAAGCAGCTCAATCTTGACTATCAGGGTTTCCCTCCAACCTCCTCCATGTGGAAGATGTTTTTCGACAGAGCTTCTTCTGCCGAAGGCGCTGGCGCTGGGGTGGTTTTTATATCACCTTGTCAAGAGATCATACCCCTTTCGTACAAGCTCGAATTCAAAACCACCAACAATGTGGCAGAGTATGAAGCTCTTATTCTGGGCATGAGGTCTGCGAAGGAAATGGGAATCAAAGAGATAGCGATATATGGAGATGTTGAGTTGATTATTCAGCAAATAAGAAAGGCTTATCGTGCCAATAATCCCCAACTCAGAAATTACAGAAATGAAGTATGGGATCTGATGGATAATTTCTTCTTGACTTTTAACATTTCTTTCATCCCGAGGGGGGAAAATACTCTAGCCAACTCTCTAGCCATATTAGCCAGTTCGCTCAAGCATCCTCTGCCGCCTGGGATAAAAAGTGATGTCGAGATAAAATACAGGCCCTTTGTACTTGACAATGTCAAACATTGGAAGGTGTTTGAAGATGATTTGGAAATTGAAAGGTTTCTACAATCCGTGGACGAATTCTCTACGCTGCACATTGACCAGGATCCTGACTTGGAAAATGACCCTCATCCTGGGGTATTTTTAAATAATATCGCGAATCACCAGATCATTCAGCTGCCCAGCAATCACATCCTGAGAGGACTCATCCCTCTAGAAAGATTGTTCGATGGGAATGACGTGCAAGTAAAGGGTGGTGTTTCGAGTGAAGATGCTAACATAGCAGAATGCAACATTGGCACGCAGGATGAGCCTAGATTCGTCAAATTGTCTAGCATTCTGACCAGAGAACAGCGGGACGAATGTATTGAGTTGCTGAGAGAGTTTGTCGATGTGTTTTCATGGACATACGAAGACCTGAAAACTTACGACACATCTGTTATTGAGCACAAGATCCCGTTGAAAGAAGAGGCCAAGCCATTTAGGCAGAAGCTGAGACAGATAAATCCCATGTTGCTGCCTGTCATGGAGAAAGAAGTAAAAAAGTTGTTGGATGCGCAGATCATTGTACCATTGAGATATTTCAAGTGGGTGGCCAACTTGGTCCCATTAAGGAAGAAGAGTGGAGAAATCAGGGTCTGTGTTGACTTCAGGAACCTGAACAAAACCTCAATAAAAGACAATTATCCCCTGCCCAACATGGAACACATATTGCAGAAGGTAACTGGAGCAGCTAGGATATCCATGATTGATGGGTTTTCAGGGTATAATCAAATATCAGTCATGCCTGAGGACAGAGAAAAAATGACCTTCACCACTCCTTGGGGCACATTCATGTATGCCAAAATGCCTTTTGGGTTGATGAATGCAGGAGCCACATTTCAGCGAGCCATGGACATAGCCTTCATTGGGGAGAAAGATAGGTTTGTGGTGATTTATCTGGATGACATAACAGTCTTCTCCAAGACTGACAGAGAACACTGTTGCCACCTGAGAAAAGTCTTTTCGAAGTGTTGCAGGTTTGGCCTTTCCCTAAATCCCAAGAAGTCTCTGTTTGCTATGAAGGAAGGGAAGTTGTTAGGTCATATAGTATCAGCAGAGGGGGTGAGAATTGATCCTAGCAGCGTAGAAGCAATTCAGGCCCTATCACTTCCCAGATCTAAGAAGGAAGTTCAGGCCTTTTTGGGGAAGATTAATTTTCTGAGGAGATTCATCTCAAATTTTACTGAGCTGGTGAGACACATCATAGCCATGCTCAGAAAGGGAAATGAAGTAAAATGGACCACTGAGCCCAGGGGATCTTTTGATTAGATAAAAAAGGCATTGACCGAGGCACCTGTGCTGATCAGTCCTAACTATTCCAAAGATTTCCTGATTTTTTCCTTTGCTTCTTGTGATAGAGTCGCAGCGGTCTTACTGCAGAGGAATGATCAAGGGCGAGAGCAGCCCATCACCTTCTTCAGCAGGGCATTAAGAGATGTAGAAACTAGGTATGAAATCATGGAAAAGTAGGCTTATGCCTTAGTGAAGGCCCTCAAAGCCTTCAGGATCTATGTCCTACACTCAAAGGTGATAGCATATGTAACTTCAGCTTCTGTGAAGGATATCCTTATACAGCCTGACATGGATGGGAAAAGAGGGAAGTGAATTGCCAAGATCCTAGAATTTGATCTGGAGATTAAGCCCACCAAGTTGATAAAAGGACAGTGTTTAGCCAATTTACTAACTGAGTCCAACTGCAGAGCCCTGGGGATCAGCTACATCAACACCTGCTCAAAGATACAGCAAACTGAGTCATACAATAAGAATTCCCAAGGTACTGTATCACTAGCGGCATGCCTCTGGTACAAGGATATCTTGTACTTTCTACAAGAATTGAGGCCTCCTGATGGCATGGAGAAAATCAAGGCGAGAGCTCTAAAGCTCAGGGCAGTCAGATATTGCCTCATTAATCAAACCTTGTACTGGAAAGACCCTTTAGGAGTATTTTTAAAGCACCTGGACCCTCAAGAAGCCCGGTGAGTTACATTTGATTTCCACAGTGGCCTTTGTGGAGGTCACCATTTCTGGAAGACCACAGCCCATAAGATTCTTCGAGCTGGGTATTACTGGCCCACTTTATTCCCTGATGTCTGCAGATAAATCAGAGCTTGCATCAAATTCCAGAAGTTTTTAGGAAAGCAGCAGCTCAAATCTCTGCCATTGAAGCATGTGGTAGTTTCAACACCCTTCTAGCAGTGGGGATTGGACTTCATCGGATAAATTCATCGTCCCTCAAGTGGCTAGCACAGATGGATCCTCACTGCAACAGACTACTTCACCAAGTGGATAGAAGTTGTCCCCACCAGGAGAACTTCTCACAAAGTAATCATCAGCTTCCTGGAGGACATCATAGCCAGATTTGGATGTCCTAACAAAATTGTCACCGACAACGCCACCCCTTTTCGGTCTGAGCCTCTGATAAAGTTCTGTGAATAGTTTGGGATTTCACTGATTCACTCTACTCCATATTTTCCTCAGGGAAATGGACTGGCAGAGTCTTCCAATAAAAGCCTAATCAAGGTCATTAAGAAATTATTGGAAGATAATAAAAGGGCCTGGGACTCAAAGCTTAAATTTTCTCTATGGGCTAATCGAGTGACAACAAAAAGGTCCCTCGGCATCTCACCTTTCCAACTTGTTTATGGAACAGAGGTTGTTTTCCCCACTCATCTCGCCTTATTTGTGGTGAAGTTCCTCCAGGACATTGAAGGAGAGCCTGGCCATATGGTCAGAAGGATTCATCAGATGGTGGAAATACAGCAGATCAGGGAACAGGTCATGAACAGGGCCCACGATCATCAGCAGAAGATCAAACAGACCTTCAACAGGAAAAGCAGGAAGAAAGAATTCGAGCAGGGTGATCTGGTGCTCAAATGGGATGCACCCAGGCAGGACAGGGGCAAGCACAGTAAGTTTGATGCCCTCTGGTTTGGGCCCTTCAAGATCCTTGAAGTATTTTCAAACAACACTTACAGGTTGTAGGATTTGGAAGGCCGAGAAGTTTTTAGTGGCCCAGTAAATGGGCATTTCTTGAAAAAATGTTTTTTGTAAACCGCAGTCGGCTCTTTTGCCTTGTAAATATTGTTTTCGTTTCTGTTTTCAGTTTAATAAATGACTACATAGCCCAACAACAAGGCATTGAATCTGCAAAAATGTTCTTAGAGCATCACAGGGACGACTCTATCCCCCATGGAGCCAAAATGTTAGCGATATTTCTTGTATCAGGGGGGAAATTGTGAAGAAGGGGGTGAAAAACCCACTTTTCCTAAGTCTGGGGTGCAAATGCACTGGGATAAGCTGGGGGTAGATCTGAGCGG
>SNQJ01S0003646.1:148457-163218 GCA_010110895.2 Picea sitchensis | reverse complement strand
GGGCGCGCAGCTTTCCGACGACCCAGATCAGTGCGCCTGGATCAACGGCGCTTGGACAATCCCACCCTTCTCAGTTTCTCTTCTTTTAACTCGCGTGGGCCCTCCTTCCCTGTCATGTCATCTTTGTACCTTCCTTCCCTTTGCCATCTGTTCCCTTCCTGGCCGTGTGATGAGGCTCGTGCCCTTTAGCCCCTTCCTCATCCTCCGACATCTGTCCATCTCCCCCCTCCTGGTCCGCGTGTTCCTTCTCCCATCTCATCATCCACTCATCGACTGCCATGTGTCCCGCTCTTTTCCACGTCAGTCTCTCGCTAAAAGCAAGCCCATCATATCTCGTCTCCTCCCCCCCTCCGCCTGTTGTCTTCCGCCATGTGTTTTCCTCTGTCATCCCTCTCACGCCTCATCACTTCATACCACACCCTCATGATGTTGGTGCCACCACTCCTATTATGCGCCTTATCCTTCGCCCTGGCCAGCACGCCTTTTCATCAGGCTGTTCGAGCTAATCCAGGTGGCAGCGTAGGAGGCCTTCCACGTCCCAAAGGTGCTGAGTTAGCCGGGTCGTCCTCAATCCCCATGAAGAAGTTATTGAGGTTGTTGGTGGTGGTTAGACATCGTCTCCGCCATAATGGGAAATTCCGGTGACGAATTAAAGGCACGTCGATTTGCCCACGGAACTGTCAGAGAGTCTGATTGCGTCCATCGAAGTTGCACGATCATTCAAATATTGCAGCTGCAGATTGTCAGAAGCCATGCAGACGCAAATATTTTAATGCAACGTCTTGATTCTGTTGTTGGGGTTCTTTTGAGTATATGAAGGCATTTTCGCCATTTTTGTATCTATCGATGGTAGAGAAGAGCTCCCGACTGTAAAGTTTTAACAGATGTTCTAGTTCTCTTGGTATGCATTTGTATTTGAGATTTCTTGTTTTATGACAAACAGTTCTCCTACCTTGTCTAAGTTTTCCTCTCATGCCAGAGAGTTCATGATCGACTGATTCTCATGAATTGTTGCATTTATGTTATGATGAAAGGTTCATTGTTGCACGATTGTATTCTCTGGTTTTGCATTTGAATTGCCTTTGAACATCTTCTTCTACAGTCTGTTAGTAACTCAATGTTAGTACCAGACCACTGCTTTGCTCTTATATAAGTCTTCCACCTGTCTCACCATATACTACAACCCACTGTCTAAAGTTTATATAAGACCTCACTCACCTATGCATGCCTGGCCTAGTTTGGAGTTAGAATGATATCATTTTGAGTTGGCTTCCATTCGGTCACCCCATCTATAAACAAACCGTGACATAAAACTGATGGGCGTCGGGCTCTGATCCTGATAGCAATCCGGGAGTGACTTCCATCGCCAACACCTTGCATGCCAAAGTTATGATAGAATCCTTAGAAAAATGGGACCTTGACTTTGTAGGACCAATTTCACCCATCTCCCATAAAAATAACTATATTTTGGTTTGTACGGACTATGTCACCAAGTAAGTAGAGGCAAAATCCCTATTCAGGGATACAAAAAAGTTTGTTGTCAAATTCATCTATGAAGACATATTTACTAGCGACGATGTCCCTCATAAAAAATTTACAAACCAAGGCACTCAATTCACTTCCAAGCTTATGAGAGAGCTAATAAAGAAATATGATATTAAACACTGTAAATCTTCTCCATACCACCCTCAAGCCAATGGTCAGGTAGAATCTACAAACAAAGTTCTGGAAGCTATCTTAACCAATACTGTTCAATTACATCACTGAGATTGGGCTGATAGGCTTCCAGAGGCTTTGTGGGAATATCGGACCACCTCGAGAAATACCATTGGGCATACCCCTTATGAGATAGTGCATAGGAAACAAGTACTTCTACCAATAAAATTCCAAGTAAGGACCTTCCGTATTTCCGCAGAATTGGGATTGAACTTGGATGAGGCTTAGAAACAATGATCCCTACAATTGAATGAGTTGGATGAGATCAGGCAGGATGCCATCCAACGAACAATATTAGTCCAAAACCATAGGAGCAAGTGGCATGACAAATTTATTAAGAAGAAACACTTCCAACTTGGTGACCGAGATTTGTTGTTTGACTCCCTATTTAAAACCTTCAAAGGAAAAATAATCACCCGGTGGTTGGGCCCTTATGAGGTAGACACTGTATATGACAATGGAGTTGTGAAAATAAAAACAATTGACGATGGACAAGTCTCATTTGTAGTAAATGGACACAGACTCAAATTTTATCATAAGCCCATTTCCAAAAACGATTTTCTACAGATCATGTCAACTGACAAGGCATTGGCCTTAGTAGATGGGGAAGTCCCCCCTTGTTCTTGAAATTTTTTCTAAATTTTCTAATGTACATATGTAAATAGTTTTTGAATTTTGTTAATAAAGAAATTCTAGAGATTTTTGTAAGTAATTATTTCACCAAGAGTAGACAGTTTCAAGGAAATATAAAATAAGTATTTTTGTTCAAAACATTGTTACACTTGAATTTTGTTGTCTGCTAAGCATCAAATGAATATTGACTTATTGTAATTAGCCATATTTTTGAAAAAAAATCATTTTCTTAAGGCATTCCAAAACAATTTATCTTGAAACTCTTCACCATTGTATAAGGAAGTGATATCGTAACCATCAAGCTTAGAGGTCTCTCGTACAGTTTCTCCCAAGAAACCTGAGTAAGTGAGTAAAGTATCTTTATTAAAAAGTAACAAGGAGGTCTGATTAGCGGTTAGTCATGGAAACATCACAATAACTACAAAATAAGAAAGTGAGATGAGCATAGAGATACCTTTTTGTTCTTTCTCAATGGTACCATCCACTACACACTAAATATCTTGATTATATCATATCTTTAGATAGGCCACGTCCTCTTAAGTACCCCTTACATCAGGAAAATCACTAATTAATATAACAGAAAGTCATCCTCTAACATAAATACCATCCCAACTAAAAAAAGAAAGAAAAATTTGTTTTCGCAGTTGTCCCCCCATCTTCTTGCATAAAGAAATCCTATACTAAAAATATTAAAAGATGGAGGGCCAGTCTCTGAGTGTGTAAGAGGCTAAGCCACCAGGATACTAAATAGGTCTATTGGAAATGGGTATCGGCCTATGGTATGACTAGGTAAACCCATCGGAGTATTGAATAGGCTTGCTGGCAGCGAGGAATTCTACCTAGCGAGGATGGTAATCTGATAAAAAATAAATAATAAATTTAAAACTTGTCCTGATGTATGGCATTACTTACAGACAAAGCTGACATGAAGTATGTATGGTTAAGCTAAGGTTAATGAACTCCATAAAATTTCCATTGGGAACTAACTCTGAGACTATCTTGAAACTCTCTTGCCTACCTCTTCTTATCTATATATAGGATCTTTTATCCTATAGGTGGGGCCATATTCTAACCGTCTCATCGGAGCAATCTGTGAAATTTATCTTTACACTTTACAAACTGTAAATCTTCGACTATTACGAGAATTGAATGGTTTACTATACTTTTGATTGTAAGGTGTCATAATACTTAGGTGTGGGGGAGGGGTTCATGAGTTGACAAATGATCATTGCCTAGAGAAGTAAAAATTTGTAAAAAAATTTGTTTTATTTTCATGATACAGGTTATTACATCTGTAGTCATTTTATTTTTAAAATGTTAATCTCATGTGTGCTATAAATTGTTGTACATATACTTAACAAACCACTTTATTGGTTCATTTTTATTACAGGTTGTTCATTGTAGGTTTGACATTACATGTTCTATGCAAGTGGATTGAGTGATAATGGTGGAAAAATCAACAAACAATGGAACATTCTGCCTCTACTCTTAATCACTCTGACTATCAAAACCATTGCAATATTGTAGGCTATCCATTATAGGAATTAAAAATGTATTTAACAAAGAGGTATCATATGAAGTGTCATATGAGGTGTCGTATGAAGTGTCGTATGAGGTGTCGAACGAAGTGCGATATGAATTTACACACCAGTAACTGTCCACAATTTCAGTTAATTAGGAATCAATGACATTTAATTGAATTGGTTGAAGGCAATTAAAATTGAGGATGCTTTAGATATGTTCATGATCAAATTTCCAATTCAAAATACTTGGACATTGATCTAAATTCGCATCATTTCCCCCCAAAAACATGCCTTTGAATTCAAAATTTCTCACACATGGCAACTTGTGTGTGCATGTGTGCAACCAATTCCTCCCTAAGTGCATTCAAAAACAGATTGGGGTTACCTATTATCCCAATTCACCTCTACCATTTTCCTTGCCCCTGTTTTAGAGAATGCACTCAACCTCTGTCATTCATTCCCCTGTTCAAATTACACTCAGCCCTTTCTCCATTCGTGTCATTCCTTGAGCCGATCGCACCCTCTCTTGGTGAATTTCACCTCTTCTTATTTCTTCACATAATCATGATGCCCAAGAGGTATGAAACCTATTCCTACGCAGACCTTTTCACCATTCCTGAGTTTGCACAATCCAGGGAGGTGTTTTTGCGTGCAGGCTGGGGGGAATTTTTATCCCACTTGCAGGACCACGATGATGGAATCTTAATGAAATTTTCCCTCGATATTGATGGGAAGACAATGCGTGTGGGGTATCTTACCTTTGGGGTCTCAGAGGAATCCATTTTTTCAGCCACGAAGCTTCCAAGAGTGGGAGATAGATGGTTCAAAAACCACCAGCTGTTGTGCTCAAGCTATAATAGGGTTTTTAAGCCTGAATTCTAGAACATCTCAGGAGAAAAAGGATATTCCAAGGAATGGATAAAAAAGGAATTGATCAACCCTCTCATAGTCATCACCAGGTTGATCACATGTGAAGGTAGATATTCCACTTTTAAAGTCTATCATTTCATTTTGTTAGCTCATTTTCAGTTCAATAAGCCTTTGAACTTTCCCTTCTACTTTCTAAAGAGCTTGGAGAAGATTTCCTCTCAAGTGAGGAAGAACGTAACCAACCCCCACAACAACCTCTTTCAACATGGCCTGATCAAACTCCTTGTTCTAGCCAAATTAGAGAAACAGGGGCAAACTTGTGATGCATTCATCTATCATATTGGAAACCCTCACTTGAAAATTAAGACTGGAAAAAAGACACTTGGTTTAAGGACCATTTCTCCATCCAAGCCCCTCTCTTCAAGGACTCCAAACCCTCCATGCACAAACCATTTCTTTACTGGAACAATTCAAGAAGCTTGTTGAAACCCCTGCATCCTCATCGGGTAAAAAGACCAAGAGTAAATATCAAAGGAAGCCTATTGCTAATCTTCATATGCCTTCAATATATCTTGATCCTACACCTAATAAGCTCCAAGAAGTGATTCAAAAAGACTTTCCTACAGTTCCCACAAATAGGAGAGGAGCCAATCGATTTGATAATGAACCCTTTCGAAACAGTACCTGGAGCACAAGAGAAAAACCTTATGCAAAACCCCTACCTACTTTGGACCCTATCCAAGTGTCCTTAGATCTTGAGAGCCCTCACAAGAGACTTAGGGAAGTTTCTACAAATGAATTAGAGCCTCAAAGAAAGACAAAATCAGAACCTACCTCTCCTTATCAACCCCCTATTACTCCTACTTCACCAATGCCTACCCCAGATCCTAAGAATGATAGATTGTCCACATATTTCAAAGGATCTAAGCCTTCCTCCGAGATAATTGATTCGGCTCTAGCCATTGAGAAGCTACAAAAAGAGAATTTCCAGCTGCTGCAATAGTTCGAAGAAAGGAAGACAATAAACACACATCTTCACCATGATAATGTAGTCCTCCAAGCAAAGGTAAATTCCCTTCAATGATTGGTTGACGAGATGACCAAATCCAACCGTGGCCTCAAAGCACAACTAAAGCAACACAAGAAGCACAAGGCAAAGTCTTCTTAGCAAGAAGGAGAAGATTCTAAAGCTAATCCTCCTCAGCAAGCTTAGTCATGAGGGGTAATTTATTTTTGTTTGCAGTGGGACCTGCAAAACCATAGGTGTGGGGGTAATGTTGTTCCCGTGATATGACCGATTTTATGACATTAATTAGATCCTTTTTTTCAAATGTGTATATGCATTTTCATGTTTTGAAGAAGTTTTTGAAGACATTTTGTGTCAAAACGCTATGATCCACACCAGGTATGCATAATTCATGTTTTGCAATGATTTTGAGTTTAAATCAATATGTTTTTATGATCCCAGGAGACAAATTCATGTTTTGTATGTCACAGGGAAAAATCGCAGCTCGTTTTTTCTTATGAAACTCAATTCGGTACTCCAACCAACACTCATTCCGGTACTCCATCCGAAACTCAGTCCGGTACTCCATCCGACACTCCATCCTACACAAAAACGATGGGAGATTTGGCGGTTATGGTATTGGTGGCCAGCGATGGGTGAATCAAAGACATGGGTTTTTCTCGTGCTCGTGGCCTTCAGCTACTAAACTCTTGACAACTCAATTTGGGTTGTTACCTTGGGCGATTATTAGCTCGCCTCATTTCTAGAAGCCACCGGCAGTTAGAGTGAATTAAATGTTATTTGTTGTTTGTAGAGAAGGTCGCTCCTTCCAGTGGTCGACCTCTCAGTATGTAAACTTATAAATACCACCTCGGTGGTCAGACAATAGTTAAGCAATAGAGAGATAGAGACAAAGACAATTTAGCTTTGTTTTCCCATTTTCATTTTGCCAGAATTGTGTAAAGACTGGGTTTTTAGTTTTAATGGTGAATTCGTGTTGTTGAAGTTCATGATGCGCCTTTGAAGAGTAACCATGACTTGTTGGGGGGCCCACCAGAAGTCTAAGTAACTATCTAATGAATTTTCTTGTGAATTAGATAGCGTAGATGTCTTTTTATTTCTTTTCATGTATATGAATTGTCATTTTTCTTCTTTGTTATATAAATTGTTGTTTGTCATTTTTCTTCTTTTAAGATTAGATACTAACCCCATGTGTGATTAGATAGTAGATTAGACTTTCTTTCTGCTGAAACATAATTTAAGATAGAGTTTAAAACAGAGTTTAGTTTATGATTTCTTTGACGGGTTCTTCGGTGGATGGATAGTTATAGTGTTAGTTTTCATTTCTAGATTGCTCATGCAATTACTGTTTAGTTTTTTCTTATATAGTTGTTATCTAGTTTAATCATTAGTAGTTTTTTCTTGAATAGATTAGCCCTTAGATAGCCACTTCCTTAGTTAGAATATACTACCAGCCCTTCTACCTTGGCATATATATTTCTACAACTCTAAGTTTACTTACTGGGTTGACAATTTAATTGAAGGTTTTTAGTGTGTATTGAGTGCATATAGAACACCCATCAAGGTCTATGAGGATTTATTCAATGGATTTCTCTACTGCGCTAAGGTCACCTGAAATACATGCTCGAGATTAGATATATCGGTTCATTGAACAAACGATCAAGGTTGCAGAATGGATGGTGACATTACAATAAGAACTGCGCGAAATTGATTAGTTCTCTATGGACTCGGATAATAACAATTCGTGAAAGTGTCCTCAGTGCAACATTCGACAGGTTAAATAGACAAAGTCATAAAAGACTCCTCTAACGGGCAGGAATGCCTCAATCAATACAATTCCATCTATTATGGCGCAGTTCCAACGGTCCAATGGCGAACGTTCCAGAAATAACTGTGTTTCTAGCCATTCTGGAGCGTTGTTCTAATGGTCGAGACACCTCTAACGGTCATATTTCTTCATCGTGGTGAAGTGCTAGTCAGTGTTGTTCTGCTATTCTAGCGAGGTTCAAGTTCTGCAAAAAATCCTTCTGCGAAGTCCTCTCTGGAACCTCCTGCAATTTTTCTAGCTTTGTTTTCTTCTTATTGAGATTCCTTTCTTTCTTCCCTATGATATGCGTCTCTAGATTCCTCTTTCCATTCTTGTTTTTATCTGTTCTTAGTATAGTAACTTCACACTATTGAGGATCTTCCACAAGGTTCAAGGATAATACTTCTTCTCTTACTGTTTCTAGAGTAGGTGCTTTATGCTCCTGCATGGATAGGTTCTTTAAGCCTTCTTGTGTTCTTTCAACTTCGACAGTCAGGTCTCTAGCCCTCAATTGCTTCGAATTGTCCTCTTGTTCTTGTATTAAGCACATTATTCTCTTAGCCACGAAATCCATTAATTCTTTCTTTTTCTGTTCTATAGCTTCCTTTTCTTCTCTCCTTTGGATATGATCTCTCTCGATCCAAGTCTTTCCTAACAAAAGTGCAAAGGGAGCGTTGTTCTCAACAAACTTAATGACCTCGAATTATTATTTTGTCGATGCTCCATGAGCAACCATAGGTACATGGGCAAGTCTTCCACATAGGGTTATCATCTTTCCTTTAAACAATCCTATTCCTCCCAACGAAGGAATCATAGCAAGATTTCCTAAGATTTCCCAAGTACTTTCTGTCATAATTTTCACCTGTATTTTTGCATCCAATACACAGTCTATGTCGAAGTCTCCTACTCTTGTTTCTATGCACTCTTTCTCTTTTAAAATCTCTGATAAATTGAGGTATCTATGATCATTCACTATTTCTTTCATCTGCAATAATATAGCCTCAGATTCTTTCTGGTTCTTTGGCATATTCTTAGTCTCTTGACCTTCCTCATGGTTTTCTTGTCTCATGTTCATCTTTTCAATTTTAGTAATCATTCTATGGAAATATAAAACTTCATGTCCTATATCCTTACAACAAAGGCAAATAGGACTTCTACCAGTGCATTCCTTAGCAAGATGTCCCAGTCTTCTGCAATTATAACATAATGTCAATCCTCTCTTTCTCTTAAACGATCCCCAACCTTTCTTGTACTATGCACTGGGATCATAGTGATGGACCTGCAAAAAATTATTTCTAGGATCATGCATCCACTTGTTAGTCCAAAAATTCTTTCTATGCATAGGGATAACATATATTTCACTATTTTTATCAGATCTATTCATATCACATTTTCTTTCTTCTAGTTGTGCCCTAGTTTTTAGACTAGGATGAAATCTATCAAATATACCTAGATCCATTCTTTTGAAAAAAAAAATTCCACTGATATTACCTTTATTAGAGCACCAAGATTTAAGATCTTACCTCTTTTCTTTAGATCAAACTTATCTTCTTGGCACGGAGCTTCACAAGTCAAGTAGAGTATTGCGCACTACAACAACAGATCTACGCACGGAGCTTTCTCTTTTCCTCAGTTCCCAGCAATCACAATTTCAAATCCCAGAAACAGAACCATTTGTTGGCACAGGGGTAGACCCAGGGTTCAACGCTTCAACAATGAACTGACAAAACCCTAACTACCGGCCCTTTCAGCAACACCTATGAAGCAGATGAAGTCTCACCCGAGGTAGAGGCAGGGGGGGTTGCAAGACTCAAGTGTCTACAACCTAGCTGGGACATAGATCTGTGATCACAATGCTTTAACAGAGCACTTAGAAGTTAATATTCATTAGTATTTAACCCTTTATTCACATCGCAGGTAAAACCCTAATTACAGAACATCGCATTATTCAACAAGATATAAGCATATCTGACCATTTATCACATAGGATCAATAGATCTAGCATTCATCCAAGTTATTAAGCACTAAGATACTATATCATATGCATATAACATACATAAAGATTCAACACTAAGCATAAATCACATCAATGACACAAAGCAATCACAACACAAGATATATGTGGTTCACCCCGAGCGTGGGGCTACATCCACCAACTCTTATTCTCTTTATTATCTTCTTTCAATACACAGAGCCACAAAACCAACTCCGCATAAGATAGGAGATCTGTGCACACCTCGCTAGATCCTCCTTCCTCAAGCTTGGCACAACACAGAGCCTTCTTACAATCACTTGCACTTAGCTCTACAAGTTCTCAACACACAGTATGCACAAAGCATTTACAACTATTTACACTTAGCTCATTGGCTTACAACTGACTCCCTCTTACATCACCTAGATATCTATTTATATATTACAAAGGGAGCGTAAACATGGGTAAGACCCATGGGCCGAAATCCCTTACTCGTTACATAAACCCTAAACCCAAAAATCTCACAAAAGGAGGCGAGATCTCGCGATCTCCACTTCACCTTGCGCTTCGTCTTCGACCAGCCTGTGGAAGTCCAAAAAATGGTCAAACACGACCAAGGTTCTCCAAAACTTGGTTGAGGGCCAACAATGTCATAAGTTAGAAGCTGAAGTTGTTGATATTAGAAAGAAAGTAGAGAAGTCAAACAAATTCTTGAATAACTCACTAATCTTGAATGAGATCTTGGAAAGTCAAAGATCACCAAATGATAAATCAGGTCTTGGATACAAGAGAGAAGATACACATGTTGAATCAAGCACCTCAAATAAGCATGAGGTAAGTTCATCACTCTCAAAGGATGAAGACAATGTAGTAAATCAACAATCTACACAAGGCAAAGAATATTTCAAAATAACTAAGCAAGAAATACATCAAGAAGCTACCTTTACACCTCAAAAGGGATGGACACCAAAGAAAAGGTATGAAAGTGTTTTTCATGGTCAATGTTATTCATGTAATGAATATGGTCACAAAGCTTTGGAATGTAGATCTTATGCAAGGAGAAATAATGGAAGATTTCATAACACCATAAGGTGTTGAATATGTTAGAAAAACAGGATTGTGGAGAAATAAAATAAAACAAATGCAGAAACAAAACACAGAAGATACACAATACAATCGAGACAAAGATTTACGTGGTTCACCCAGTGTGGGCTACATCCACCAAAGAAATTTCTAGGTCCTTCTCTTTATTATTATCCAGCATATGAAGGGATACAACCTACAACAAACCCGATGCAACTTCCTCTTCTTTCTCTCATAGTCTCCTATCTCAGAATACAATATTCGCCATAATGCACAACCACAATACATTTCCCTCATAACAGAGGGTTGCCTTCTAGGGAAAAAAACCATAACATAATTTCTACCGTTAGATCTGTGACCTTATAATGAACAGTCCAAATTTACACTGAAATTACAATATACTTTTACAAGGCAATTTTTCCTTTGGGGGCCCGCTTTCCCCCGGATCCCGTAGAGGGGGTAACCCCCCTCTGCACTCCCTCGCGTAGAAGAGTGTACATACTTCTTGTGTGTAAAGTCTTCATGAGGTATAAACAAGGATGAAAACATAAGACCTTTGAATCAGGAAGATAATCAGGCTCCACAACCAACAGGAGATGTGATCAAGTAGGACACATTGTTGTTCATTGTCACAGCATGAGATGCTACAGTTGTAGTGGATTTGGCCACAAATCCCAGGATTTTTGGAACACAAGAAGAAATTCTATGATGAGGACTTCATATAGAATGACTAGAAAAATGAATGAAGTAAGGAAGGGAGACATCTTTGAAAATATGGAAGCTCATAGCTCAAGTTCTAAGAAGCAGGGACACCTTCAGAAGTGGGTGAAGAAGACTGAGCAACCATAACAGAATGAAAGCCTAAAGGGGAGATCAAGTGTGGCATCCACTGAATCATATGCGGGTGACAATGGTATCAGTCACATACATATGCAGGCTGACCTATGAATAGGTAGCGTACATACGCGAGTTGTTGTGCAGCAGGCCGCGTATATGTGGTAACGCCTTGTGAAAAAGGCAATGCACATGGGTTGCATCTTGATGCGATGGTATAAATCTGTGTTGCAGGCTATGACATGGTTTGTTGCAGTTTCTGACACTATTTGTTGTAGTTTTTCATGATTATATATTGGATTATGTAAAGTGATGATAAAAAATAATGAAAGGCCATCTTGGATGCATGGCACTAACCCATGAGTATGGATTGAGGAATTTTTTGTTGAAGAACAATGATGGTTATAGAAATGAATTTATGGAACCTTGATTATGTGATATATCGTGATGATGATAGATAGAGATGTCATTGATATGTTTGAAGCATACTACTACTAAATGTATTGTTGGATGCTTAGTATTTGTTGTAGTGAATGGAGGATTGATGTTGATCTGTTGATGTACTTGCTTGGTACAAGTGGTGATACATGTTGATGTGCATATTTGGTACACTCATAGATGGTCTATGTTTGGATGATGAGTACTTGTCTAAAAGTACATCATTGGTATTACTTGATTAACATATACTTTGATACATGAGACATTTGATGGATGTGGTACTTGGTTCATGGAGGAGACATATCATGAGTGATATGACACTTGTTTGGCATGTTGGTAGATGCACATGGTTGGCACGTTGGTATATGCACATGGTTGGAATATTGGTAGATACACATGGTTTGCATCTTGGTAGAGGCATATGGTTGATACACTCCATTGATGATATCTTATGGCACATTGTATGGTGTTGATGCACATGGTTGATGTACATGGATGTTGTGCATGGTGGGCACACAATTTGGTACATGATGTACTTGGTTGATGTTTAATTCATAATTCTCTATTATTGACATAATTTTTGTTTCATGGTATGGAACATGTTTTGATGCATGGACAGGTCCAAGGATCGTCATAGAAAGAGTGGTTTTTCTATGATCCAGTTGAGTAGTGGCATTTGTAGCAGAAGCATATTGCAATAGTATCATGTTGTTTGCATTATAGAGAATATAGGGGGAGACATACCCATAGGGGGATTCATTCTTCTTCCCATGATTCTAGGAGGAGATATTTATTAGATACATACTAGGAAAGAGCCCTATATTTCAAGAAAGAGCACAGAGACATAATTGCAGGGGGAGAGATGGTCATAAGGGGAGTATGAGCAATGTATATTCAGAATTACATGAGAGTGAGATCCCTTTTTCAAAAGGGGAGAGATTATTCAAAGGAAGATCAAAGGCATTCAGACATGGGGAGAGATAGTCAAAGGGGGAGCATCCCCAAGGGGAGAGTGACCCTTTGTCATTGATTTCAAAGGGGGGGACATAGTCACATTGAAGTGATTGATGGTTATTGATGTGGAGAGATAGTCAGATTCATGTGACTGATGACTATTTTGTTGGATCACGTTGTCATTGATGCCAATGGTTTGATTATTTGGGAGATTTTTGGATCATATGTAAATGGTTTGGTTTTATTGATGTCATTGATTGATGTCAAGTAATTGATTGATATGATGCCCTTGATGAGAATGATATATGTCCAAGTGGAAACCAATCGATAAAGATGGATCATTGAGATGGAGGACCCATGCTTGTATGTGAAATAATGAGATGAAGATCAATGAAGTTGTTGATGAAACTATCCTAGTTGGATAGTGCTTGTCATGCCATTTCCGATGGTATGTGGAATGTCACATAACTCCTCACGGTTTGCGAGTTATGGCCTTATGTACATTTTGATAAGAATCCTTTTTGTGGATCAATGGAGAGCTTCTTGGTAATATATTTTGGAGTATTGATGGAGAGCTTCTTATAAGAGAATCTTATTGGTGTGGATCTCTTGAGCATGATTGAAGATCTAGTCTGAGGAAGAGAGTGAGAGGAGGATCTCATGAATGTATCAAAGTTTCAACAATGTCAGAGATCTTGACGGCAAAAGTCTCGGAGTCACAGAAAACCCTATTTTCTGATGCCCACGCGGGTTGTCTGTGTATAGGTTGCATGTACACGTGGGTTGACTGTGTACAGGGAGTGTGGACTGAATAAAATCATGGAGATTTTTGTTTGAGTTGGTGTCAAGCTCTTGGATGATGAGGCAGGTTCCAGATCTGCATTATATGGCCTCAGATCTATCACTAAGACACTGGTATGGTTACATTATTGTCTTGATAGATACTATTGTTTGATATGTTGTGAATTCTTAGGACATTCTTGGTATGGCTTCTATGATGTGGCTCAGTTTGGTTGATTTGGTTGATGGAGTGAGCAACACTCTTGTGATTCAGTAGTGACATGATTTCTATGGTATACTAGCTATTTATACATGATTGAGATAGCATTCATATTGACTTGTTGTGGAGCATGAGAAAGCTATTGGAGAGCTTGGATGTGTTGTGACTGGATGTGGGTCAGTTTGGACAGTGAAATATAGAAGGGTTCTAAGCACATGAAGAAAAGAAAAACCCTAGTTTCTTAGAAGCAGATGCTTGGTGCATTATACACTAGCCGCGTTCACATGCGGGTTGTAGTGAGCCAAGGCACGTTTACATGTGGGCTGCACTACTGAGAGGTCGCGTACCTATTGACAGATTGATATTTGTTGAGGATTGTTGCCTCAGCTCAGTTGGTGCTGAGGATGTAAGCTAAGTCTTCCATATAGAGCTGAGGCTCTTGTAGAGTTGTACTCTATTCAGTTCTTGCTGATAAACCCCAAGGATTGTAGTCCGTAATAAAAAGAAAATTGTACATACATCTTGTGTTCTTTGTGTTCATTGTGGTGATGACTTGTTGATGATATATTGTTGATATATGTTGTTGATATGTGCCTACATCTAACTGGTTATAAATGACAGCAATGACTAATGAATAAATGTTGAATGCTAATAGATGAGTTTTAGTGCAAGAGGGAAATTTTGGGAAAAAGAGCCCCACACTCATTCACCCCCCCTCTAAGTGTGGTAGGTGTGTCCAATAATTGGTATCAGAGTAGGCCTTCACTACAAGCCTTAACAAGCTGGAAGGAGATCCATAGACACAAAAATGGATGATGAAGTTCCAATCCTTGATGAGGAAAACTATTCTACTTGGAGAATAGAGATGAGAGTGTATTTGAAGACAATGGGAGCAACTATTTGG